>SJYX01001404.1:392836-449538 GCA_006410675.1 Oreotragus oreotragus
ACTCTGTCTATCAGATCTAGGCCCTTAAATCTATTTCTCACTTCCACTGTATAATCATAAGGGATTTGATTTAGGTCATACCTGAATGGTCTAGTGGTTTTCCCTACTTTCTTCAATTTAAGTCTGAATTTCGCAATAAGGAGTTCATGATCTGAGCCACAGTCAGCTCCTGGTCTTGTTCTTGTTAACTGTATAGAGCTTCTCCATCTTTGGCTGCAAAGAATATAATCAATCTGATTTAAGTGTTGACCATCTGGTGATGTCCATGTGTAGGGTCTTCTCTTGTGTTGTTGGAAGAGGGTGTTTGCTATGACCAGTGCATTCTCTTGCCAAAACTCTATCAGCCTTTGCCCTGCTTCATTCCATATTCCAAGGCCAAATTTGCCTGTTACTCCAGGTGTTTCTTGACTTCCTACTTTAGCATTCCAGTCCCCTATAATGAAAAGGACATCTTTTTTGGGTGTTAGTTCTAAAAGGTCTTATAGGTCTTCATAGAATCATTCAACTTCAGCTTCTTCAGCATTACTGGTTGGGGCATAGACTTGGATAA
Organism: Oreotragus oreotragus; assembly: GCA_006410675.1. Lineage (NCBI taxonomy): Eukaryota > Metazoa > Chordata > Mammalia > Artiodactyla > Bovidae > Oreotragus > Oreotragus oreotragus. The sequence goes on from SJYX01001404.1 coordinate 393,387, forward strand.
CTGTGATATTGAATGGTTTGCCTTGGAAACGAACGCCACTTGCAGCTACATGGATGGACCTCAAGATTATCATACTAAGTGAAGTAAGTCAGAAAGACCAATACCATACAATATCATTCATATGTAAAATCTAAACTATGACATAAATAAACTTATTTATGACACAGAAACAGACACACAGACAGAGAGAACAGACCAGTGGTGGCCATGACAGGGGGCAGGGGAGAGACAGCTTGGAATTTGGGACTAGCAGATGCAAACTATTATATATAGGATGGATAAACAACAACACTACATAGCACAGGAAGCTATATTGAATATCTTGCAATAAACCATAATAAAAAGTTTTAAAGTCTAATTAGGTCCCATCTGTTTATTTTTGCTTTTATTTTCCCTTAGGAGACAGATTAATATATTTTGCTATGATTTACATCAAAGAGTATTCTGCCCATGTTCCCTTCTAATTTTGTGGTTTCAGCTCTTACATTTAGGTTTTTAAACCATATTGAGTTTATTTTTGTATACAGTGTGAAATGAAGTCACTCAGTCATGTCCAACTCTTTGGGACCCCATGGACTGTAGCCTACCAGGTTCCTCCGTCCATGGGATTTTCCAGGCAAGAGTACCAGAGTGGATTGCCATTTCCTTCTCCAGGGGATCTTGCCAACCAAGGGATTGAACCTGGGTCTCCCACGATGCAGGCAGATGCTTTACCCTCTGAGCCTCCAGGGTTTCCCTTGTGCTCAGCTGGTAAAGAATCCACCTTTAATGTGGGAGACCTGGGTTTGATCCCTGGCTTGGAATATCCCCTGGAGAAGGGAAAGGCTAACCCAACCCACTCCAGTATTCTGGCCTGGAGAATTCCATGGAGTGTATAGTTCATGGGGTCGCAAAGAGTCTGACTTTCACTCAGTGTAAAGAAATGTTCTAACTTCTTTCTCTTACATGAAGCTGTTCAATTTTTCCAGCACCACTTATTTTGAGAGACTGTCTTTTCCCCATTACATATTGTTGCCTCCTCTGTCATAGATTACTTGACCATAGGTGCTTGAGTTCATTTCCAGGCTCTCTATCCTGTTCCATGATCTATGTGTATGTCTTTGTGCCAGTATCATGTTGTTTTGATTACTGTAGCTTCGTGGGATCACAGTCTAAAGTCAGGGACCATGGTTCCTCCAACTTCATTCTTTTTTCTTAAGATTGCTTTGGCAATTCAGTCTTCTCCTTTCCTTATTTTGAAGCATATCTCAAATATCATATATTTTTGTCCATAAATATTTCAATGTAAGCCTTTAAGTGATACAGTTAATTTAAAAAACATAACCAAGACATACTTAAGTTCAGTTCAGTCACTCAGTCCTGTCTGACTCTTTGCAACCCCATGGACTGCAGCACTCCAGGCTTCCCTGTCCATCATCAACTCCTGGAGCTTACTCAAACTCATGTCCATTGAATCAGAGATGCCATCCAACCATCACATCCTCTGTCGTCCCCTTTTCCCCCTGCCCTAAATCTTTCCCAGCATCAGGGTCTTTTCAAATGAGTCAGTTATTCGCATCAGGTGGCCAAAGTATTGGAGTTTCAGTTTCAGCATCAGTTCTTCCAATGAATATTCAGGACTGATTTCCTTTAGGATGGACTGGTTGGATTTCCTTGCAGTCCAAGGGACTCTCAAGAGTCTTCTCCAATACCACAGTTCAAAAGCATCAATTCTTCAATGCTCAGCTTTCTTTATAGTCCAACTCTTAACATCCATACATGACTACTGGAAAAACCATAGCTTTGACGAGATGGACCTTAGTTGGCAAAGTAATGTCTCTGCTTTTTAATATGCTGCTTAGGTTGGTCATAACTTTTCTTCCAAGGAGCAAGCGTCTTCTCATTTCATGGCTGCAGTCACCATCTGAAGTGATTTTGGAGCCCACAAAATAAAGTCTCTCAGCTTCCATTGTTTCTCCATCTATTTGCCATGAAGTGATAGGACTGGATGCCATGATCTTAGTTTTCTGAATGTGGAGTTTTAAGCCAGCTTTTTCACTCTCCTCTTTCACTTTCATTAAGAGGCTCTTTTTCTTCTTCACTTTCTGCCATAAAGGTGGTGTCATCTGCATATCTGAGGTTACTGATATTTCTCCCGGCAATCTTGATTTCAGCTTCATCCAGCCTGGCATTTCACATGATGTACTCTGCATATAAGCTAAAGAAGCAGGGTGACAATATATAGCCTTGACTTACTCTTTTCCCGATTTGGAAGCAGTCTGCTGTTCCATGTCAAGTTAACTGTTGCTTCTTGACCTGTATATAGATTTCTCAGGAGGCAGGTCAGGTGGTCTGGTAGTCCCATCTCTTCAAGAATTTTCCAAAGTTTGTTGTGATCCACACAGTCAAAGGCTTTGGTATAGCTAATAAAGCAGAAGTAGATGTTTTTCTGGAACTCTCTTGCTTTTTCAATGATCCAGCAGATGTTGGCAATTTGATCTCTGGTTCCTCTGCCTTTTCTAAATCCAGCTTGAACATCTGGAAGTTCATGGTTCACATATTGCTGAAGCCTGCTGAAAATATATTCCTAAAAACTTTGCCATAATTTAAGATTATCCAATGGTAAAGGAGCATTTAGTGGGTTTCCCTGGTGGCTCAGTGGTAAAAGAATCTGCCTGCCAATGCAAGAGACACAGGCTAGATCCCCAATCCAGGAGGATCCCACACGCCACAAAGCAGCTAAGCCCATGTGCCGTAACTATCGGGCCTGTGCTCTAGAGTGCAGGAGCCACAACTACTGAGCCCATGAACTACAACTACTGAGGCCCGAGAGCCTAGAAGCCNAGAGACACAGGCTAGATCCCCAATCCAGGAGGATCCCACACGCCACAAAGCAGCTAAGCCCATGTGCCGTAACTATCGGGCCTGTGCTCTAGAGTGCAGGAGCCACAACTACTGAGCCCATGAACTACAACTACTGAGGCCCGAGAGCCTAGAAGCCGTGCTCCCCAACAAAAGAAGCCACTGCAATGAGACACCCACTCACTGCAACTAGAGAGTAGCCCCCACTCGCTGCAACTAGAGAAAAGCCTGTGAAGCAACGAAGACCCAGTATGCCATAAATAAATAAAGTTTAAAAAAAAATAGTAAGGGAGCATTCACATTTCTAACTATTGTCATGTTTGTCTGCTCTCCCCTTCTGCCTCTTTTAATAAAATTATGACACCTCTTTCACTGTAAACCTTTTCAAACACACTAATGCAAAGCTCTCCAAACACATTATTTAATGCTCATATGTGCCCTTGGAGGATGTTCTTCCTTCTAGAAATGAGAAAAATGAGGCTCACAGAGATGAAGAGTTTCCCAAGGTGTCGCAATGGGCTAGAAGCAGAGCCATGCCCTGGCCCAGGCCCCGTGTCCCCCAGCCCTTGCTTCTCTCCACCCCAGAGACCTCACAATGGAAGATTTCAACTGTCAGGCTCAGAGCCTCCAAAAGAGTCTGGAGAAATGGGCTGAGAGACTCCCCACCAGTGGCAGTAGGCTGAAAAGTGTGCATCCCCAGCTAGGGAGGTACCTTCAAGCCCTTTCCTCCAGGGAACAACAGGACTAATTCCTTGGCTCAGGCTTATTTGCATGCAGGAGCTCCTCAAAGCCCAGGCAGTGGCTGGGGCTCACCTCCCCGCCTCCTGAGCAGCAAGCCTTAAGCCCCCAGCACTATGGCAGATTGGCTGCTGACACCCAAAGGGCAGGCACAATAGCCAGATCACTCAGCCAACCTTATCCTAATTCTACTTTTTGCCTAAGTGCAGGAGGAGGGCAAAGGTCTCTCTGTTTTTCTTCTGGGAAGCTCCTTGCCTAGCCAGCCCTGCACATGCAGAGAATGCCACGGATTCCATTCTAAATCCCCTGGCTTCTGTGGCTAATTCTTCCATTAGTCTGCAGACTGCAGAGCAAACCGCTCAGTCTGGCATTCAAGGCCTGCAGTCTGCCCAACACCACTAATGTAACCTCTCATAGAGACCGAAGGGACCATGCTACAGTTTCAAGGAGACAAAAAAAAAAAGGGGCATTATACTAGTTAATTCCTGAAATTATCCTATTTGAGCTTCACTTCTTTAGCTTTAGATGATGCATCTGTTTAAATGCAAGCGCTGTTCCTGTCAGCAGTGCCCATTAATCTCCTTCCACACTTTAAACATAATGTGCTAATATTTTCACTTGCTACTTGTTTGCTCATACAAACTGTGGCATATCCTATCTCCTCACCTTTGCTCGTTCAGTTTCCTCTGCCTAGAACTTCATTTCTTCTTTCTTCACCCTCGAACTACTAGGGAAGCTACCTCCTCTGAGGAATCTTTTTGACTGCCTCCTCCTCCCACAGCCTTCCAATCCCCACACTGGGCAAAGGGCCCTTTTGAGGGTTTAACTTGACCATAGTCACATCTCACTGCATGGTAACCAGCACACTGTAAGCCCCCACCCTGCACCCAAGGGCAGGGATCAGTGCTGTTCATCTAACCCTCTGTAGCCTGAACACAAGGCCTGGCATATAGTAGCATCTCCACTTAATGGGATGGTTGAAATACTTTATCTCAGTGAAAGTATGCAGCCCTGTGGGTTAGGCTGCTCAGGAATGATGGTTCCTCCCATTTTACAGACATGGAGGTTGAGACACAGAGAGGTAAAGCCACAGGTTCCAAGCACTGAGTGGGGGCTAACGCTCTCCCCATATCTCCTGTCTCCTGATGCAGTGCACTGCTCCTGCTGCTGCCCTCCAAGACAGGCCCTGGATTCCCTGGGGCAGAGGAGCCATGGCAACTGGAGCAGATAGATGCCAGCGCTCCGGGCACACTGGAGCAAGCAGCTGTGCTCAAACACCCCAGCACAATTCCCTGCTGCCTAGGGCAACGTCCACATTCCACATCCCGGCCTCAGGTCCTCACTCAAGCCCATCTCTCCACCTTCTTCCTCTACGACTCCCTCTCACATGGCCCTGCTCCCACCACACCTGCCTACTCATCCTTCCCTGGGCTCACCTGACTTTTCGGAACCCAGTACACGGTGCCCAGACTCTGTCCCTATCACTGATCTTGTGATCAGTGCAACTGGATGAAGAGGTAGGGCAGATGTTGACAGGAGTCCTCCCACATCAGGGTGACAGAACAGCGCAGCACAAAACAAGCAGATCAATCAGCATTCGCCACACTGTGTTCATGGGACACCGGCATCCTGAGAGATGCTCAGGACTACATCTCCACAAAAGAGCCCCCTGAATGAGACAACAGGAATGATGGACTGAATGTTCATGTCTCGGGCCCTGTGCAGTCTTTTGCACACAATGCTGCATTCTGCCCTCACAACAATCCTGAAAGGTAGGCTCCACTTTATTTCCTCTGAACCACAAATGAGGAAAGTGCAGCTCAGAAGGGCTAGTGAGCTTCCCCATGGTCACAAAGCTAGAAAGGGAAGAACCAGGATCCAAAACCCAGCCTGTGCTCTTATTCTGTGAGACTACCTTTGTCTTCTCTGCTGTACTGTTCCTTGAGGAAATTCCAGATGTAATTAAGACCTGAGGATCCTTATTTAAATTTAACGAAATATTCTGCCCCCCTATTTGAGGCTGGAACCTCACCATCACCTTTTACGTTACTGAATCCTACTCACATCCCACAGAATACAAACTCAGTTTGGGAAATGTCGCACTAGAAGACAGCAGCTCTTACCACCCTAACAATCTGAGAGCACCAGGTAGAGGAAGGAGCCCTGCAGACCTCTGGGCACAGCCTCTGTACTGTATACATAGGGTTCTAAGACCAGACACTGGCCTGGGCTCTCCCTTGTCACAGCCAGTGAGGGGAGGGAACAGGTCTATGACTTCCAAGAAAGGCCTTTACTCAAGGCAGGCAGGTGAGGCTGGCAGTTTGGAATTCTCTCAACAGGTGGAATTCACACACCTTCCTGCAGAGGCCGCACAGGCTTCAGGAGATGAAAACTGTTGGAAGCAGCACCAACTTAAGGAATAAAAATCATAAGTTCCAAGGACCAACAAAGCAGGACAGCTTCGCAGATCACCGCAAACTTAACTGCTCCAGCATAAAGGCCCAGAGAGGGAAAGGCACTTGTCCAGGGCCACACAGCAAGTTCAAAGCACAGCTGGAACTAGAATTTAAGCTTCCTGCCTCCTGCTCCAAGGACCTGGCTGGCCTTTCTTGAAATGTTGATGTGTGTGTCTGTCTCCTCAGCCTGGCCAGAGGCCCATCGAGAGTCAAAACAGTGTCCAAGTCATGCCTGACTTCCTGGCTCCTGACACTTAGGGCTAAAGAAATTTTTACCCAAAATTCTGTTTCTCAGCTTTATCACTTAAATGATTGCTTCTGAAAATGACTGTACCCTCAAAGGGTAAACATACTCTACCAAAGAATAACAACACCTTTAGTATGCCTAATATATATGTGTGTATATACACACACATCTACACATACACATAAAACACCACTCTAAGAATTTTACCTATAATAACTATACTTAAATCTCACAGTGACCATAAAAGGTAGATATATTATCAACAAAATTATCATCCTTATTTTATATGCAAGAAAAATGTGACACAAGAGGTTAAGTAATTTGTGTAAAGTAACACAGCTAAGAAATNATGTGTGTATATACACACACATCTACACATACACATAAAACACCACTCTAAGAATTTTACCTATAATAACTATACTTAAATCTCACAGTGACCATAAAAGGTAGGTATATTATCAACAAAATTATCATCCTTATTTTATATGCAAGAAAAAATGTGACACAAGAGGTTAAGTAATTTGTGTAAAGTAACACAGCTAAGAAATAATAGAATCAGGATTTGAACCCAGCCAAGCACTCTAACACACAAACCACTACCTCTCAAAGGTCCTATCTTTATCATACATGTAAGATGCTCCAGGTACTATGTTAAAGCATCACGTATATTAATGCTCACAGCCAAGCCCAGAGCTAAATGTTATTTTCTAATTTGCATCTAGAACACTGGAGGCTCAGAAGTACAAAAGGACTTATTTGCTTAAAGCCACACAGCTAGGAAGTGACAAAATTGGGATTTGAAGCTGTCAGTTTTAGTGATAGGCCCATAGTTGTCTCTTATGATTTATGGCTAAAATGCCACATACGGTTCAGTCAAAACTTAAGTAAAAACTAATGCATTATCATCTTCCATAATATCCTATGAAATATCTTCCTCTTGTTTGTTAGTTTTGTTCCAAAGTTATTCATTCGTTTGTTCATGCAAATACTTATTGGATTATACACACGTACACACATGTGCATGCACGTGCACACCAGCCAGCATGTGCTATGAGGGATATGATAATGAACATGACAGATATTGTCCCTACTAACCTTGCCTTCAGAAACCTTACATTCTGGGGCTTCCCTGGTGGTCCAGTGGCTAAGACTCCGTGCTCCCCATGCAGGGGGCCCGGGTTCGATCCCTGGTCAGGGAGCTAGATCCCCCACATGCCACAACTAAGACTCCACGTGCCACAACTAAAGACCTTACATACTGCGACTAAGCTCCGGCCCAGCAAATAAACAGATACATCTTAAAATAAACATTTTTTTAAAACTGACATTCTGATAAGACAGATCATCATTCAACAATTCATTTCACAATTAATTAGCCAATTAAAATGATGGTAATGGCTACAAAGGAGAGGTAGAGAGTGTGATTAGCTTGCTCAGAATAGAAAGTATCAGTTAATCTGCTGAACGTTTTGAAAGCTATCATTAAAATCCAATTTTCCATAGCTCCATATGGCAGTTATTTTTTAAAAAAAGAAAAGTTCTTATTTATCTGAGGGAAATACAAACTAATCATTGACTAACCCATATTCCTAGATAACAAGACTACTTAAGAGTAAATTAGAGAGAAGACAGTCAAGACATACTCAAGGAGACTATGTCCTGAACACCTACTACACGATGCAACTCTCTGGGGGGCTTTCCCAACATTACTACTGAATAGAAGCTTTCATCCCCATTGAAAGGGGAGAAACAAGGAAGCTAGCCAATTCTCTGAAGGTCAGCCACACAGCTACCAAGTAGGACTGGGATTCAAACCCAGGTTGGCGAGACAGCAACACTCAAAATCTTTCACTGAGCCACGATGTATTTTCTAATCTTAAAAGCTGATCAGCCAAGAGTTGAAACTTTGGACTCTGACATCATAGGTATGCAGAGTCTTCTTGTCAACTCCATCTCTCCTCCATGGGGCCCTGGAGAAGAAACACTGTTTTCCGGGAACCAAGAGGATCGAAATGAGAAGATCATGTATGATGCAAACCACACTTGTTGGGGGAATTGTTAATTACTGGAATGATTGCATTCCTTTCCCCTGAGATACAGGTTTCTTTAATATTTTGTTTATGCAAATAGAGGAACCATTCTCCATCTCTCAAATAAGATGCCCAACCGAGTTCTTTTCTCTCTCTTTCTGTGACTTAAGCAAACAAACATTGTTCTTCTCTAAAGCGACTCCACCTCTTGGTGCAGCCAAGCCTTGCCCAGAGTTCCTGACCCCAATTTCAGGAACAACACCATTTCCTATTAATCCAGTTTCCTCAGAGTTTAAAAGGGACAGTGAGGCTTGACTTTTGCTTTGAATAAATGAGGTTTATCTTCTCTAGGCTCATCCTCTGAACTGGGGATGATCTTTATCTGATCACCCAGTGAGTCTGACTAGACAAATGCCCTTCTCCATCAACAACAAACAGTTTGGAGCATTTTCCAACATTGAGAGAGAATTCAACTTTGGAATAGAAAAGTGTAGATTGTGCCGTAGCCAGGGCGCATCCTGGTCTTGAAGGCCTACTGCTTCCACGCCCACCCCCCCACCAGCCAGGTCCACCACAGGGGCTTGGGAGCCCAGATGTCCACTGAACTGCTGCTCCTGAAACAGACATTCTGTCTTCTTGAGAGTGAACAGGAAAGAGGGCACCTAGACAGGCATGTTTGAACAGCCCTCCCTCCTAAAGAGCTTGCCTTGCAGGTTTCCTAAGAGCTGATGTGCCTGTGGATTCTATAATGAGGAGGGATTTGTTTGTTGAAGGATCTTTTCAGCTTTATTGCTTAACTCAAAGGTGAGAAGGGGGTGGGGGCAAGATGAGAATTACTCTGCTTTGCCTTCCCAAATAGTCCACATTTAAGCTTTGTCTACAGCTGCCCTGAAACAGCAGCCAAGATGGTTTTAAGAAAGCGGAGCCAGAAGTCTTACTCCTGGACTGGCCTTCTAACCTGCTCTGTGACTGGGACAAATCCTTCCCTTTTTCTGGGATAGAGTCCCCTCATCTGTTCAGTGAGAAGGTGGGAACTATTTTGTGTGTCTCGGTTTCCTCATCTATGTCATCTGACTTCACTCCCTTGGCTGTTAGAAAGATCAACATGGAATAATATAAACTAGATCTGAGAAATGAAGGCTTACGTTTGTCAGCATTATGTTAGAACAGGTGTTGTAACTATAAAGCTGTCCCACATTCTCGCTGGCTTCAAGATTTCCTTGGTGGTGCCTATTAACTTCTTTGTGCAACAAATATTTCATTTTATAAGTTTTTATTTTGGAAAAGCTTTCATGTAAGAGTTGCAAAAGACAGAACAGAGAGTTACCATTCATCATTAACTGCATCTTTCGCTGATATTAACATCTTACATAACTATTATAAAAGTATCAAACTGATAACTACAGACTTCATTGAGATTTTACCAATTTTTCTACCTGCATCCTTTTTTTTGTTCCAAAATCCAATACATGGTAACACATCACATTTAGTCATCATGTCTCCTCAATCTGTGACAGATTCTTTTTTTCTTTCATGACCTTGACATTTTTTGAAGAAGACCATTCATGTATTTTGTAGAATGCCATGAATTTGGGAGCGTCTGATGTTTTCTCAGGATACAACAGAGCTAATGAGTTTTTAGGAAGAATATCACAAGGATGAAGCTTTCTTCTCATTGCATTATCTTGTGTCTGACTCTTTGCAACCTCATGGACTGTAGCCCACCAGGCTCCTCTGTCCATGGAATGTTTCAGGCAAGGATACTAGCCTGGGTTGCCATTTCCTCCTCCAAGGAATCTTCCTGACCCACAGGTCAAACCCAAGTCTCCTATGTCTCCTGCATTGTAGGCGGATCCTTTTACCATTGAGCTATTAGAGAAGCCCCCATATCAGGGTATGATATACATAACATTATAAATGGTGATGTTAAACGTGAGCACTTGGTTAAGGTGGAATCTGTCAGGTTTCTCCACATTACAATTTTTCCCTTTCCATATCCTACTCAGAGATGAGAAAGACTGAGTTCAACCTACACTCCACTCCCAGTTCAAGGGGTGAGAAATTAAGTTCTACCTCCTGGGAGAAGAGTATCAAAGAATTTGTGGACATATGTTAAAAATACCACATTTGGGGGAGGTCCCTTGAGGCAATACAAATGTCTTGTTTCTCCTTAGAGTTTTGCTACCAATTATACCATACTCAGTGTTTCTTGCAGTTACTACTGTGGTGTCTACTAGTGATTTTTTACTTTCCTCATTCCTTCTGTATTAAGTATCTGGAATTCTTCTATGGTGAAGATTTGGCACCTCTTTCTTATTTACTATTTGTCTATATCAGTACAGACTCATGGATCCTTAATATAATCTGGGTTATAACTTAGTATTATAAGTATTTACTTAATCCACCGGAAGTTCTTTCAGGTTGACTCTTATGTCCTCTTTTCATACTCCATCTTTTTTTTATGTATATACTTCCTTACTTTATGACACTACTTTAGGCATTACCTTGTACTTTCCCTGACTTAGTCCTGTAACTGGCCATTTCTCCCAGGGGGTGGGGGGTTGGCTCCTTTCATTGGAGAATGACCCTTAGGAACCAAGGTCTGAGTTCATTNACACTACTTTAGGCATTACCTTGTACTTTCCCTGACTTAGTCCTGTAACTGGCCATTTCTCCCAGGGGGTGGGGGGTTGGCTCCTTTCATTGGAGAATGACCCTTAGGAACCAAGGTCTGAGTTCATTGCTTCTGGGATGTCACTATCTATCTCTCAGCAGCCAGAGCAAGGCAATGTGGAAGTATGCTAGCCCACATATCTACATTTGTTCCCGTGTCTATCTGACATATATTAAAACAGACATGAATTCATACTGAGACTTCTAAGTCTTTCCCCAGAGTTCATTCTAGTCTTTCCCCTGTGCTCATGGGGGACTTCTTCCTCTGACATGAGAAACCCGGCTCCCATTATCCACAGTTCATTCACTTAACTCTCATATACATGTAGCTTCAGAATGCTAGCCTCTATTCCTATGACAAATACATTTAACAACTAGAGTACAGTGTTTCTATTCTTTTTGTCTTTACCCAAAGATAATTTTTAATATTTAAAAGCATGCCCAGGGCACTGCCTGGTGGCTATGACTCTGAGCTCCTAATGTGGGGGCAGGGTTCGCTCCCTGGTCAGGGAACTAAATCCCATGTGCTGCAACTAAAGATCCTGCAGATTGCAACTAAGAAAGATCCCACAGGCTGAACAAAGATCAAAGATCCTACATGGCACAGCTATATAAATTAAAAAAAAAAAAAAGAATGCAAGGATTCAAACCCCATCTCGGCCACTCATTGACTGTGTCAGTGTGAGGAACATACTTAACATCTCTTTAATTTCTATTTACTCATCTATAAAACCAAAATAATAGCCTATCTGCTTCATCGCCCTGATGGGGAGGGAAGAACTAGAGGGGATAAAAGATACAAAGGGGCTCAGGAAAATCGCCCCGCACTCCTCAAATATTTGATATAATCTTAACATCACAGTCACTGCGCTCCAGGGTTGGGTCCTGTGGAATGCAGCTCCCGTTCTGAGTCTTATCCTGCTCTAAGGCACATACAAGGGTCACAAGTGTCCACTCTTTTCTGCATCCAACTCAGTGGGTCCGATCCAGGCCAAGCTGGGAGGGAGACTGGTCTCTGGCTAAACAAACACTAAGAGCTACGAGGCTCTCAGAGGCTCTCACTACCTGCTGGGGCATTTCAGCCCAACCGCCTGGCCAGAGCGCTTCACTGGCCTTTGTCTCCTCAGCTGCCTTTTCTCACACAAGCAGCAGACCTTTCTGGGGGGACCCTCTCCCTCTTTGTTAGGAAGATCCCCAGCATCCTGAGATGGGAATCTTTGTTCACACCGTGTTTTGCAGACTGGCAGGGCCCCTTCCCTCCTCTGGTCTTCAGTTTTCCCATCTGTCAAATGAGGGTGCTGGATTAGGTCAGCCATCCAAGCTGGTAGCTGGATCCAGCAGGCACATGTTATACTTGGCCCAGGGGCACTTTCAGTATTTTTTTTTTTTAATGAATAGCCCTTACTTTTAGAGCAGCTTTAGGTTTACAGAAAATTGAGAGGAAAGTTGAGAGCTCCCATATGCCCCCTCTTTTACCCTCATCTTCTGTCCACCAGTTTCCTTTATTGTCAACATCTTGCATCAATGTGGTACATTTGTTACCATTGATAAGTCAACATATTATTATTAGTCAAAGCCCATCATTTATATTAGGGTTCACTCTTTGTGTTGGACAGTTCTGTGGCTTGTGACAGACATAATGTCATGTATTCACTATTACAGCAGCATAAGAATAGTTTCACTGCCCTAAAAATCCCTTCAGTTCAGTTTGGTTGCTCAGTCGTGTCCGACTCTTTCGGACCCCATGAATCGCAGCACGCCAGGCCTCCCTGTCCATCACCATCTCCCGGAGTTCACTCAGACTCACATCCATCGAGTCCGTGATGCCATCCAGCCATCTCATCCTCGGTCATCCCCTTTTCCTCCTGCCCCCAATCCCTCCCAGCATCAGAGTCTTTTCCAATGACAAAAATTCCTTACATTTTACCTATTCATACTTTTCCTCCCAAACTCCTGGCAACCGCTGATCTTTTCATTGTCTTGATGGTTTTATCTCTTCTAAAATGTCATATGCTTGGAATCATATAGTATGTAGCCTTTTAAGACTGGCTTTTTTCACTTAGCAATATACATTGCTTCCTCTTCCCCACATCTTTTCATGGCTCCATCTATGTCTTTTTACTGCTGAATAATATTCCATTGTATGCATGTATCACATCTTCTCTATTCACTCACCAGAATAATTTTAAGCTGGGGTTATTTGCCAATAGTTAAGAATTGAAGGCATTATACTGAAATCCCTATTTTCAGCTTCTCTTAAATATGGGAAGATCCATAACACTGGGCCTATCTCTCCAGATAGCAAAAAAAAAAATGGCTTGAATTGAATAGCATCAGGCCTTCTTGGATAAAGCATGAGTGATGCCAATTACTGTCAGCTCCTGCCTTCCTTATGTGACCTCCCAGTTCCTGGTAAACATTTATCTGTTTTTAAACAACCCGATTTTTAAAAAAATTTTGGTTGCAGCACGCAGCTTGTGGTACCTCATTTCCCAAACCATGGAAATGAACCTGGGTCACAGCAGTGAAAATGCCAAATCCTAACCACTAGACCACCAGGAAACCAGGTGAGCATTCAGACTGCATTTTTTTTCATATTATTAGCAGAATGACTTCAAGCAAATGTACTGATTGTTTTCTATTTGCACCATTTCGTATCCCTTACTCCTATTTCTACAGTTTTTTTTGTCCTGCTCTGGGGTCTGCATAGACTCCATCTCCCAGGTTCTCTTACTGGTTGTCTTCCAAGTGGATTTGGCTACAGGAGAACTGGCTGGAGATCGGAAGCTGAGAAAGAGAGAAGGCCGACGCACACTCCCATCGTGCTCCGCTCACACTCCCATCACGCTCCGCACCCTCCCCACCAGCTTGGGCCCCTACTGTCCAGCAGGGGCTGCAGCCCTCCAAGGCCATTGATTGCTCTGGCTGAGGAGCCTCCCCTACAGTCCCAACCCTCTCTGCGCATGATTAACTCCAAGTCCTCCATTAGCCCCTTCCCACGGTGGCCAGCCTCTGTACCTCTCAACATCTCTTATTTATTCCCTTAACATCGCTGGTCCCTTGCAAGTAGCCCTTTTATTGAAGTCTCTCTGTCTGAGCCATCCAGTTGATTCTGTTTCCTGTTGAGACTCANAACTCCAAGTCCTCCATTAGCCCCTTCCCACGGTGGCCAGCCTCTGTACCTCTCAACATCTCTTATTTATTCCCTTAACATCGCTGGTCCCTTGCAAGTAGCCCTTTTATTGAAGTCTCTCTGTCTGAGCCATCCAGTAGATTCTGTTTCCTGTTGAGACTCATACAGCAAGTTGTTTATGTTTTTGTGTCTCAGCTTCTCACCTGGAAATAGGGATCGAGTTAGTGCCCACCTCACAGGGATGATACGACAATGAAATGAGCAAATATGATACCCAGTACAATCCTTGGCATAGATAAGTGCTCAATGAATGTTCATTATTATTATCATCATCATTATCATTAAAATGTATGGCCCTAGGGCTACATCATTTCTATAGTCCTTTACAGCATGGAGAGAAATGAATGGATGATTCACTACACAAAAGCTGCTGCCAATAAATCTCCAGAGATCACCTTAATCTTTTGCTCCTAAAGTAGAGTTGAGGCTTGGACAGTGTAAACTGTAATTATCTTTTGCCATTTATAAGCAAGAAGACTGGGCCCTTTACAGGGAGTTTGATGTCCAGTCTTTCCTGTGATAGCCAGTCTTTCCCATGACAGTGGCCACATGGGAACTTTCATCCCACTTACAGATAATGGCTAACATTTATGGAATCATTTCTCTGTACAAATAATCCAAGTCTTCATATGTGGGACTATGTAACCACTGCGCATCAGTGCCTCTACAGGTGAGAAGAATGAGGTTTGTGAGAGACTAAATGACTTGTCCAAGCTCACGCAGTCATCTGTGGACTGAGACTACATCCAGCTTCTCAGGCTCCAAGTCTAATGCACTTTCCGCTACAAACTCTGCCCCTTCGTAGGCAAGGACTCTGCCACACCAATGCCCAGGGTTTTCTTCACCACAAAGGACCCAAGGCTGAGATGTCTCCCAGGAGGCTGGCCTGGCTACCCCACTTCTGCCCATGAGGCTCAGGAATGGCATTCAACCCCAGAGTCCCCGGGTAGAGCAAAGCATGGAGACCCCAGGGCACTTGGCTGCACACAATGCCTTCTCTAGCACTGCCCCTGACCAGTTGTCACAGGTGAATGGATACTCAAGCAGATGCTGGGAAAGAGGTGGCCAGGGCTCCAGGGAACACTTGACTTGTCTCTCAGTGGAGCTAGGTACATGCTCCAGTGACACCCATGGATGCTTCCTCTGAGGGCACACTGCCTTTGTGCCTGCCAAAAGAATACAGTGGGAGGTAGTGAGAAGGTTCCTGCCTGAACTAAGCAGCCAGAAGGGTCTGGGTGAGCAGAGAGTCGTGGATAAACTCATGTATTTCTTCACTCAACAAATATTCACCAACTACCTGCTCTCTGTCAGATTCTGCATGAGGAGCTAGGGATTCTGTAGTGAACTGGGCATGATATTTGCTCTTTATAATCTAGCAAGATTTGGGCCCAAGTAGCCAAAAAAACAGCAGAAACTTGCAGGGTCCTAGAAGAGGGACTCCAGAATCATGCTGCCTGGTCCAGTCTCCACCTTACCACACAATGCTGGGTGACCTTGAACAAGTCTCTTAACCTCTTAATCTCAGTTTCCTTCCTCCAAGAGCTATTCTAAAAGTGAAAGCTTGTAAGTACTCTGCAGACAGAAACTGAAGATGATTACTACTGTTTCATAATTTCATCATTAACGTAAAGGCTACTTTGAATGCATCTTCGAAGTGCCAAGTGTCTATCCAGTATCATGTGTAATTCTTCCTACAACCATAATGACAATGTTATTAATAGCTATGTTTTTAGAGATGGGAAATGGAGGCCCAGAGAGGGGTGGTGAGTTACCCATGGTCACATAGACTGAGGGTGAGAGAGCTGGGGTTGGAAGCCAGGCCATCTGGATTCCAGAGCCTGTGTTCTTTCTTGATTGCCCTCTATGGCTTCCTTCTTCCTCTTCAGTCTTTCATTCAGCAATGGCTTACTGAACCCTCTATGTCCCAGGCATTGTGCTAAGCTCCAAAGATACACTGGGAGTAAAACCGACCTGGAGCCCTCCCTCACAGTTTCACAGTCTACTGGGAAGGAAAGCAGTGAAGAATAATAACAACCATAGCAACTACTGCCAAAGTTGGGGATCAGAGCCTCACGGGAATGTAAACCATATCTGGGAATCAAACGAGGCCTTCAGGAGAAAGTAGTCTTTGCGATAAAATCTGAAGGCTGACTGAGAGTTGGGCAGACAAGATCAGGAGGAGTGGAAACAGCATGAAACCCAGAGCCACAGGTGGTCAAGGAACATAACAGAACACATCATTCAAGGAACAGAGAGACCAGGAGTGCAAGGCACCAGGAGAAAGCAGTACAAGATGGGCTGAAGAAGGAGAGAGGAGCCTTGGAGCAAATGCCAAGGAGTTTGGACTTGATCCTGAGGGTCCTCGGGAGCTGAATTCATAGGGTCTCAAACCCTTCATTTTATGTCTTGCATTTTCCTCTTCTGCCCTCTGACTGGCTGGATCAGCAGCTGAGGAAGTAAATACAGACGGGGCCAAAAGAGCTGAGAATGACCAGACAAATCAAGGTCAGCACAGAACTGCAGGAAGGGCAGCAAGAGGCTGGGCCAGGGCAGCACCAGGGACAGCTCTCAGTGGCTCATGGGGCTCAAAGGCCATCAGAGATCAGTCAGTCACTCATTTGCTCATTCATTCTACAAATATTTATTGAGTGCCATACTATGAGGGCACTGTTCTGGGCACTGGAGGATACATCAGAAAACTCAACAGACAAAACTCTCTGTCTTCCTTAAGATTACTTTCTAGTAGGAGGAGACATAACAAATAAGACAATCATGCATTGTTACAGAAGGTGACATCTGTATGGGAAGAATAAAGCAAGTAAGGGGAATTGGAAGGGAAGTCAAGAAGGGGAGAGTTTATAAGTTTAAATAGGCTGATCAGAGAAGGCTTTACCCTGAAAGTGACATCTGGGCAAATACATGAAGGAAGTGAAGAAAGGGTGGAGAGCATTCACAGGGAGGAGTGTTTCCGGCAGAGGGAAGAGCTGGTGCAGAGTTCCTAAGGCAGGAAAATGCCAGGCATGTTGGAGACTCTGTGAGGAATCTGGGGTGGGAAAGTAGGAGTCAGGGATTCAGAGATGGGAGTCAGAGCACGGAGGCCTGGTGCAAGGACTTGGCTTTTACTCCAGGTGGATGAGAGCCATAAGGGGGTTTTGAGCAGAGAGGTGACATTACTTGACTTAAATTTTCATGGGACCCCTCTGGCTGCCGGTGGATATTAGATTGCGAGGTAAATATCTCCACTTTTCAGACGAGGAAAATGAAGTTCAGGGAGAGGAAGCACTTGTCTGGAGTCACACGGTTAACAGTGGTGGAGCTGAGATTTGAACAGAGGTCTCTCTGATGCCTTCAGTCCCTGCTCTGGCAGGGGTATGTAGTACAGGCGGTATTCCCACTGGGCTTTAAAAGCTGTTAGACTTTGGACATGAAAAGGGAAAATTGGGATGTGGAAGGGAATAAATTAAAGGAATAGCACTGGGAGGAGGGTAACTATGGCTTTCTGGATTTAAGGATAAAAACATCTTTGCTTTAAAAAAAAAAAAAAAAGAGCATCTGCTGGGGAGTAGATGGAGCTAAGTCTAAGAAGGCCAGTTTATGAAAAAGAGCCTTGACTACCAGGCTAAGGCAAAGGGATCAAGGAGCAGCCCCCTCCTCTTGCACCCAGAAAGCTTCCAAACTGGTGGCCTCAGTGGCAAGGATTAGAGAGGAACTCAACAACATGAAAGAAAATGGTTTCTTGTATCATATCTAACCAAGCAATTTTAGTAACCTTTGGATGAGAAAGATACCTGCCAGACTTTGCTTGCTGGTATCTACAAGGGAATTTTGGAAATATACGTGGTGTGGATCAAAATATAATGCTCATTATTTAATCAGCTTTATTTCTCAACAGTTATATAAGTCCCTAAACCTCTTGGCATAAGGGAAGTAACAGGCATCACTGCCCCTTGTGGAAGACAGATATCCCAGTTTGTGGAGACCCTGGGCCCCAGCTCAGACCCCAAGGGAGAAGTGCCTTTGGAGGAAGCAAGAGGGCAGAGGAGCTGGCTGGGGAAGTATGTCTTCTTAGATCTTGTGCCTACCCTCAAGCCCACCCTCATCCTGACGCCTAAAAGGGAAATATTTTGAGGCCTATTAGGGGCTGAGGAATGGATCTCAGAGGGTCTCAATTTCCCACTACTCTCAGCATCTTGCTGGGCTTCTATTTGCTTTGCTCTGGTCACCTATCACTGCAGGGCTTCATCATATGAGAACTGTTAAAAAGCCATCTAGCTACCCTCAGGCCATCCTCAACACCCACAACCCACCCATAAAGTACATGTCTACCAGCCTCTATTGAAGGTCAGGAAGAACAATGGAATTGCATCCATAAACCCTCAAATAGAACTCTTCCAAGAGTGCAAAGCATAGGAGTAGCAACCCTCTACAGGAGGTCTCCTTGTGTTTCTTGCCTTGAAGACCACTTCCCTTTCCCTTCTCTGAGAGAGGAACCACTTTGTCAGTCCTTCACCAGGGGAGCCTCTGCGTCTAGGAAAAGCTCAACCTTGATCACAGGGATGGCACTAACCCAGAATCAAGGAGATCCAGAGTATGCAATAACCCTCAGACAGTATCTCTCCCAGAATCTGAATCTAGAATAACCATGCAGGGCCCCAGCAAAACATGGTGTGGGCTTGGGCCCTCAAAGGATGGTGCTCATCCATGTCTCCACTAGTAGGAGATAAAAATGTCTACCCATTCTTCCCATCCTCCAAATGGTAATGCTTGGAACACACACACACACACACACACATCATTTTCCAAAGAAAAATCATAATTCTCAAAGTCACTATAGGCTCTAGACCATTAGAAGAAAGCCATTTTTCTAAATCCAATAATCTGCCTGGATTTCTCTGCCCACATGGGGATCCATCTCATATTATCATGCAAAGCAGTATCACATCCCTTCTTTGGCTCAAGTCAGTTGGAACTGAGTTTCTATCAACTGAAACTTAAAGAGTCCTGACCAATGTACCTCATCTCTCTGAAACGATTAAGAAGCTTTTAGCTGCAAATAAAAGAAATGTATTATCTAACATGGGATGGACTTCAGGGTGAGTTGATTCAAGGATTTAATGATGTCTTCAGGTTCTTTCAAGCTCCCCATTCTGCTCAGAAACAAGGTGACGATATCTGCTTTCAGATATCACATCTACATGACATCAACCTAAGGAAGTAGAGGGACCACCTTTTAGTATATCTCTTCTGTGGCGGTAAGTTTCTCCTGAAACTGTCTCCAGCAGGTATTTTCTGTGCTTCACCAGCCAAAACTGGATCTCATGCCTTTCCTCAACCAACAAGTTGAGGCAGGGACAATAGCTAGTGAAATGGAGTTTTCCTGACGCCAATCAGGTTCATCACTGAATGAGGCGTAGGTCAGAGTCTCCCAAGGGCAGACGGCTGTGACCTTGTGTGTGTGATGGGGCTTCTATTAAGAGGGAGCCAGAGGAAAAAATACATAACTAATAAGGACCTACTGTAGAACATAGGAAATTCTATTCAATATCTATAATGATCTATACTCTATATAGGTCAAGAATCTAAAAAGAGTGGTTTTATATACATATATATGAAAAGTGAAAGTGAAGTAGCTCAGTCATGTCCAGGCTCCTCCATGGGGTTTTCCAGGCAAGAATACTGGAGTGGGTTGCCATTTCCTTCTCCAGGGGATCTTCCCGACTCAGGGATTGAAACCGGGTCTCCCACATTGTAGGCAGATGTTTTATTGTCTGAGCCACCGGAGAAGTCCACATATATATATATATGCATAANTCCAGGCAAGAATACTGGAGTGGGTTGCCATTTCCTTCTCCAGGGGATCTTCCCGACTCAGGGATTGAAACCGGGTCTCCCACATTGTAGGCAGATGTTTTATTGTCTGAGCCACCGGAGAAGTCCACATATATATATATATGCATAAGTTATTCACTTTACAGTACTGCATAGACCAACACAACATTGTAGATCAACTGTACTCCAATAAAAATTGGGGGGAAAAAAAGAGAGAGAGAGCAAGAAGAGGCAGGTATTGAGCTTGCAGCCAGTGATGCGTGCTGCCCTACATCCAAAGGCTACCCTCGCTGAAGCTTTCCTTAAACTTGGGCCACAGCTAATCCTTTTCTCCTACTAGTTTCTGCAAGAAGTTGGACTGGGGTGAGGCAGTGTTAGGGGCAAGAGTTCCAGTGAGGAAGTCAGCCAGGCTGTCGGCCCAGGACCTGGGAAATGAGGAAATGGGCCAGCCCAGTAATGCAGAAGCCTGAGTCATGAGCAAGTTTTCGGTGGGTAGAGTGAGGGCAAAAAGGGCATGTTCTCGCAGGAGGACTCTCAGGGATTCTGTGAGAGGTGAACAGCAGGACCCTGAGCTCTTTCGTCAAGGCCAGGCAGGGAGATGAGACTCTGAGTAAGGGGCGGAGGGAGGAGACCCCCTCCAAAGCCACCTCCTTAACTTGTCCTGAATGCTGCCAGGCCCGCCCCTGACAGCCTCCGCCCATCAGCTCACTGGGTATACCTTGGGTGACTGCAACAGAGAATTTGGGGCTTGATCCCTGCCACATGTGCCCTCCTCCATCCTCATACCAGCCTTCATTCTCCGAACATTCTGTGCTCTTTCTTGCCTTCAAGCCCTTGCCAATGCTGTCCCTCCACAGGAAAGTTTTCCTGCCCAGATGCCCATGCCATCCTTCGTATGCAGTCTCTGGAGCACCCCCTGCGTGAGTGGCTCCCCCCCTTTAGGCCTACACAGCTGTAGAGCTATATGCCTCACCCTGGGTTGGCGTTTCTGTCTACAGTATATGCCAACCTGTCCAGAATGAGATGTGAGCTCTTCAAGGCAGGACCCTGCTTGTTCACCTTGGTGGCCTCTGCAGTGCCCAGGGAGTGCGGGGCCACAGCTCCTACTTAGGATGAAAGAATAGAGAAGATGGAAGGAAGGAGGTTCCTTTAGAGCTGAGCAGTCCAATATGGTAGCCAGGTAAAATTTAAAAGTTAGTCCCTCGGTTACACTAGCTGCTTTTCAAGGGTTCAGTAGCTAGTTGTAGCCAGCGGCTATTGATTAGATAGGGCGAATACGGAACATTTCCATCAGGACAGAAAGTTCTAGTGGACAACACTGTTCTAAGAGATTCAAACTTGCTGCGGCTCTGAGAGGAGCAGACCATCGGCCACAAACTCCTTTCTCCTCCAATCCAGCACCCAGTACAGAGCCAGACACCCCTTCATTTCTCCTCTCTCTCCACCCATCTTCCTATCTCCCCACAGGCTTGCAAGAATAATTCACAGTGGCTTCAGAGTTCTCAGAGCCTTTTTATTGTCTGTGTATCTCTGACCCTTCACTCCATTCCTGGAAGCTAAGCAGGATAGAGATTATAATTTTCATTTTATAGGTAAGGAAGCCAAAGCTCAGAGAGGTGAAGACTCTTGCCCAAGGTCACCCAGCTGGCAAATGCTGGTATCTGGAACGGACCTCAGGTTGGACTCTGGCCCCTTCTTTTCCACCAGTGTCGCATCACCTCTCACTAAGGAGTCACCTGATCTAACCTGCCGTCTGAGGCACTAACCCATGCCACAACATTCCTTCCGAGTGTCTGCCCAGCTTCCGCTCAAGTGCTCCCGAGGACGTGAACCTCACCACCGTCCCCTGAAGCAGTGCCATCCACCTTCAGATGGCGCAACTGGAAAGCTCTTGCTTATGCTGAGTCAAAATCAGACTTCCTGTAGCTTTTCTGTCCTGAGACCCTAGAAGCCACATGATACAGCCACTAACAGGCCTTCTGCAATACCAGTTAGCTTCCAGCCTCTGCTTGTACACCTCCAGTTTTGGGGAGCTCAACACTGCTCAGGGAAACCCCTGCCATCTTTGGTCCTTTGAAAACCAGCCTCAATCCTGCAGTTCTCCCCACTGGCTTTGCCCTCTGAGTCCCAGACTGTATCTGCTCTCTCTACCCAGGGCACCCCCTCAGAAACAATGACCATGCCCCCTACTTCGCTTCTGTCCTGACTGCAACCTATACACATCATCAGAGACAGGATGCTCCCCTCTACTAGCACATGACCTCTTCCTCTGGCTTCCCTCTCCCATTAGCACATGAACCCTCCCCCCACACCTCCTACACCCCCCTTATTTCATGGGCCCCGTAGGAAGCCAAGATCATGTCAATAATATTAATCTCTGCCATTTATTATGTGTTCACCATACACCAGGCAACTTTCAAAGTGCTCTGCTTTCATTTCCAAAACCCTGCAAGGTGATCATTATTATTTCCATTTCAAAGATGAATTGACTGCCTGTGTATATGTCTGTCACCCTAGGTGAGAGGACAGTTGCAGGGTGGATTTAACCCGAGATGACCCAGATTTGGGTCTGAGTCAGTTCCAGGTCCCCAGGCCCTAAGGAGTGTAGGAGTGCAAAAGTAATGTGCACAGGCTATAGGGGCAAAAGATTTGGGTTTACACAGCCTCTTATCAGCTGTATGACCTTGAGCAAGGTCACATCAGCTCTCCAGCAGTATGGGACACAGAACTCAAGGATACAGTGAATGCTTAGCACTGTGCATGGCACCTAGTAAGTTCTCAGCAACAGGAGCTAATACCAATATTATTATCAATATTATTATAGAGACACCATACCCAGGGCCGAGGCAAGTGTACCTCACAGTATTACCCTCCCACACTGAGTCTGGTCAGACCCAGTGGCTTCTTGTACCCTGTTGTGTCTCCCAGAAAATGCCTGGTCTCTGAGTTCAGATGTGCTGATGGGGATGGGGCATGAGGAGGCCTGAGGGCCTGGGCTGCTGATGAGCCAGTATCACCTGTACTTCTCCACTGAAAAGGCAGGAGAACACACAGGAAATAAAGGATAAGGGAACTGGCCATGGCAAGAAGAGAGACCAAAAATGAGGATATCTCACTTCTAAGGCAAACACAACTTTGGACAAGTTCTCATGCTCTCTGAGGCTCCACGTCGAACTCTGTCAAATGGGGTAACAACACTCTTGCTGTCTTAGGGTGAGGACGAAGGAGCTGCTCACATGGAAGCCCCCAGCCAGGGTGTCGCCCACGGCAGCACCTAGTGAGGGTCTGCCCCTGAAGCATCGCCGAACAGCTGTCTAGTGAGCTCTGGCCATCACCACAGTCAACAAAAACAACCTCATAGTAACACAATACTTATTTCCCGAATTCCTGCTCTGGGCCAATCCTGACACAACCTCTGAGGAAGCTGTCATTATCCCCATTTACAGATGAAGAAACTGACAGTTCAGAGTGAATGGGGTGACACGCCGCAGCTCACTGAGTAAGCCAAGATACCAGGAGTGGTACCCAGGACTGGCTGAAGCCAAATTTTGTTCCCTGATACCAAGCTGCAGAACCCCTCTGAACCAGGCCAAAGGTGTGGTAGTCTTCTGGTTCACCTTCCATCCCAGGAGAGGGACCACCGCCACAGACCTGGACCACGAACTCTGCGTGAGAGGGGCATGCTGGACAATGTCCAGAGCCCTGAGCTCTGGTCCTTGCTGCACTGCAGAACGGCTGTACACTCTCACTCCTTCCCCTCGGCCTCAGTTTCTCCATCCGTAAAGTGGGAGTAAATTGTCAGACTCAGGATTTTTCAACTAACTCTGAGATTGTGCAGCAGCAGGAGCTCAGAGGAGGAAAAGTGCCCTAAATGGAAACAGTGCACTGTGTTGCTCAGTCCCTTAATAACCACTAATTACTTAATCCCCGCAGCAGCAGGGTGAGTTATCAGGTATTATTATCCCCAGTTTACAAGCAGGAGATTGAATGAGAGAGGGATTGGCCCCAGGCTCAGGGCAGGGATGGGATCAGTGAAAATGCTACAAATTGCTTCGGAATTGGGGGAGGGCTCAGTAGCGGGATGAGGGAGGCCTCAAAGGGGAAAAACCACATAGAAATGTACTTCTGAACCTCAGGGTGTTGAAGTCCCTTTCAGGGTATCTGAGCCAATTCCCTCTGTGCACAGATGGGTAGATGGAGGCCCAGAGAGAGACAGAGAGTGGCCCAAAGTCACACAGCCAGGAGCACACTATTCCCTGGGTTCTCAGCTGAGGCTGCTCTGAATGGGGCTGAGGGGTGACAGATGGCTCCCTCTGTGGCCCTCCCTGAATTCCTAGAGAAAGCAGTAAGCCCCCAGGGATTATGTGTGTAGTAATGGCCTATGACAAAGGCAGTAGGATAAAGAGCCTGCTCTGCAGACTAAACAAGATGCAAGAAGCCATGTCAAACAAAAGCTGAGGTTTTGTGTTGGCCTGGCTGGTGGGCTAGAAGCAGCCTAGCCTCTTGGGAGGCCGGGCCTTGTGCCACCGAGTATCTCCTCTGGTGGCCTTTTCCTTTTGCCACTGAGGACTGGACAGAAGTATGTCCATGACACGTGACATCTCCGCTTATAGCACAGAAGGCACTTTATGATATGGCCTCCAAGATGGAGAAACCAAGGGTCGGGGAGGGGAAGGAAGGTCCTGTCCCAAGTCACATGGCAGGAGTTTGGAAGCCAAGACCTTCTGACTTCCCGCTCCACCACAGCCGCCCAGATTCTTCCTTTAATTAGAGCTGAGTAACATGTGAACACTGGAACAGAGGGAAACGGAACGCTCTACTTTCTATCTAAAGTAGATACTTTCCGCCTGTTATCTCACTAGAGTCCACAGCGCAGGCTTCAGGGGCAAAGAGGCCTGTATTCAATTCCTGCCTCCATCTCATTCTAGCCCCATGGCTTTGGCAAGTTACTTCACCACTCTGAGCCTCAGTCTGCAGTCTTCTCTCTCTAATTAGACATCACAAAGCTTTCTTCTAACTCCAGAGCTCAGAGGTCTCCACCACCAGCCTTTCTCAACCTAAATGAAACTGTAGATTCCAGAGTCAGCAAAGTGGGCTGGAAGGCTCTGTCACCTTCTAGGCCAGGCTGCTTGCCCCGCTCTCAGCTCCACACACCCGCGCTGGGATGTTCTGGGTGTGAGTCCCCTCAGCAGGCAGTCTGTCCATCCCCACGGCTGGTGCTGAGTCAATCCTGTGCTGTTCCAAAGGTTTGTGAGTGAGTGCAAATCATGAGAGCATGGGCCTTGCAAAGCTCGGGAGCACGCGGAGATCGGGGTAAGGGAGGGAGCTCAGGGGCTGCACGGACGCCATGCTACGCCGCTGCCCGGCGGTGCTGCCCTACAGGTCCAGGGAGTCCAGTCCTCTGGCCTTGTTTCTGGTAAAAACAGCCAAACACCCTGCTACCTCCAGGGACTCGGGAGCGGCTCTCAAGCGACTCCTTCAGTCATGGGTCAAAGGGGCCCTCTACACAGTGCTAATTGTGCAGGGATTGCTCTGCTTGTTTCTGAAAGTGACTTCCTTTCTATATTGTAGAACTTACTTCTGCAAAATAAGAATGATCTGACTTCAGGCCTGGGGCCATTTCTCACTCCTTCCCTCCTGGTTCTCAACAGGAACAAGAAGCGATCTGCCTGGTGGGGATTAAGGCCATCCTATTCTCTAGCAGGTAGAGAGGTGGTGTGATCCTACCTGCCCCTGCTCACCTGTCTGTATGTCAAGTTTAAGCCCCTGGAGGGTTTGTGTAACACTGTTTAGGAATTTAAAAAGTAGAGACCCTCTTTACAGGATTACAGGGTGTGGAGACATTCTTGGCCTTTCACAATTCTTGGCCAAGCCCACTCAGTCCTGCCAGTTGCTGAGCCCTGCTTTGCAGAGAAGTGATTTATTCCTGTCTATTAAAAATGAGTCACATCCCAAGAACCCCTTATCTTTGGGACACATTCTGCAACTGACCAGTTTGGACTCAACGTGATGTTTCCAAACACAAATGTGGTTGGGAAAGTGCTGAGCTGCATTAATGGCTCTACTCCTCTAGGTGCTTCTGTGTGACCTTAGGCAAGGCATTTTCCCTGTCTGACTTTCCATTTCTTAACCTGTAACTGTATAACTTTGATAAAAATAAAAACTTTTAAAAATTATGTGTTGATAGCTGTTTTACAGTTCAGTTGAAATATTAGAGACTCACTAGAGAAAAGTACATAGGAAACTAACCAAAGCAGGAAAAATTAAGTGCAAAGAAGAGAAACAGAATTTTACTTGGCTTAGCATTAAACAATATTTATGAAGTCACACTTTTGAAAACACTGAACACTGATTGAAGCAAATATTGTGATAGTATAGTAAGAGGATAAAGGGAGGGGAGTTAGAGGAGGTTAGTTAAGAGGGCTACATCCTCGTCTTTAAAACAGAAAATCAACAATGTCATCAAGAAATAACAGTATAAGCATACCAATCAGAAATGCAGATATGAGTAACAGAAGAAACAGAGTGTAAGATGTTGGAGGGGGCAGCCCTGGGGAATGAGAAAGGATGAGGAAGAGTCAAAAATGACTCTTATTTATTATAATAAGACTTTCAGTATTATTTTACTTTTCAAGTTGTGTGCATATATTCTTAGATTAAAATTAAACTTAATTTTAAAAAAAGAAGCAAGTGACAGCTACAAGGAGACTAATTTAGGTTCCAGATAAGGAAGAACTTTCTAATATCTAGATCTATCCAAAAACAGCACCTCTGCCGATATTGAATTCCCTGTCATTAGAAGCATTTAAACAGAAACTGTATATCTGTCAGAAATAAGGTAGAGTGTTCTAGCTTTGACTGGGCTTTACTAAATAAGCTTAGGGATCCTTTTTAATTCTAAGATCCCTTCTAATTCCATACATCTCTGGAAGCTGGAGTGTCCTTGTCATTTATCTCATACCTAATTCATTTATCTGTGTATTTAATTAGCATTTGCTTAGTACCTGTTTTGTTTCTGGTGCTGTACCAGGTCTAGGTTGGGGATAAAGGAACCAAAATGGATATGACATAATGCCTGCCAATAAGAATCATTGAAACTCAGTGCTAGAAAGTTCCTCAGCATTTGTCTGATCCAACTACTCAATATGCAGAGAAGGAAACTGAGGCCCAGAGAGAGGCAGACACTTGCACAGTGTCACACAGCATTAGTGGCAGAATCAGGCTCACTTCCAGACCTCTTGATTCCTGTAATCTTTCCCTCACAATCCTGCCTCTGAAGAGCACTTCCTCAAAAAAGTAGTTCAAGAAAAATGAAGTTCATTCTTCATGGTATTTTACTGATCTCAAGTAGACACATCTTTATTGTGCAATGAATCAGTTTTATTTTACTTGTAGCAATGTTTGGCTTCCTGGATATCTGCTTTAGGAGGGCATCCAGTGAGCTTTCTGGAGACACCCAGTAAAAAAAGTTCACTGAACCCAAACTCCAAGTCATTCACCAGAAAGATCTAAAACAACAGAAATAAAACTAATTGGCATTACTTTGTCTCACGATCTCATGAGGTGCGTGAGAATTCTTAGGTAGAGAGTTACTGCCTGTGTCATGTGTAAAATCCCAAATCATTTTGTGGAGTTTGTTATTATTCCAACAGCGATGAGAGCCAACATTTGCATGTACCAACATCTCCGTGGAGTATCACTTCCTGGATCTCTTTTGCCCGATTTAGTAGTCTTATCTTTGCCACTTTGAAAAAAAGTCCCACAGCTCACTGAATTTCCGTTTTCCTTATCTGCTTTGTTTGTTCAGTTGGTTGGTTAGGTCTTTTTGTCTGTTTGTTTTAGTAACAATCACCATGAGTATTAGACTGTGCCAGTGATTCTCAACCAGGGGCAATTTTGCCCCAGCCCTTAGGGGCCATTGGGCTTCCCTGGTGGCTCAGAGGTTAAAGCGTCTGCCTGCAATGTGAGAGACCTGGGTTCGATCCCTGGGTTGGGAAGATCCTCTGGAGAAGGAAATGGCAACGCACTCCAGTATTCTTGCCTGGAGAATCCCATGGACGGAGGAGCCTGGTGGGCTACAGTCCACGGGGTCGCAAAGAGTTGGACACGACTGAGCGACTTCACTCACTCTTAGAGGCCATTTGGTAATGACTGGAGACACTTTTGGTTGCCACAGTTGGGATGGAGTGATATTGGCATCTAGTGGAGGTAGAGTCCAGGGTGCTGCTAAGCATCCTAGAATGCACAGAGCCACCCCTCCCAACCAGAATTATCTGGTCCAAAATGCCAATACTGCTGCTACTGAAAAATCCTGGGTTAACGTCTTTGGCTGAAAGGGACAGGAACCCAAGTCCAACTTGCTTTAGTAAAAGAAGAAAAAGAACACACACACACACACACACACACACAAAAGCAGGGTAATTATTGGAAGAATGTTATCACTGTTTTTTAAAAAAGAGAGACCTAAGAAAAAATTCAGGATGGATACACTTTGGAAATCAGCATAAATAATTCAGCTCCCATCTGGACTACCTCTCCTTTCTGTCTTTCTTCTGTTTTCATTCTTTTGATATGACACAGGCTATCCATTCTAGTTTTGGGCTCATATCCTCACAACTTCACAACCAGAAAGGAAAAGATCCTTTCCTTTCCCAGATCCACGATCGTAAATCCCAGGGAAGGATTCTGATTGGTCAAATTTGGATCACATCCTCATCCCTTGAACCAACTAAGGTCAGAGAAGGTGAAATGCTCTTAAAAATGATTGACCTAGCCTGGGCCAATGCCTACACCTGTGGATAGAGGGATGAAATCTGTTTCCTGAAGTGAAGGAAGTAGGTTCTGGACAGAGAAAAACACCAGCCACTATAGCATGGAATAATGAAGTGCTGGACTAACAGTCAAACATCTAGATACTATTCTTGGCTTGCCTCTAACTTGCTGTGTAATCTTGGACAAGTCCCTTTCCCTGGGAAAGTTTCTGGGCCCCAGTTTCTCACCTGTACAAAGAAAATATTTGATAACTTTTGATTGATTGTTAAGTGTTATTCATGTTTCCAACAATGACACTTGAAAATACTTACTCTACCTACCTAGCTTTTAAACTGCTGCTTTCAGGATACAATATAGTCTTGTTGTTGTTCAGTCAGTAAGCAGTGTCTGACTCTTTTGTGCTTTATTTTTAAATAAACTTTAAAAAATATGAATAAAATCTGCTTTCAATTTGGTATATACATTTTATATTAATCCTTATTTTGAAATGTATATAGTCAAAAGAAATAGATGGTGTTGGTAAATTTCCACCAATATGGAAGATGAGGCAAATATTTCAATATCTCCAACCACTCATTCATTCAACAAAGAGTTCCTGAGTACCTACTATGTACCAGACACTATTGAACAATCTGCCCCTGTGTAACTCACATTCTAATAGATATAGCTATATTCTAGTGGTGGAAGAAGGATTTTTTAAATCCTAGCCCATCATCAGTGAGATGAAGTCCATACCTCTCAGTCCTGTGTCAACCTCTCCAGCTCCAAGAGAACTCCCACTTATAACCTACACCTCATCAAACAGAAGCTGCCAGATGGCTACCTCCAAAATTCACTAGTTCACTCACACCTCTTCTAAATGGAAGCCTCCTGCCTTCTCCACATTTGTATCACCACCTCTGGGAAACCTCCTTGAATGATTTCTCCTGCCCTACAGCCCTGCCCTCCTCTGTGGTCCCCAAGCCTCACACAGATCTCTACCACTGAGCACCTCTTACTTTATGTCAGAAATATTCTCTATGTTTTTGCTTCTCTCATTGGAATACAGATTCCTCTAAGAAAAGGAAAGGCTCTTACCTGAGGATTTGGGGAGCTTGACAATCAACATACACACAGACCAGTTCTTTCTCCTCTATCCCCCCTTCTCAGTGAGTGGCACCGCTACCCTCATTCTCCAAGTTGCTCAGTTTAAAAACCTGGGCATCATCCTCAATGAATCCTTTTCTCTCACCACCCACATCCAATCAAGGTTCATCACCTCTGGATAAATCCGTTACTTCCCTTGGCCTTTAAATCAAACCTGCCTCATCCCTCATATCCTGGGTAGCTCATTATTCAGGGTTTACTTTAACCGTGACCTCCTCTAGGAAGTCTACCTTAATTCCCGTCATGGACTCGATGGACGTGAGTCTGGGTGAACTCCGGGAGATGGTAATGAACAGGGAGGCCTGGTATGCTGCTATTCATGGGGTCGCAGAGTCGGACATGACTGAGCAACTGAACTGAACTGATAACTGAATCACTTTGCTGTGCACCTGTAACACTGTAAGTCAACTATACACAACTGAGAGACTAATCACAAATATACATACACATACTCCAGGTTGGGTTGAGTGTCCATTCCCTGGGTAGTTTAGGTCTCCCGTGCTTCCTAATTCATGACAATTGCTCTTCATTGGAAGGACTGATGGTGTTCATTGGAAGGACTGATGCTAAAGCTGAAACTCCAGTCCTTTGGCCACCTCATGCGAAGAGTTGACTCATTGGAAAAGACTCTGATGCTGGGAGGGATTGCGGGCAGGAGGAGAAGGGGACGACCGAGGATGAGATGGCTGGATGGCATCACTGACTCGATGGACATGAGTTTGAGTGAACTCCGGGAGTTGGTGATGGACAGGGAGGCCTGGCGTGCTGCGATTCATGGGGTTGCAAAAACTGAGCGACTGAACTGAACTGAATTGATGACTAATGACTTTTTAAACAAATGAAGGAACAAATTCATTTGAAGTCAGAAAGCCTGGATTCTATTCATATCTGCCATTAACTAGTTGGGTCACCATGCACTTAACTTCTGAGTGTCAGTATTCTCATCTGTGAACTCCTCCCAGTCTACCTCCAGGACTGAATATAAAAAACAAATGAGATAATAAATGTGAAAGCTATTTACAACCTCTGGGTTGTTCTACACATTTAAGGAGTTACTGCTAAGTGTTCTGGAGGTTTTTTGGGGTTTTTTGGTTTGTTTTTTTTTTTTTTTACATTTTCTCTGGTTATTTTAAATATAATTAGGTATTGAGCCTACTTGGGAATTTCCTGTAGGTACAGAATACAAGAAAGATGTTGCTGCTGCTCATCTCTGAAAAGAGTAGAAGTTAAATGTTTTGATCTTTTTTAATGTTCTAGAGAACACTGTACTGGAGGCATTAATAAAAATAATCTAAATTTCACTTAAGTGACTAATACCAAATTGATATAAATTAAACAAAATAATCCTTTATAATACTGACAAAAGAGGGAAAGCAGACAATTAAGAACAGAATAGTAAAAGAAAATATTCGAAGAAAATTTTAGTTTTACACTTACTAAATTAACAAAAAACATTTTAAAATAATTCTCCATGCAGTTGAGGTTATAAAGAGCCAGTAGGCACACACACTGCTGTCAGAATATAAAACATTCACTTCTTTGAAAACCAAATTGATAAAATACATCAAGAGCCAAAAATAATTCTATTCCTGGAAATCTATCTTAAGGGAAGAATTTAATAGAATAATAAGGTTTTGTACACAAAAATCTATAGTATTACTCATAAAATCATCAGAAAGTGCAAACAACTACAACAATGAGAAACCATTTGGTAAAGCATGTTGCTTCCATGGGGTGAAATATTTTACACCATTAAAAGCTATCTCTCTGGAGGCATGGCCACAGCTGTGCACCTGTAACACTGTAAGTCCTGCCCATAAAACTGTGATTTTAGGAAACTTATGAATTTTTGCCCAACTGAAAAATTCATGACATTTTGCTTTCACTTGTTTGACTCAGTATGAATAGAATGCTAATTTCTAATGTAAAAAAAAATAGATATGCAACAAGCAACAAAGGTTTACTGTCTAGCACAGGGAACTATAGTCAATATCTTGTAATAACCTATAATGGAAAATAATTTCAAAAACAATATACGTGTGGACTGTGAAGAAGGCTGAGCACCGAAGAACTGATGCTTTTGAACTGTGGTGTTGGAGAAGACTCTCGAGAGTCCCTTGGACTGCAAGGAGATCCAACCAGTCCACTCTGAAGGAGATCAGCCCTGGGATTTCGTTGGAAGGAATGATGCTAAAGCTGAAACTCCAGTACTTTGGCCATCTCATGAGAAGAGTTGACTCTTCTGATGCTGGGAGGGATTGGAGGCAGGAGGAGAAAGGGACGACTGAAGATGAGATGGCTGGATGGCATCACGGACTCGATGGACATGAGTCTGGGTGAACTCCGGGAGATGGTGATGAACAGGGAGGCCTGGCGTGCTGCAATTCATGGGGTCGCAAAGAGTCGGACATAACTGAGTGACTGAACTGAACTGATAACTGAATCACTTTGCTGTGCACCTTTAACACTGTAAGTCAACTATACACAACTGAGAGACTAATCACAAATATACATACACATACTCCAGGTTGGGTTGAGTGTCCATTCCCTGGGTAGTTTAGGTCTCCCGTGCTTCCTAATTCATGACAATTGCTCTTCATTGGAAGGACTGATGGTGTTCATTGGAAGGACTGATGCTAAAGCTGAAACTCCAGTCCTTTGGCCACCTCATGCGAAGAGTTGACTCATTGGAAAAGACTCTGATGCTGGGAGGGATTGCGGGCAGGAGGAGAAGGGGACGACCGAGGATGAGATGGCTGGATGGCATCACTGACTCGATGGACATGAGTTTGAGTGAACTCCGGGAGTTGGTGATGGACAGGGAGGCCTGGCGTGCTGCGATTCATGGGGTTGCAAAAACTGAGCGACTGAACTGAACTGAATTGATGACTAATGACTTTTTAAACAAATGAAGGAACAAATTCATTTGAAGTCAGAAAGCCTGGATTCTATTCATATCTGCCATTAACTAGTTGGGTCACCATGCACTTAACTTCTGAGTGTCAGTATTCTCATCTGTGAACTCCTCCCAGTCTACCTCCAGGACTGAATATAAAAAACAAATGAGATAATAAATGTGAAAGCTATTTACAACCTCTGGGTTGTTCTACACATTTAAGGAGTTACTGCTAAGTGTTCTGGAGGTTTTTTGGGGTTTTTTGGTTTGTTTTTTTTTTTTTTTACATTTTCTCTGGTTATTTTAAATATAATTAGGTATTGAGCCTACTTGGGAATTTCCTGTAGGTACAGAATACAAGAAAGATGTTGCTGCTGCTCATCTCTGAAAAGAGTAGAAGTTAAATGTTTTGATCTTTTTTAATGTTCTAGAGAACACTGTACTGGAGGCATTAATAAAAATAATCTAAATTTCACTTAAGTGACTAATACCAAATTGATATAAATTAAACAAAATAATCCTTTATAATACTGACAAAAGAGGGAAAGCAGACAATTAAGAACAGAATAGTAAAAGAAAATATTCGAAGAAAATTTTAGTTTTACACTTACTAAATTAACAAAAAACATTTTAAAATAATTCTCCATGCAGTTGAGGTTATAAAGAGCCAGTAGGCACACACACTGCTGTCAGAATATAAAACATTCACTTCTTTGAAAACCAAATTGATAAAATACATCAAGAGCCAAAAATAATTCTATTCCTGGAAATCTATCTTAAGGGAAGAATTTAATAGAATAATAAGGTTTTGTACACAAAAATCTATAGTATTACTCATAAAATCATCAGAAAGTGCAAACAACTACAACAATGAGAAACCATTTGGTAAAGCATGTTGCTTCCATGGGGTGAAATATTTTACACCATTAAAAGCTATCTCTCTGGAGGCATGGCCACAGCTGTGCACCTGTAACACTGTAAGTCCTGCCCATAAAACTGTGATTTTAGGAAACTTATGAATTTTTGCCCAACTGAAAAATTCATGACATTTTGCTTTCACTTGTTTGACTCAGTATGAATAGAATGCTAATTTCTAATGTAAAAAAAAATAGATATGCAACAAGCAACAAAGGTTTACTGTCTAGCACAGGGAACTATAGTCAATATCTTGTAATAACCTATAATGGAAAATAATTTCAAAAACAATATACGTGTGGACTGTGAAGAAGGCTGAGCACCGAAGAACTGATGCTTTTGAACTGTGGTGTTGGAGAAGACTCTTGAGAGTCCCTTGGACTGCAAGGAGATCCAACCAGTCCACTCTGAAGGAGATCAGCCCTGGGATTTCGTTGGAAGGAATGATGCTAAAGCTGAAACTCCAGTACTTTGGCCATCTCATGAGAAGAGTTGACTCTTCTGATGCTGGGAGGGATTGGAGGCAGGAGGAGAAAGGGACGACTGAAGATGAGATGGCTGGATGGCATCACGGACTCGATGGACATGAGTCTGGGTGAACTCCGGGAGATGGTGATGAACAGGGAGGCCTGGCGTGCTGCAATTCATGGGGTCGCAAAGAGTCGGACATAACTGAGTGACTGAACTGAACTGATAACTGAATCACTTTGCTGTGCACCTTTAACATTGTAAGTCAACTATACACAACTGAGAGACTAATCACATATATACATACACATACTTCAGTAAAATACACACATAAAAAAACAATCCTTGTAAGTCCTGCTTGACGGCTTCTTCATTATCAAGGGAAGGCCAAGCTCTCAGAACAGACCCCTTCTCAAGTCCTCAAGCATTCAGGGCCAAGTTTTCCAAGATGTTACTGATGAAAGTGTTCATCTAAAGCCAGAGCCTACACGACACCAGCAGTGGTGGCAATGGGCATACTACTATTTCAGGAGCTTGGTAGCTTACTACGGACTCTGTTCATGTGGAGGCTGTCCATATCCTGCTGACCTTGAGGCAGACTATGGACACCTGGAGCAAGGCTGTGTCTCTTGCAGCCAGCTCCTAACCAAAATCAAGAGGATGGCCAGACTCCCTGGAGAGGAGTCAAGTGCATTCAAAGACACTAGGTGGGGGAGGAGGGATGTCTGACCCTGGACTCCCTGTATTTGTAAGAGGGTCTCATGAACTGTATTCATGTGCTTGTACAGTACCCTCTTCTTGACCTGGACTGGTCCTGGTACTTACTCACTTGTACCTACAGAATATGGCAGAAGTGAAGCTTCTGAAACTAGGTTAAGAAAAGTGCCTCTGAAACTAGGTTAGGAAAAACTCTCAATCTTCTGTTGGAAACACTCTCTGAAAGTCACAGGCCACCATGTAAGGAGCCACATGACTGCCATCTTAGAGAAGTCACTTTTTGGCATCCTGGTTGATAATTCCAGCAAAACTCAGCCTTTCAGTCATTCCCAGTAAGGCATCACACATCCTTCAGACCAGCCCATCCAAGAGTTGAATCTGCCTCCAAGTGACTTTAGTACCATATGGAGCTGACCAGTCAATCAGCTAATCCTGGACCAAAATAATGAGACATAACGGAATGGTTGTTGTTTTAAGCCACTAAGTTGTAGGGTAATTAAAACACAATAGTACCTAAGTAGCACATCACGTTTGGAGGATGCTTAAGAAAAAACTCATAATTCCAGAAATAGGTAACAGTAAGGAATCAAACATTTATCTTGCCTTTCCTTTATGAATTGTACTTCAGTACAACCAAATAGTTGATGAAATCAAGCTCTTCTTTATGAAATAATTATAGCTAATAAATAGTGAGTATCAGAATTAGAATATCACCATTTTGAAATCACTGATTAAATAACAGCAATCATCAGTGACTACTAAAATCATTAGGCAAAACCCCAACAAGGAACATTATAACAGATTAGGCTAAAAACCCCTCAACCTGCTGATCAATATCTTCTGAATAAGCCAAGAAGAGAGAAAACCAAACATTATGTGCCTCCTGATGTGAGGCATCAAGACGTATATGGCACAAACTTTAAACTTGTCCCCAGATCAAACCTGAGCCTGATAACACTTCTAGATTTCATCCTAGGGACCAGAGGAACACAATACATGATCCCCTCGGAACGCAATCCACAAAACCCAAAACATGGAAAGTTCTACAGGACGAACAACTAAATTTCATCAAAACATATATTTTTTTAAATAGAGGAAGAAAGGGACTCTATTTATTGGAAGAAAGTCAGGAGATATATCAACCAAATTCAATGTGCAGACTACCTCTGGATTCTGCTATCTATTTATTTGAGCATATTCCTTTATTATTTTGGCTGCGCTGGGTGCTCGCTGCTGAAGGGGCTTTTGTCTAGTTGCGGTGCACAGGCTTCTCACTGAGGTGGCCTCTCTTGCAGAGCACAGGTTCTAGCATGCACGGCTCCAGTAGCTGCGGCGCGTGGGCTCGGCAGCGGCACCTCACCGGCTCTAGAGCTCAGGCTCCAGAGTTGCGGTGCACAGGCTTCGTTGCCCCATGGCGTATGGAGTCTTCCCAGACCTGGGACCCAGCCTGCCTCTCCTGCATTGGCAGGCGGATTCCTTACCACTGAGCCACCCAGGAAGTCCTATGAATATTTATACATTTGAAATATATACATTATATATACATATGATAACTGACTGGATATTTGATATTAAGTCATTTTTAACTTTTCAGTGTGATAGGTTTTATAAATAATTTTTAAAAGACCTTTTATGTTTTAGAGATAAAAGGTACATGTATTCCAACATATCTGGAATTTTTTTTTTTTCTCAAAACAATCCAGTGGGAGCATGGGGCAGGTAAGAGTGGACAGGATATAAATGAAGCAAGACTGGCCATATACTGATATTTTAAAGCTAGGTGATAGGGATATGGAGGTGTAATATATTCCATACTAATACCTCTACTTTTTATATATAATTTTCATTTAAAAGAAAACTTTAACACACATAGTTCTAGCCGAAGAAAAAAATGTGGGGGAAAGGGTTTCCTGTGATGCACCTCTGAGTGGTTTGAGTGTAACAGAGATGGTCTTTACCTCGTCCCTTCTCACCAAATCCCCCTGCACTTATAGAAACCTACAGAGGCACCCGAAGTCACATTTTAAGGATGCATAATGGAGGGGAGTTTGGAGAGGGATCGAAATCATTAAGGAGGATTATACTGTCACCACTCGACACAATGGGGATTGCTGCTTTTAACTGCTTTAAACGAGTCTTACTTCATACCAGAGCTTCGACTCAAGAAGGCGTCGCCATGGGAAGTGATCCTGTCCAGGAGATCAAGTCTTTCTCCCTGGCTGAGCCTTTGAGTGCATGCTCCTGCCCTCCACAGCAAGAGAACAGAGGGGCTTCTTAGAATGCACTTCAAATTCTTTTTTCCTCTTCATGATGTCCTTGCAGGCAGGGCTCTTGGAAAGACTAGGAAAGAAGGCGCCTTGGATAAAGTAGCTCTAGGGGCTGGGGGGACAGGTCAAGTTTCTGCCTTTCTGTGGGTCTCTACTTCCTGCATATGCAATGTGAAGCAGTATAGCCTAGGGTCTGCCAGTGGCCTCTGGACACAAATGGTTCTGCAAGTCACCAGCTGTGCAAATGTACCTTATTGCACCCCTGAAAGTTATACAGATCACCAGTAGCTCTACTGGAGCCACCCACAAAAATCAGCCAGAGTTCTAACTCTTACTGCATCTGCTCAAACTGACACTGACTGATCAGGAAATACAGTTCAACTATGGGCCACCAGTATTTCCATCAGCCCATGAAGGATATAGGCATCATCAAGCAGAACTAAGTGATCTTTGCTGAATGGATTATCCAAGACATCTACCTGACAAAACAATGCTAGCTCCTTGTACCAAAAAAAAAAAAATTTAACCTTAAAAAAGAAAAAAAGTAGGGATGATAACTTTCAGCTCACATTACTCCTGAAAGGATAAAATCAATATATGTGAAGGACTCAGCATGGATCCTACCACTGAGTCAGCTCTCAATAAAAGGTTATTACTATTATTGATTTCTCCATAAAACGTGGATCTAAAGATCCTTATAGTTCCTCTTAATTCCAGGGTTTGAGGATTCGTTCATTTATGCAAGAACCATTTATTTCCAAGTCCCACACCAGGTGCTGGCGCTAATATGGGAGCTGGGGGGTAAAGCCAGCATATAAGGCAAAAACTCTGCATACTCAAAATTTCCCTTGAGAATTCCTCCACCATCAACGGACCTCCCGATCATTTGCTCCTCGATTCAGAGGTGCTGTCAGAGATGCTACTGGTTAAAAAAGCAGCATGGTCTGGGCCATGGAGTGACAGTGGCTGAAGGGTCTTTCAGGATGGGCCATGGAGTGACAGTGGCTGAAGGGTCTTTCAGGATACTTCATTTTTTCTCCACCCAGGATCCAGAACACGAAAGCCTTAAGTTTTCCTCCATTCAGAGCAAAGCTGTGTTCCCTCCTTTGCCTCTGAGCCCTGAGCCCCAGTGCTGGATGAGAAAATGGAGGGCAATCTCAAGGGACACCTTCCATCAAGTTCAGGGTTGCCCAGGACCATATAGATGCAGACTCCAGCCACAGTTAAGTAGGGTCAACAGGGCCACAGGAAGGCTCAGAGATGGGCTGTGAGGAGCAAGGGAGAGAAAGAGTGCCCTCACCTTCCTGGGTGATGATACTGAACCTGACCCTTGGAGAACAGAGAAGACCTGGGGGCAAGACACTAGGGAAAGGGTAATCTGGGCTGAGGAGACAGCAAGAGGCAAGAGTCTGGAGGCAGGAAATGTAGGCTGTGTCTCAGTAATAGCAGGCGGATCACATGTTCGGTTGAAGCAGGAGGTGAGGCTAGAGAGTCACTGGGGCCAGGTGGCAATGGTCTTAAGGCCAGGCCAAGGGGCATGGGCTTGGGAGTGTAGCCAGTAAAGAGCCGAAGGCCTGGAACAGTCTTAGAGAGAGGACCCAGCCGGAGTGAGGCCCTCCGCCCAGGGCCTGCCCACACCCTCTCCCAGGATAGTGCCCAGCACCCTCCTGGTTTGGAAAGCCCCAGCTATAAATTCCTCAGCCCCGAGCCTGAATCTTTCCATAATGGCTTCGGCAGCAACCTTAGGGTCAAGAGAGGCAACCCTTTAGGTTTCTCTGCACAACTGCCCTTCACTGTGGAGAAACTGCACCAAGATGGAGCAGGAGCAGCAGAGGAGATGAAGACTAAGCCTGGGGAGAGGGGCTCCTGGCAAAGATGGAGACTAAATATTCTCAAAGCCCCCGCGACAAAACATCCAGAAATGCCGGGTAGTGCTTGCTTTAGTCATTTGAAATGTATAGGAAGTGTCACGGGAAAGTAGGGGTATTTCCAAGATTAGAACAAAGGGAGAGCCAAAACCCAGCACAGGTCGAGGGCTGCTGTCTTGCAGTGGTGCTGTCAGGGTAGCAGCGGAACTGGGGGCTTGGAGACCAAGCACGCAGGAAGATTGGCCAGGACTGTGCTAGAAGGACCCCTGGGAGTCGCCCTCTGTGTGCACGACTAAGCCCCTGGCTGCCCTCTGCTTACAGTGCTTGGAAAAGCCAGGAATGTCCTGCCTAGGGAGACAACTAGTGTGGGGGAAAGAACCTGTGACCCGGCTCTGCTTCTAACCTCCTACCTTCCTTCGTCCCTTCTCTAAGCCTCAACTGTATCATCTCTGAAATGGAAATGATGCCACAACTGCCCTCATAGGATTACCAATGTACTCCCGTGCCTCCTCAGCGTATGGACAGTAGCTAAAACCACAGGAGTGAGTGAGATTGCCCAAAGAAAGTCTGTAGACGTGATGAGAGCTACAAGACAAGAACCGATCCTGAAGAACAAAAAACTTAAGGAAAGGACAGAGGAGGAGCCCACAAAGCAGGCAAGAGTAGAGGCAGGAAAATTCAGTGTTGCATGTGCCAAAGGAACAGCACCAAAAGGAGAGGCTCCTCAGCTGTCCCGTGCAGTGAGCAGGCTGAATCAGACAAGAACTGAAAAGTCTCTAATGGGTTGGCGACTAGGGGCTCTTGGTATCCTTAGGGGAACTTAGAGCAGGGGCAGTAGACAGGGTACAGTGGGTCGAGGAGTGAATAGGCAGTGAAGAAGCAGAAACAGTGATTTTAGACCACTCTTTGAAGAAATCTGGTAAGACTCATAAACTAGCTGAAAGGCAGATACAGGAGAGAAAGGAGATAATTGTTGGAACAAGGTCCTAGAGAGAATTAGAATAGAAGAGGTCCAGAACATCGGTGGACACGTTAGCTTGAAAAGGAAGGAAGGATACTCTGAGAATGAGATAAAGGGAGCAGTGCTGGATGTGAAAACAGGAACTTAGGAAGACAGGAACGATCATACTCGACGATCTCAATTTCTCATGAAGTAGACCGCACAAAAAAGATGGGAAACTAAAAATGGGATATGAGTAAAAGTTGAAAGGAGTTGGGGGGGAATGGGTACAGATTAGCAAGTGGCACTAAGAGTCTGGCTGAGACTGAAAACCTTGAAGTTGTTTCTATGTGTGTTCATTCACTCATTTACCCCTTTCAGTTCACATCAATGATTTTTGGTTCCCAGTGGGACCATTATCCAATGATTCAGTTTTGGTCATACAGATACACGTCAGAGTATCAAGCCAAGAGTTTGATTTGGGACAAGTCAGGATAGAGACACCTATTAAACATCCAAGTGGAAGTACTCAGTATGAGGCTGGATGCTTCTGAGTCACGTTCCAAGAGGCAGACAGAGCTGGAGATAGAGTTTGGGGATACATGGCTGCACAGAGTATTTTCAAAGTCTGGGCCAGAGGAGATCACCAACGGAGAAGCAGTAGCTAGAGAAGAGGACTATGGCCAAAACTCTGAGCACTCGGACACTTGGAAGTCACGCAGCAGCTGAGATCACCAGCTAAGCAGACCACAGCGGGCACCCAAAAGCATACAATATTCCAGCAACCACGTAAAGAAAGTAGTTCAATAAAGTAGTGGCCTACTGCACCAAGTGCTGTTGCGAGATCAAGTGAAGACAGACAAGTGCCCACTGGAGGTCATTGGTGACCTTATCAAAAACAGCGGACTGGAGAGAAGACAAGCCCACGGCAGAGGGCGGAGCAGAAAACGGAAGTGAGGAAGAAGGGGCAGGAGACAAGACCATGGGAACGGCTGCTGTGAAGACAGCAGGGAAACGGGCCGTCAGCTGAAGGAAGACGAGGTAAAGGAGCAGCTCTGCAGAGAGTGGAAACGATGGAACAGGTATGAATTTTGTTGGAAATGCTGAGTGGAGAGAAAGACACTGGGGATGCAGCAGAGATGGGAGAACTGAAAAAAACAAAGGCCAGAGGATTCAGCTCACAAGTACAAGTAAGGAAACTTCAACTATAGCAATATGAAGGCAGGAGGGAAAGGAAACACAAATTCAGATGAATCAAGAGGTGTGGTGGAAGGATAAGGGTGTTCCTTTGTACCTGCTTCTTATTTTATCAATGAAATAGGAGATGAGGTGATCAAAGATGGAAGAGGGGTGTGGAATGGATGGCTCCTTCCAAGGAGGAGGTAAAGATGTGAAAAAACTGTCTTGGGGGATGGGAAGTGAACACCTAGAGAAGAGTGGTAGGATTGCTGAACAGGATTGAATGATCATTTGAGATTTGTTGTCATGAATTTAAAGTGAGGCCAGTTGGCTTGAGTGTGTGTTTTCTCTTATGCTTGAGTTCCAGCACGTAGAAGGAAGAAAGGTAGGCTTTGAGGAGAGCAAATAAGAATGAAGAGAAGTGTGATAAGAGAATTAGGAGTATTTGAAAAGAATTTGTCAACAAAGGTCCGTCTAGTCAAGGCTATGGTTTTTCAAGTAGTCACGTATGGATGTGAGAGTTGGACTATAAAAAAAGCTGAGCGCCGAAGAATTGATGCTTTTGAACTGTGGTGTTGGAGAAGACTCTTGAGAGTCCCTTGGACTGCAAGGAGATCCAACCAGTCCATCCTAAAGGAAATCAGTCCTGCGTGTTCATTGGAAGGACCGATACTGAAGATGAAACTCCAATATTTTGGCCACCTGATGCGAAGAGCTGACTCATTTCAAAAGACCCTGATCCTGGGAAAGGTTGAAGGCAGGAGGAGAAGGGAATGACAGAGGATGAGATGGTTAGACGGCATCACCAACTCAATGGACATGAGTTTGTGTAAACTCCGGGAGTTGGTGATGGACAGGGAGGCCTGGCGTGCTGCAGTTCATGGGATCGCAAAGAGTCGGACACGACTGAGCGACTGAACTGAACTGAAAAGATTAATTATGGCAACAAATGCAGAAATACTTGCTGGCTAAGGAAGACAGAACTTAAGGGAAATGAGAGATGTGAAAAAGTGGGAGGGGGAGCACATTAGAAGTCTTGATGAGACAGTGTAGAAACATTACCCTCTGGGAGCTGGAATGAGAGGAGGTCATGGTCAGAGAGCAGGATGTCTAGGTTCCGGGTGATGATATAGTCATGAGTGTGACAAAGGAATGAGTGACTAGGGTGGGACAGATTAAAGGGAAAAAAAAATCAAAGAAAGGCATGAAACCAAGAGGCCAACATGTTAGATGGCTCATCCACATGGACATGGAAGTCACCAGGAATGATGTCAGGAAAAAGGATAGAGAGGAAGACAGCATGCCATTGCTAAAGACACTAGTGAATGGGAATAAAGAGTGGGTTCATGTGAACTTCAAGGGAGTGGAGTTTTAAAGGAAAAGGGAGAAGAATTGGATTTAGAATCAACAACAGAAATCAAGGTGGCCCTACCTAGTCTACCACACTTACTTCACCTACCCCACCTACTTCACCTCTGGGCCCTCTGCTACTGCTAAGTCACTTCAGTCATGTCCGACTCTGTGAGACCCCATAGACAGCAGCCCACCAGGCTCCCCATCGCTGGGATTCTCCAGGCAAGTACGCTGTAGTGGGTTGCCATTTCCTTTTCTAATACGTGAAAGTGAAGTCACTCAGTCATGTCTGACTCTAAGCAACCCCATGGACTGCAACCTACCAGGCTCTTCCATCCATGGGGTTTTCCAGGGAAGAGTACTGGAGTGGGGTGCCATTGCCTTCTCCTTCTTCTTCAGTACCCAGTATCTAAGAGGAAAAACACCCTCCACTTGAAAGGGTTGAGAAGACAATCATAAGTAGACACTCAGCTTTCATTTGATACAGAAACAGAAGTGAACAGTCAAAACAGAAGTTGAGGATATTGGAGAGTATAACTGACTCCATGAGTTCCCAAACCCAGAGGAAGGGTCTGGGCATACCAGAAGGGGTGGGAAATTGAGTCAGATTAGAGACTGTTCAGAGAACCATGGGGATTAGAGTCCCATCGCCTTGAGGAGCGTGGGTTTCTGAAGATGACTGAGGTTAAACAGTGTTCCAGGCATCTCGGGATTAGTCTTGAGGGTCTCCTAGGGGAAGGCATATTTGACACAGTGGGCAACAATTCTCTTCGGTGCCAGCAAGTGGGGCAGAAACCACAAAGCGAGCCCCTGGGGGACTATTCTCTTAAGTGGCCAGCACTGGAGTTCTTTGTGAAGACTCCCAGGGAGGGGCCACCTGCCCTGAAACCAGATCCTCAGGGTCAACCTTTCTCCCTGGTGGTTCAATGCAATGGAGATTTGGGGCACAAGTCCGTGGTCTGTCGCTCTGCTCCTGGGTCGTGCAGTGCTGCGGCGGACAGTTTCATCTGGAGGCAGGGTTACTAGATGAAACCCAAGACTCACAGATAAACTTGAATTTCAGAC
This sequence comes from Oreotragus oreotragus, assembly GCA_006410675.1. Lineage (NCBI taxonomy): Eukaryota > Metazoa > Chordata > Mammalia > Artiodactyla > Bovidae > Oreotragus > Oreotragus oreotragus. Next base: position 436,983 of record SJYX01001404.1, read on the forward strand.
AAATGACTTCTTAGTATAATGTCTCCCAGCTATTGCATGGGACATACTTATTACAAAAAAATTATAGCCTATCCCTGACTACTGCCACATGACGTCAGTGCTTGTATCAGGCAGGGTTCTCCAGAGATCTACAGGGTGAGGCACCAAGCTGGAGACGAAGCAGAGCCAGGTGGTTCAGTTCTGGCCCAAGTCCAAAGGCCTAAGAACCAAGAGAGCTGATGGTGTGGCTCTGGTTTAAAGGCTGACAGGTTTTAGATTCAGGGGGAAAAAAAGCCAATGAAAGATTAATTATGGCAACAAATGCAGAAATACTTGCTGGCTAAGGAAGACAGAACTTAAGGGAAATGAGAGATGTGAAAAAGTGGGAGGGGGAGCACATTAGAAGTCTTGATGAGACAGTGTAGAAACATTACCCTCTGGGAGCTGGAATGAGAGGAGGTCGTGGTCAGAGAGCAGGATGTCTAGGTTCCGGGTGATGATATAGTCATGAGTGTGACAAAGGAATGAGTGACTAGGGTGGGACAGATTAAAGGGAAAAAAAAATCAAAGAAAGGCATGAAACCAAGAGGCCAACATGTTAGATGGCTCATCCACATGGACATGGAAGTCACCAGGAATGATGTCAGGAAAAAGGATAGAGAGGAAGACAGCATGCCATTGCTAAAGACACTAGTGAATGGGAATAAAGAGTGGGTTCATGTGAACTTCAAGGGAGTGGAGTTTTAAAGGAAAAGGGAGAAGAATTGGATTTAGAATCAACAACAGAAATCAAGGTGGCCCTACCTAGTCTACCACACTTACTTCACCTACCCCACCTACTTCACCTCTGGGCCCTCTGCTACTGCTAAGTCACTTCAGTCATGTCCGACTCTGTGAGACCCCATAGACAGCAGCCCACCAGGCTCCCCATCGCTGGGATTCTCCAGGCAAGTACGCTGTAGTGGGTTGCCATTTCCTTTTCTAATACGTGAAAGTGAAGTCACTCAGTCATGTCTGACTCTAAGCAACCCCATGGACTGCAACCTACCAGGCTCTTCCATCCATGGGGTTTTCCAGGGAAGAGTACTGGAGTGGGGTGCCATTGCCTTCTCCTTCTTCTTCAGTACCCAGTATCTAAGAGGAAAAACACCCTCCACTTGAAAGGGTTGAGAAGACAATCATAAGTAGACACTCAGCTTTCATTTGATACAGAAACAGAAGTGAACAGTCAAAACAGAAGTTGAGGATATTGGAGAGTATAACTGACTCCATGAGTTCCCAAACCCAGAGGAAGGGTCTGGGCATACCAGAAGGGGTGGGAAATTGAGTCAGATTAGAGACTGTTCAGAGAACCATGGGGATTAGAGTCCCATCGCCTTGAGGAGCGTGGGTTTCTGAAGATGACTGAGGTTAAACAGTGTTCCAGGCATCTCGGGATTAGTCTTGAGGGTCTCCTAGGGGAAGGCATATTTGACACAGTGGGCAACAATTCTCTTCGGTGCCAGCAAGTGGGGCAGAAACCACAAAGCGAGCCCCTGGGGGACTATTCTCTTAAGTGGCCAGCACTGGAGTTCTTTGTGAAGACTCCCAGGGAGGGGCCACCTGCCCTGAAACCAGATCCTCAGGGTCAACCTTTCTCCCTGGTGGTTCAATGCAATGGAGATTTGGGGCACAAGTCCGTGGTCTGTCGCTCTGCTCCTGGGTCGTGCAGTGCTGCGGCGGACAGTTTCATCTGGAGGCAGGGTTACTAGATGAAACCCAAGACTCACAGATAAACTTGAATTTCAGACAAATGACTTCTTAGTATAATGTCTCCCTGCTATTGCATGGGACATACTTATTACAAAAAAATTATAGCCTATCCCTGACTACTGCCACATGACGTCAGTGCTTGTATCAGGCAGGGTTCTCCAGAGATCTACAGGGTGAGGCACCAAGCTGGAGACGAAGCAGAGCCAGGTGGTTCAGTTCTGGCCCAAGTCCAAAGGCCTAAGAACCAAGAGAGCTGATGGTGTGGCTCTGGTTTAAAGGCTGACAGGTTTTAGATTCAGGGGGGGAAAAAGCCAATGTTCCAGTTCAAAGGCAGTCAGGCAGGAAGAATTCTCTCCTGCTCAGGAAAGCGTCAGCCTGTTTATTCTAGGCAAGCCTTCAACTGAGTGGATGAGTCCATCCACATCAGGAAGGGCAATCTGCTCTACTCAGTCTATCCATTTAAATGTTTATCTCTTACAAAAACACCAGCACAGAAATACCAGAATAATGATTGCCCAGTATCTGGGTACCCTATGGCCAGTCAGGTTGACATGTAAAATTAACCAATCTCCTGCTCAGGAAAGCGTCAGCCTGTTTATTCTAGGCAAGCCTTCAACTGAGTGGATGAGTCCATCCACATCAGGAAGGGCAATCTGCTCTACTCAGTCTATCCATTTAAATGTTTATCTCTTACAAAAACACCAGCACAGAAATACCAGAATAATGATTGCCCAGTATCTGGGTACCCTATGGCCAGTCAGGTTGACATGTAAAATTAACCACTGCAGTGCCCATGTGTGCACTTTTTGAGGGAAGTGGACCTAGGCAGTGGTATTTTAATTATAATAATGAGAAGAGAGAGACAGGCCTAATCTCAAGGTATTTTAACTAAAGATTGAAATATCATAGGCCTGTAAGCGTACAGCAGTTCAAATGGAGAAAGTTGTGGGAGAACTAAGTCATCTCACACACACAGTAGTATAGGCAAGATGGAGCCCAAAGAACCTTCCCCTTAAAAGGTCAGTCCCACTCTGTGGGAGAAGGCAAGGGTGGGATGATTTTTGAGAGAAGAGCACTGAAACATGTATATTACCATATGTGAAATAGACGACCAGTGCAAGTTCAATGGATGGAGCTGGGCACTCAAAGCCAGTGCATCAGGACAACCCAGAGGGATGGGATGAGGAGGGAGGTCGGAGGGGAATTCAGGACGGGGACACATACGTACCCATGGCATTTTATCAAATAAAAGGCTCTGAGAAATCCAATAGAAAAATATACCAAATGTTGTTTCACCCAGTGTTTCCCAAGTTTATTTGTGCAAAGAATACCTCTATTACAGCAACTATTAATATCCTGAGGAATAGCTTTCTTTGAAAAACCAAAGTTAAAACACTCATGTATAATGCTATCTAGAATAAAAATACTTTATTCAACATTTTTGTGCCAAGGACCTCTCTAGCAGTCTAGCAGAGCCAACAGACATCTTAGAATGATGTATTTAAGTGCATAAGATAAAATACTATAGAGGATTACAACAGAAACTAATTATACTGAAATATAATTTTAAAACAAACGGGAGTACCTGAAGGAGAAAGAAAGAGTAAGGGACAAGAAAAAATATTTAAAGAAATAATGGCCAAGGACTACATATTATATGATTCCATTTATATGAAATATCTAAAATAAGTAAACCCACAGGGATTAAAAACCAGATTAGTTGTGAGGGGGCCCAGGGAGTTTGGAAGCAGACAGCTAAAAAACAGGTCTTCTCTTTGGGATAATGAAAATGCTCTAAAACTGCTTGTAGTGATGGATGTGCATCAAACACATAGATAATAACACACATTTATTTGTACATTTTAAATGGCTTAATTATATGTTACACAAATTCTATCTCAATAAATCTGTTTTAAAAACAATGGCCCAAAACTGTCCAATCATTTGTACTGAAAACTAAATATACAGACCCATGAGGCCAAATAAATTCCAAATAGAACAAACACGAAAACTACATAAAGGCATATCATAATCCAATTGTTCAAGACAAAGAAAAAATCTTGAAAGTACTCTGATAATGATACATATTATATACAGTGGAAAAAAAGACAAAGATGACAGCAAAATTGTTGTTGAAAGCAATGCAAGCTGGAAGACAGCACAGCAAAATCTTTTAACATCTGAAAGAAAACACAGGCAATCCAGAAATCTACAGGCAGGGACACTGTCTTTCAAAAACAAAGGCAAAGCAATGAGATTCCACTTAATACCCACTAAAATGGCTATTATCCCCCCTCAAAAAAGGAAAATAGCAAGTGTTTGTGAGGATATGGAGAAAGCAGAACCCTGATGCCTCACTGGTAGGAATGTAAAATGATACAGCCACTGTGGAAAAGTGTTTGGTAGTTCCTCAAAAATTTTAACATAAAATTACCAAATTATCTAGTAGATGTTCAAATAAAAACTCATACACAGTACTGCTAGTCAACAATAAATGTGTTTATTATACACTTAAAAATGTGTTAGAGGACTTCCCTGGTAGTCCAGTGGTTAAGACTGTGAGCTCCCAATTCAGGGAGCCTGGTTGTGACATCTGGTCAGGGAACTTGATCCTACATGCTCCAGCTAAGAGTTCCACTGCCACAACTACAGAGCCCACATGCCACACCTGAGACCTGGCACAGTTAGATAAATATATATATTTTTTAATGTGTTAGAAAGGCAGATCTCATGTTAAGTGAAGCTATACACAGTACCTATAGTCAACAATAATGTATTATACACTTAAAATGTTATTAAAGGCCACACACTGAAACTAGAGAGCAGCCTCCACTCCCCGCAACTAGAGAAAACCCACACACAGCAACAAACCCAGCTGCTGCTGCTGCTGCTAAGTCGCTTCAGTCGTGTCCGACTCTGTGTGACCCCATAGACGGCAGCCCATTGGGCTCCCCCATCCCTGGGATTCTCCAGGCAAGAATACTGGAGTGGGTTGCCATTTCCTTCTCCAGTATATGAAAGTGAAAAGTGAAAGTGAAGTTGCTCAGTCGTGTCCGACTCAGCAATCCCATGGACTGCAGCCTACCAGGCTCCTCCGTCCATGGGAGTTTCCAGGCAAGAGTACTGGAGTGGGATGCCATTGCCTTCTCCAACAAACCCAGCACAGTCAAAAATAAGTAATTTTTTTAAATTGTTAAAAGGTACCTCTCATGTTAAATGTTATCACAATAAAATTTAACAACTTTTTAAAGCTATACACAAATGCTCATAGCCACTTTTCACAATACCCCAAAAGTAGAAAAATCCCAAATGTCCATCAACTAGTGAATGGACAAACAAAATGCAGTACATGCATGAAACGGACTATCATTCAGACACAGAAAGGAGTCAAGTTCCCATGCATGCTGCAACATGATGAGCCTCAAAAACAAGCTACATGGAAGGAACCAGTCATAAAGGACTACCTGTTGCATTTTTCCACCATTTATTTCATATTCCATCATGAAATATCCAGAATAAACAAATCTACAGAGACAATAAACAGATTAGTAGCTGCCTAGGGCTGGGGGAAAGGGGATTGGAGAGTGACTTAATGAATATGGAGTTTCCTTTGGGGGTAATGAAAATATTCTGTAACTACAATGACTTATAATATTATGAATATACTAAATACCAGTGGATTGCACACTTTAAAATGGTTAATTTTATGTTTTTTGTGTATTTTATCCCAAATTTTAAAACCACAATGAACTATGCTGCTGCTGCTAAATCGCTTCAGTCGTGTCCGACTCTGTGCGACCCCATAGACAGTAGCCCACCAGGCTCCCCCGTCCCTGGAATTCTCCAGGCAAGAGTATTGGAGTGGGGTGCCATTGCCTTCTCCGACAATGAATACTATACTGCACAGCTATTAAAGTGATTAAGGTTAAAAAGACCAAAGGACTTACGTGGCAGCCTGGATGGGAGGGAGGTTTGCAGAGAATGAATACATGTGTATATATAGCTGAGTCCCTTTGATGTTCTCATACATGCTGAAACTATCACAACATTGTTAATTAGCTATATCCCAATACAAAATTAAAAGTTCAAAAGAAAAAAGACAAACAAAAAGACCAAAGAACTAATCATACTAAGTGCTGGCAAGGATGTGGAAGAACCAGAACTCTCCATATACCACTGGTGGGGATGTATGCTATAATCACTTTGGAAAACAGTCTGACAGTTTCTTAGAATGTTCAACATACACAAGCTACCATATGGTCCAGACATTCCTTTCCTAGGTATCTCAAGAAAAATGGAAGCACATGCCCATACAAAGACTTGTACATAGATGTTCACAATAATTTTACTCTAAATATCCCCAAACTGGAAATAACCAAAGTCTATCACTAGAAGATGTATAGACAAATTGTGGTGTATCTATACAAGGGAATAGTATTCAGCAACATAAAAAGAATGAGTTATTGACAATCTGGAAAAATCTCAAAAGGATTATACTAAGTTATAAGGAGACAGACAAAAATGAGCACATACTATATGATACCATTTAAAATTCTAAGAAATGCAAATTAAGCTATAGTGACAAAAGCAGTTCAGTGGTGGGCTTGGTGGGAAGAGATAGTACAGAGAAAGACACAAGAAAACTTTCGTGGAAAGGGACATATTCACAATCATGACTGCAGTAATGGTTTCACAGGTACATACATAAGTATTGACATATTTCAATTACATCTCAATGAAGCTCTTAAAAACATTTTAAAATATGTGATAAGATATATATAAGGAAGACATGGAAATCAAGCTTATATTTTCTATTAGTCGTGCAGCTGTAAATCTGTTTTTAAGTAAATCTTGTTTCAAAAGTTGAAGGTTATGTTTAAAAAATTGACTAAGCATTCAATGTGTTATATCGATTGTTCTATCAATGACTGTATTGGTCAGAATAGGCTAGATTAAGCTATAGTAACAAAAATGCATATATATAAGGAAGACATGGAAATCAAGCTTATATTTTCTATTAGTCGTGCAGCTGTAAATCTATTTTTAAGTAAATCTTGTTTCAAAAGTTGAAGGTTATGTTTAAAAAATTGACTAAGCATTCAATGTGTTATATCGATTGTTCTATCAATGACTGTATTGGTCAGAATAGGCTAGATTAAGCTATAGTAACAAAAATGCTCAAATCTGAGTGGCTTAGTATCACTGAGGTTTATTTCTCACTTGCTCTGTGCGTGCATAACAGTTGATACGAACCCAGGCCAATAAAGTCCCAGTGTCCTGGAATGTGACCTCCTTAGTCAATGCAGTGGGAGAAGAGAGGACTAAAACATCAAATACCTCCACCACTCACTCCTTCAGTATCTGCCCCTTACCGCTCAGGTGTTGAAGAAACCCATCAGGTGGGGCCTGTCCTCAAGAGGTCTAAACAAGGTGCTACATGAACACAGAAGAGGAAGCAATGAATTTTTTAAAAGATATTTTAAACTCTGACCTGTCCCATTTTTTCCTGTCTTTTTGATACTAAGTACCAATACTGTCACTTACCAGCTCCATGGCCATATGCAAACCCCTTCACCTTTCCGAGGCTCAGTTTCCCCACCTGTGAAAATGGAATAGTAAGGCTTACCTCCCAGGATTGTTATGAGAACAAGAATGAGATCATGTCTATGGAATTGCTTTGTAAACTTTTTGTCAGTCCAACTTATCACCACCATCACCATCATCATGGCTGGCTTGCACTGTCTAGAAGGGGAGCCCCAGGGTTGGGGGAAGGCCCAGAGGAGAGAGGGGCTCCCAGCCTGACCCTGGAGTCAGGGCCTCTCTCTAATTAACTCTTCCTGGCAAAGGTTCCTTGCTGGACATGTTTGCCTACCATCATAAAGCCAGGTGAGGCTTCCAGGGGCCGCCCACTGGCCCTGACACACGGGGGAGGAATGATGAGTCACCAGCCCTCTAACAGCTTCGCTGACAGGGCTCTCGGCCCAGCCCCTGGCAGAGAATGTAGAGGCCTGGCAAGGGTGCAGCCGGGCCATCCAGGTTTTTAAGGAAAGAGAGAGAGAAATGATGGAAAGAGGAGGGGGAAGGAAAAAGAGATATAAGGGAAAAGAAAGAAGGGCACACAAAGACAAAAGGAAGAAATGAAAAAAGAAAGAAGCATGTGATGACCAGGAGCTCGGGGATGGGGAAATGGGGAGATGTTATTCAACGGATCTAGAGTTTCAGTTTTGCCAGATGAAATCGTTCTGGAGATCGGTTGCACAATGTGAAAGTCCTTAACACTACTGACTGTACACTTAAACATGGTTATGATGGTAAATTTATATTATGTGCGTTTAACATAGGTAGCAGGGAAGGCAATGGCACCCCACCCCAGTACTCTTGCCTGGAAAATCCAATGGACGGAGTAGCCTGGTGGGCTGCAGTCCATGGGGTCGCTAACAGTCGGACAGACTGAGCGACTTCACTTTCACTTTTCTCTTTCATGCATTGGAGAAGGAAATGGCAACCCACTCCAGTGTTCTTGCCTGGAGAATCCCAGGGATGGGGGAGCCTGGTGGGCTGCCGTCTATGGGGTCACACAGAGTCGGACACGACTGAAGTGACTTAGCAGCAGCAGCGACATAGGTAGAGATTAAAAATTACTTTCAAAAGTGAAGAAATGAAAAGGGGAGCAAGTAGAAGCAGGGAAGAAGGAAAGGGAGGGAGAGGGGGAGGGAAGGAGAAGGGAGCAGGGAAGGAGGGAGGAAAGAAGGCGGAAAGGAAAAGCAGAGGAAGGCAGGAGAAGAGGAGGAATGACAGGGATCATAAGGAAAAGAAGGGAGGAAATGAAGATACAAGAAGGAAAAGAATGCCCTTCAGGAGGTTACCTGGCAGTGTACACACCGCCCCACGCGGCTTGCCACCTGAGGTAGTGCGGAAAGGGAGGCGCGGGGCCAGAGCCCTGGCTTCGGGGCTGCTCCACGTGACATCACCGCGCCTCCCCGCCTTCGGGTCCCCGCGGCCGGACGGTGTTGTGCAATCGCGCGGCGCGCAGAGCTGGGGGCTGGCCCTACCGCTGGGTACCGCTCTCCTTGGGTGGCTGCGAGTCCCTTCGCCTTTGGCCTTCTGCCGGGCCAGTCCTGGCGGCGGCAGGAGGGCGATAATTGCCCAGAGACGCAGCACTTATCCGGGCAGGTTGTGCAAGGACCGCAGGAGCGAGGGCCCCGGGCGTCCGCTCTCACGCCTCAGCGGCCAGGCATGCGCGCGGGGGCGAGGGATGGGCGGGGGTCCCGCGGGCGCCTCCAGGTGTTCCCACTGGAGACTCTGCCTTGCTCCTCGGGAAAGAACCGCTGTGATCATTACTGGGAATAAGGAAGACCTGGGTTCCCAGCCCGGCCCTGCCACCTGCCACAGCGTGTGATCTCGCCTAAGTCACTTTGCTTCTGGTCCCCAGGCGCCTCTGCACTAGGAGCAAAATCACTACCTCTCCTTGTGGTAGTGAGGCTAAGAGACAGTGCAGGCGAGGCCTAGAGCAGTGCCAAGCACACGCTGGGTACATGGTGATTGACGGCCACTAATTACCTCTATCACCTACTCCAGGAGCTCACACTAAAATTCTATATGCTAGCCTCTCCTGCTTGGCCCACACATTGCCTCTCAAGGCCTGGGATCAGCTTGCTGGATGGCCTTGGGAAATTTGCCTTTCTCTGTTCTTCAGTTTTCTCTTTGAAAACAGCGCGATGAAGGTCCCCACTTTGACAATTTGATGGGAAAATTAAATGAGATGACCCTTGAAAAGTATGAGGGTCATACCTATCTATATCAGATTCTGCCAGCCACTGTCCTTGGAAAAGTCTTCCCGTGACTTCCATGACAACAGGCACTCCAGGTTTTCTTCCCATTTCTCTGGCTACTCCTTTGCAGTCACACTGCAGGCTCCTCCTCCCTTACCAATCCCTTAGGAGTTGGTGTGCCTTGGGGTTCTCTCTTAGGCATCCCTCTGTTCCTTGGTGAGGGGTGACTTGGTGACTGAATCCTCTCCAAGACCTCAGGTCCCAGCAGTTGCATGAAGGCCAGACCTCTCTTCCGTGGATCCCAATATTTACAGGCCACCTCCACTCGGATGGGTACCACAGAAACCTCACATTCAGCATGTTCCAAACTAAACACATCATTATTTCCCTGTCCCAAAATCAGATGGCAATGCCCAGGCTCTCCTTTCTTCCCAGGTCAGCGAGGAACCTGCAAACCACCCTTAAGGCTTCCGTCTCTCCCGTCCTCCTGCTATCCAAGCAATCACTGTGTCCCGTCCTTCCTGCCTCTTTAATGTCCCTGCAGCCTGTTTTCCATTCTCACTGTCACTGTCCCAGTCTTGGCAACTGCTACATTGCTCACCTGAGGGACTGCAGCAGCCCCCTAACTTGTCACTCTGTAGTCTTGCCCCCAATCAGTCCTCTACACTGAAGCCAAATCTTGCCATATTGCTCCATGTGTTACTCGCCTTCTCTCAAGATTCTAACCACGTGGAAGTTATTTCTGTTCTCAGGTTGCCATGCCTCTGGGCCTTCTCACATGCTGTCCCCTCTGTCAGGAACAGACATTCCCTTTTCGTTTGGCCCAGGCCAACTTGTTCGACAGATCTCCACCTGGACACTTTGCATAGCTTCCCCTGCCCTTCAAACCCCTAACTACCTCAGGGACCCATCCTATTTGCTCTTAAAGTAGGAATACATGAAAGTTTATCTCATGGTGAATTTGTTTTGATACCAGCTTTCTAGAAAACAAAAGCAAATGTGTATCAAAAGCCTTTAAAATGCCCATATTCTCCTTTGTATCCGATTCAAATACATAGCAATGCCAGTGGAAAGATAAAACAGTTGCTCTTTCAGTACAAATGGATACCAGAGGAATTTTCATTCATTTGAGGAACTTGGCTTGGGAATTTCTAGACTGGTGGTATTTACTAAGATTATAACGATCTTCAAATTCCACCCCCTCATCTTGGAACTGGGGAGCTGGAAATCCAAAAATGACTGGTGACTTTCCAAACCTGTTCCATCATACAAGAGGGCAGTGGCAGAGCTGGAATTTGAATATGTTTTCTCACTCCCTGGTCTCTGCTCAGTCTAAGTTATGTTCCCACCCCATTCCCAGCAATCGACCCCAAGACTCCCTACATACTCCACACATACACACACCACACCAAGGCAACCTGCTGGATTTCCATCCAAAGTCCATACATCCAGAAAGCAGACAATCCTTGAATTCACTTAATTTTTTATGATCTCTCATGCTAATCTTTGATTGGAGAAGGAAATGGCAACCCACTCCAGTGTTCTTGCCTGGAAAATCCCATGGATGGAGGAGCCTTGTAGGCTGCAGTCCATGGGGTCGCTAAGAGTCGGACACAATTGAGCGACTTCACTTTCACTTTTCACTTTCATGCATTGGAGAAGGAAATGGCAACCCACTCCAGTATTCTTGCCTAGAGAATCCCAGGGATGGGGGAGCCTGGTGGGCTGCCGTCTATGGGGTCGCACAGAGTTGGACACAACTAAAGCGACTTAGCAGCAGCAGCAGCATACTAATCTTTGATAACCTGACCCACCTGAATCCCCCACCAAGCTCTGTTCTAAAGCATATTCAACTCTGTAACAATTACATTCCAAACTCCACAGTTTTCTGTAAACAGCGTCCTCTGTGCTAAGCAATTTTCATAAGATACTTTCTTTGGGGTTTTGTTTTGGGGTGGGGTGTTTGTTTGTTTGTTTTGGTATTTTTAATTTATTCTTCCAACAGTGCTACAATGTAGCTAATATTGTCCTTTTGCCCTGTGAGGAAACTGATACTCAAGGAGGTTAAGTAACTATCTCAGGGTCAAAGCCATAAGTGCCACAGTCGGCTTTCAAGCTCCTACACTGCATAGAACCTGCCGTGTACCAGTGTGGACCTGCTTTCCTGGTATACACTGCCACGCCAGAGCAGGTGCCCCTTTTTGTAGTCTACTGAGAGGCATCTTTGAGACTCATGGGAAATCAGAGCCAAGGGACCTTGGAGGTCATCATTTCACAGTTTGTTCCATTCTTCAAACAAGTCATGTTGCACGAATGGTTTATACCATGAACTGTGGACAGAGGAACTTAAACTGGCTCTGCCACTTACTGTGTGACTTTGGGTGAGTTACTTAACCTCTCTGTGCTTCATATCGCCTGCAGAGATAATAATACTGTTTAATTAATAGACTTGTTACAAGGTTTAAATGAGTTACAACAAAAGCACATAAACCAGTGCTTGGCACACAGTTAACTCTCTGTAAGTGAAAAACTTTTACTATCATCATTACTATGCCATTATTACTACTACTGAGAGTTTACTGTGCACAAGGTATGACAACAAGATAATGAATGGGAAAACAAAGATGACATAGACACTGTCTTCTCCTCAGGGAACTCATATTATAGGAAAGAGACTGCAGAAACCATATATAATTACAATGTAATAATGTGTAAATGCAGTAGCATAGATTTGTGTGGACACTGAGGGTGACTTTCAAGGGACTTTCCAAGGGAGCAGCACAGTTAGGACTTGAGCCCAGGTACCCCAAGACTCTTTCTAGCCCACCTCATCCAACTGGCAGTTTGCCCAGGGCACGTAAAGGTGTGACCCAAAGTCTTTCCACATGGCACCAAAAACAGACTCCTAAGGCCATGACTGCCTTAGCTGAAGATGTTACTAACTTGTCAGTTCAGTTCAGTCTCTCAGTTATGTCCGACTCTTTGTGATCCCATGCACGCCAGGCTTCCCTGTCCATCATCAACTCCTGGACGTTACTCAAACTCATGTCCAT
>SJYX01001404.1:457434-484689 GCA_006410675.1 Oreotragus oreotragus
TTTTTTTTTTTTTTTTTTGGAAATTCATCCATGTTGTGGCATGTGTCAGTACTTCATTCCTTATCTCATTCATTTCACATCCCTGGCACCCTGCCGGTGCCCAGCACAGTAAGGGGCTGAGGACTCTCACATGGGGACCAGAAGACCTTCCAAAATGAGAGAAGCTACAAACCAAAGAAATTCCAGTCAATCCCCAAGCTGCGAGATAATTGAGGTGCTATTCCCCATGCCCACTGCCAATGATGTGAATATAGCAATTTGTTATCAAACCCATGATTGTACACCAGCTGTACACTAGCTCTCAACTTCAGAGGTGTGCTGCAAATCCATCTACTTATTCTGAATTATTCTGCCCTTATTCCCCCCGATTCTGTTTCTGAAAACCATGGTGACACATTGCTCTGCAATTAACTCTCTTTCTTTGACAATGAATTGCCTGAACTAGTTGGAGAAAAATGATATTCCAAATACAAATAGTCTCCACCTATTACCATAGAATTGTCTCTCTCTCTCCCCTCTAGTCTATCCATTATTCTTCATATATTTGGGAGACTCTATTTGCAGGTGTATGCATGTTTATAGTTGTTACCTAATTTAATACCTATTGATGGACTACACTTTTATTAACATGTATTGTCCTTCTTTACCACTTGTAAACTTTTTACTTGAATCTATTTTATCTCCAAAAGCATAGGCAACAAAAGCTAAAATAACAAATGAGACTCAAACTAATACATCTCCACACAGCAAAGGAAACAATCAACAAAATGAAAAGGCAAACTGTAGTATGGGAGAAAATATTTGCAAACCATATATCTGATAAGGGCTTGCCAGGTGGCTCAGTGGTAAAGAATTCACCTGCCAATGCAGGAGACACAAGAGACGTGAGTTCCATCCCTGATTCAGGAAGATCCCCTGGAGGAGGAAATGGCAAACCACTCCAGCATTCTTGCCTGGGAAATCCCATGAATAGAGGAGCCTGGCAGGCTACAGTTCANTGCAAACCATATATCTGATAAGGGCTTGCCAGGTGGCTCAGTGGTAAAGAATTCACCTGCCAATGCAGGAGACACAGGAGACGCGAGTTCCATCCCTGATTCAGGAAGATCCCCTGGAGGAGGAAATGGCAAACCACTCCAGCATTCTTGCCTGGGAAATCCCATGAATAGAGGAGCCTGGCAGGCTACAGTTCACAGGGTCGCAAAGAGTCAGACACAACTAAGCAACTGAGCGCACACATATCTGATAAAGAGTTAATGCCCCCAAGTATATAAAGAACTCATACAATTCAATAGCAAAAGCACAAATAACCCTATTTTTTTTTAATGGACAAAGAACCTGAATAGACATTTTCAAAAAAGACATACAGGTGACCAACNCAGTTCACAGGGTCGCAAAGAGTCAGACACAACTAAGCAACTGAGCGCACACATATCTGATAAAGAGTTAATGCCCCCAAGTATATAAAGAACTCATACAATTCAATAGCAAAAGCACAAATAACCCTATTTTTTTTTAATGGACAAAGAACCTGAATAGACATTTTCAAAAAAGACATACAGGTGACCAACAGATACATGGAAAGATGCTCCACATCACTAATCATCTGGGAAATGCAAATCAGAACCACAGTGAGCCAACACCTCACACCTGTAGGATGGCTATTATTTAAGTCAAGAGATAAAAAGTGTTGGTGAGGATGCGGAGGAAACTGAACTCTTGTGCTCTGCCGGTAGGAATGTAAATTGATGCAGCCACTGTAGAAAACAGTATGAAGGTTCCTCAAAAAATTAAAAATAGAGCTATCATATAATCCAGCAAGCCCACTTCAGGGCAGGCATCTGAAGGAAATCAAACCACTGCCTTGTAGAGGTGTCTGCACCGTAGTATTCACTGCAGCATTATGCACAATAGCCGAGGCATGGAGACAACAGAAGTCCACCAGCCGAGGACTCGGTAAAGAAGTGTGGTATATACATACCATGGCATGTTTTTTCAGCCTTAAAACAAAAGGAAATTCTGCCACTTGCGACAACATGGATAAACGTGTAGAACATCAAGCTAAGTAAAATAAGCCAGACACAGAAAGACAAACATCACATGCTCTCACTTATATGTGGAATCTGAAAAATAAACAAACAAAAAGAGCACAACTCATAGCAACAGAGAGTAGAATGGAGAAGAGATTTCCATCAAAGGGTACGAACTTTCAGTTACAAGATGAATAAATTCTAGAAGCCTAATAAGTTCTAGAAAACTAATGTCTGTAGTTAACAGGAACATATTATATACTTGAATTTTGCTAATAAAGTAAATCCCAAGTGAAAATCCTAAGAAAGTAAATCCCACACAAAAGGTTAACTATGGGAGCTGATGTATATGTTAATTAATTTTATAGGGATAATTAGTTCACATGTATATATATATATATACACATATACGAAAGAAACATGTTGTAGACCTTATATATAATTTTATTTATAAAAAATAAGTATAAAAAATTTCGATCTGGTACTTCCCTGGTGGTCCAGTGGCTAAGACTCCCTGCTTCCAATGCAGGGTGCACAGGTTCAATCCCTGGCCAGGGACCCAAGATCCTATATTCTGTGTTGCACAGCAAAAAAACAAAAAGTTGATATTTTATTAGTGAAATTTTTTTTAATTATTAAAAAATTTTTAATCTATTTTGTCCAATAACACTGTACAGCCATCCCACTACTCTTTTGCTCATTATTTGCATAGACTATGTTAAAAACATCAGATGCCCACTTCCACAGGACAACTAATAGACCTGTTGTATTCAGAATGAGGCACCAGGTCTCCATAAGTCTTGGTGGTGTAACCATTAAGAAGTTTCCTGTTTCTGTTTTCCTTTCCTATGAATCTTCACAATAGTCCATTAGCAAAGCAGTAACCTAAACTCTTCTTACCACCTGAAGTGGTTGAATTATCAGAGCCTACTAATAGAAGAACAAAAAAACCCGTAAGGTAGGAGGCAATGCATCCCACAAATATACATCGCACATCTAATATGCTGTGGAAGACCTTCAACTAACTGGGTCATTCATTCCTTTATTTCATAGCCCCTGAGCACCTGTTCTAAGCTATGGCCTGAGATGACATAGCGTGGGGGCATTCTTGGCCCCTGCACTCTCTGATTTACACGATGATGCAGACAAGAGGGGCCATTTTAAGGCGTTGACATGCTATACATTTCCAAAGCTTTGAAGTGGTGACAAGAGCACATCCTCATAGGACTACTGTAAGGGTTGCTGCTGCTGCTGCTGCTGCTGAGTCACTTCGGTCGTGTCCAAATAGATTAGTTTAAAATGTGTAACACACTTAGAATAGAGCCTAGTACAGTAAGCACTCAGTAAATGTTACCTGTCATCAATCATCAACGTCATCACCACCAACAACCTTAATTACTTCTTTGGAATCTGTATCCTGCCAGTTAAATTTTAAAATATTGTACTATAAAAACATTTAGCATGAACATTTTACATTTTAGTGTAAAAATGTTTTAGTATAAAGTAAGTTGGAGAAGGCAATGGCAACCCACTCCAGTACTTTTGCCTGGGGAATCCCACGGACAGAGGAGCCTGGTAGGCTGCAGTCTGTAGGGTCTCAAAGAGTCAGACACGACTGAGCGTGTCTTCACTTTCACTTTTCACATTCATGCATTGGAGAAGGAAATGGCAGCCCACTTGCCTGGAGAATCCCAGGGACGGCAGAGCCTGGTGGGCTGCCATCAATGGGATTGCACAGAGTCGGACACGACTGAGGCGACTTAGCAGCAGCAGCAGCATAAAGTAAGTTATTTTTCAGAGCTTATTATTAATTTCATATTTGCAGTTTTCTTTTTATGTTTGGGAGCTAATACACTTTTCAAAAGTGCTTGAAGAGCTCATAAGACCATCCATCTGGACTCCAGGAGATAAAGTGGCCCTGCCCAGAATGACCACATAGAGCTGTACCGGTGGTTTTTCCTGTACACCTCTAAGGAAAACCAGTCCATGAAGTGAATGCCCTCATCCCCATGTCCAGAGATGTGTACTGCTGCAGCCTTGGTGCTGCAGGTGAGGAAATAAAGGACTGACACACACAATGCAATAAAGATCACTTCCAGTTGAGAGAAGGGAGAGGACTCTATGGAGGGATGACATCTGAGTCAAGTCATGAAGAGCAGAAACACTTCAGCCCACAAAGATGCAAAGATGCAATCCAGGCAGAAGGGATAATAAGGGCAAAAGCAGGGACTTCCCTGGTGGTCCAGTGGTTAGGACTCTGTGCTTCCACTGCAGGGGGCATGGGTTCAGTCCTCCCCAATCCTTGCAGAGCTAAAATCTCGCATGCTACTTGGCCCAAAAAAAAAGAAAGAAGAAAGGCAAGAGGTCCATCTGTGGAAGAGGGAGCAGTTCTGTTTGGTTGGAGCAAAAGATGTGTGAAGGGCACGGAGGGAGGAAACGAGTTTGGAGAGAGATAAAGGAGCCAGATAAGAGATGGCCTTGAATGTCAGGCTCACAGTTCACACTTTGTCACGTGGGCAATAGGAATCATTGCACATTTTTGAGGTGGATGTATCATAGTCAGAGCTGTGCTCTAGGACAGCTCCTCTGGCAGCTGGTATGTGGGGGTGGACTGAAGGGGGCAGAGGCTGGAGACAGGAGCCCAGTAAGAAGATGGTTACAATTCACGAAACTAGAAGTCCAAAATCAAGGTGTTGGCAACACTCCCTCCAGAGGCTTGAGGGGCATCTGAGTCCACTCATGGCCTCTTCTGCTGGCCATAGGTACTCCTTGCACTGGGCTGCTCACCCCAGTCTGTGCTTCTTCTGCACGTGGCTTTCTCTTCTCTTTGTGTCTCTCTTCTGTGTCGCTTTCATAAGGACATTTGTCACTGGATTTAGGGCCCACCCAAGATCTCAACATCTTGGAGTTAATTATATCTGAAAAGACCCTTTTTCCAACATTCACAAGTTCCAGAAATTAGGACATGGACATGATTGAAAGGGGGCTCCCTTTCAACCCAACCTGTTGGCAAAAATGTGGAAAGATTAGAACCCTCATATACTGCTGATGTGACCTAAGATGATACTACCACTCTGGAGAATAGTCTGGCAGTTTCTCAGATGGTAATATAGAGTTACCACGTGATCCAATGATTTCATTTATACATATATGTCCAAGAGAAATGAAAGCATGTCCACAAAAAAACCTGTACGTGAATGTTCATGGCAGCATTATTCGTAACAGCCAAAAAGTAGAAAGAACCCAAATATCCATCAACTAATGAATGGACGGATAAAACGTGGTACATCCATACAATAGGATATTGTTCAACCATAAAAAGAAATTAAATGCTGACTCATGCTATAACATGGGTGAATCTCAAAGGCATCCATTTATGCTAAATGAAAGAAGCAGTTCACAAAGGGCCATATATTGTATGATTTCATTTCTAAGAAATGTCCAAAATAGACAAACATATTAGTTAAGATTAGTGGTTGCCTAAACTTAGGCATGGGGATGTAGAAGAAGTAGGTGGGGTGGAGAGGAATGGGGAGAGACTGCTAATACGCACAGGGTTTAGGCGAAGTGATAAAAATGTTCTCATATTGATTGCAGGGATGCCTGCACAATTCTGTGACTACACCAAAAACACCGAAGTGCACCTTACCTGGGTGAATATTATGGTATGTGAATCATAGCTCAATAGAGTTGTTCTTTAAAAAATAAACATGGGACTCCCCTGGTGGTATGGTGGATAGGAATCTGCCTGCCAATGCAGGGGACACAGGTTCCATCCCTGGCCCAGGAAGATTCCCCGTGCCGGTGAGCAACTGAGCCCAAGCACCACAATTACTGAAGCCCGAGTGGCTAGAGTCCGCGCTCCTCAAGAGAAGCCACTGCAATGAGAAGCCCAGGGCTGCAGCTACAGCGCAGCCGCAGCTCACCACGACTGGAGAAACAAAAACCTAGCACAGCCAAAGGTTAAGTGAGTATTAAAAATAATAAATGCGTGGCACTGCGCCTAGGTCACGGAAGTGCCTCAGCACCCCGAGTTGCAAATGCGCGGCACTGCGCCTAGGTCACGGAAGTGCCTCAGCACCCCGAGTTGCAAATGCGCGGCACTGCGCCTACGTCACGGAAGTCCCTCAGCACCCCGAGGTGCAAACGTGTAGCACTGCGCCTAGCTCACGGAAGTGCCTCAGTACCCCGAGTGGCGCTCCCACCAGTTCCACTTTTCTGTGCATACTCTCCAGGCCCCACCTGGAGACAAAGGTGTGGAAGTCAGGGATGCATTCAGATTAGCTGGACACAGTTGCTCAGACATACTCAAATATTTTCTGGATACCAGCTACATGGAGGGAGCTGCAAGGATCGTGAAGACCCAGAGATGAACTGCCCATGCACCCCACCCTCAAGATGCTCTTTCAGGGATTCCCTAGTGACCTAGAGGTTAGGATTCTGGGCTTTCACTGAGGTGGCCTGGATTCAATCCCTGGTTGGGAAAGATCCCGCAAGCCTCACAGGAGGGGCAAAAAAAAAAAAAAAAGATGCTCTTTCATATTATGAAAAAGAGTGTGGTCTTTGCCTTCCTGCTCTTCCAAAAGTGCCTTAAGACTGTCCTTGGGACTGCACGGGTGAGCCATTGGTTAAGAATCTGCCTTCCAACTCAGAGAACTCGAATTCAGTTCCTGGTTAGGAGTAACTAAGAGTCCCACATGCTGTGGGGCAACTAAGTCCACATGCTCCAGAGCCCACGCGCCACAACTAGAGAACCCGAGCACTGCAATGAAGACCCCACCTGATGCAGCCAAATGAATTAATATATTTTTAATCCCTTTCCTCTCCTCCCCTACACCGAAAGATTCTCAAAGAAAACTGCAATAACCACGTATTCACCATGACCACCCTTTTTTCTTTTAAAGGGAAACATATTTAGCCTCAGCAGATTTCCCAGATTCACTTGCCCACAGAACATCTTACAAATGATCTTGCCCAACATTCTCATTTTACCGATGGGGAAAATGACACCCTACAGGGGTGGGGAGGAAGCTCATTCATAGTCACAGAACATCAAGAGCAAAAACCAGACGCACACCCCAGGCTTCTAATCCCTACCCCAGGCTCTTTTCCCTTTAACAAGATGCTGATGACACAGGTATCTTGTGTGTTGGGATGCACTGATCTCTGATTACCTCTGTGCTCCCCAGTGTGACAGTGAGAGAGGTAACCCAGAGGAGTGGGTAACAGCATGGATTCTAGAGCCAGGCTGCCTGGGTTTAAGATCTGGCTCCACCACCAGCTAGGGGTCCTTGAGACAGTTAACAGAATCTCACTGTGCCCAGATATCCTCATCTTCAATGTGGGGAAGGTGAGACTAGTATTTCCCTCACAAGGTCGTTGTGAGGGTTACATGATGTAACGTGCATAAAGCAATGTGCGTAACAGGCCTCAAAGTATGCCTGGTAAAAAAAGAAAAGAAACCCTGACATAGGCTATGACACAAATGAAACTTGAGGACGTTAAGCTAACCGAAATAAGTCAATCACAAAGCGACAAATACTGTACAATTTCACTCATATGAGGAACTTCCCTAGTGGTCCAGTGGTTAAGACACCTGTGCTTCCACTGCAGGGGACATGGATCTGAATTCTCTGATCAAGGAACTAAGATCCCACGTGCTACATAGTGTGGCCAAAAAAATAAGCTAAAAAAAAAAAAAGATATACCACTTATATGAGATTTCTGCTGCTGCCGCTGCTGCTGCTGCCGCTGCTAAGTCACTTCAGTCGTGTCTGACTCTGTGTGACCCCATAGATGGCAGCCCACCAGGCTCCCCCGTCCCTGGGATTCTCCAGGCAAGAACACTGGAGTGGCTTGCTATTTCCTTCTCCAATGCATGAAAGTGAAAAGTGAAAGTGAAGTCACTCAGTTGTGTCCGACTCTGTGCGACCCCATGGACTGCAGCCTACCAGGCTCCTCCGTCCGTGGGATTTTCCAGGCAAGAGTACTGGAGTGGGGTTGCCATTCCTACAGAAGTCAAATCCATAGAAACAGAAAAGAGAATGGCAGTTTCCAGAGTCTGGGAGAAGAGGGGAATGATGAGTTGTTTAATGGGTACAGAGTTTCAGAGCTGCAAGATGAAAAAGCTCTGGAGATACATTGCACAATAATGTGAATAAACTTACTACTGAACTGCACATGTAAGGTGGTATATCTATGTTATGTGGAGTTTTCTATATTCCTGGCACTCAGGGAGAGCTGCAGTCACTTGCTGTCCAGTTCTGCCATGGTTTGATGAGTGAAAGTGACTGGGGAGTCAGCACTCAGCCCGTATAGAAGTTCCTCCCTCTCTATCAGGACTTGAACTCATAACAATTGCATCAGAGCAGTGAAACAAGTTGTCATCACTCCCAATATGTTCCCTGCCGGGGGTCCCACCTGAGTCTTCTTCTAGCTGCAAATTCCTCCAGGACTCCATTTTTCTTCTTTCAGAGCTGAGGCCAAAGCCCTGCTCTCAGAAGACCTCCTCTACCTCCAGTTCTATCTCCAGGCAGGCTGCCTCCAGTTCTGCTTCTGAGAAGAGCTGACAGTCTCTCTGTCGCCTTTCTACCTGCGATTAGGGTCCCGGTTTTAAAGTCCAACAGTGTGTGAGTTCCTGAGGGCAGGATGCAACCCCACTAGCAGAGGTGCTTAACATGCTGGATGCACGACTTAATGGATGAGTTCAACTTTCTTGGAGCTTCCAGATCCACAAATACTTCCTGCACAGTAATGTTTCCCTTTCATTTCATGCATCTGTATTCTGTTCCTCTCTCTAACAGCACTGAGTACTCCCTGCTTTATATAAACGAGGTGTCTCTCCACTCAGAACCATGAGCTCCCCAAAGCAAAGGACCAAGGCTGAACCATCTTTGTATCCAGGGTATGTATCACAAAATTTTACTCAAGACTGAGATATGAATCAGTTCAGTTCAGTTCAGTTGCTCAGTCATGTTCGACTCTTTGCGACCCCATGAATCGCAGCACGCTAGGTGGTCTGGTATTCCCATCTCTTGAAGAATTTTCCAGTTTGTTGTGATCCACACAGTCAAAAGCTTTAGCATAGTCAGTAAAGCAGAAGTAGATGTTTCCCTACTGGCCCCATAAAATTCCTTTTTACTGCTTTAACTGAAGTCCAGGTTTGTTACTCCTTACCAGCTCTATTCACACAAGCTCTTGGGTAAACAGTGGATTTTCTTAGAGAAGTTAAGGTTTGAGGTCATTTGTTTATTTTTCAAAGATTGTCCTTTAACTTGCTGCCAGGTTCTGAAGTTATCAGCAGGCCACCTCCCACCATCAGGATTGGTCATTCACAGGAGAAAAGGGCTGCCCTCCAGGCTGGGAGGAGAGCAGAGGAGGGCAGGGTGCAGAGGAGCCAAGCTCCCTTCCAGGGTTCCTCCTGCAAACTGAAAGTCAAAATCTCCCTGTAAACAGACCCTGTTGGAAACTCCAAGCCAGTGCACTCTCTCTCTTCAAACAGCACATATTCTCATCATGCTCAGAGACCAGGACTTAGATTTCTTTTTCTAGTGTGGTGTTGTGAATGAGGTGTGTGTTTAAACTTGCACCTGGTCCCCTTCACTTCTCCAGATACCAGGCCCCACAAGTTTACTATCAGCACGAGGTCCTTATGAACCCATCCCCCACACTGCCCTTGAGCTCCAGGACATGAGAAACTGTCTTGTTGAGTATCTGTTCCTTTCCACACACAGTTACTGCTCATTCCCCCGAGATTGACCCTGGGAATTTAATATTTAGAAGAAGCTGCCCCACCATCCAGGAGCTTACAGAGCCCCTGGAAGACAGACTGGGAGGATATTGTCAGAGGGCAGGCAAGGTCAGGGTGCAATGCAAGTGAGCAGAAGCAAGGAAATCGCAGGGCAAGTCCTGTCTTCAGAGGAAGGCGCTTTTCAGCTGAGACTTGAATAAAAAGGAAGGCTTTGGAGAGTGACCGGAGGGGATTCTGGGCCAAAAGATCAGCCCCTGCAACGTGGAGAAACTGAAGGAACAAGAGCATATGGCATGTTTGAACAGACACTAGAAATCCTACCTGTGTAGGTGGGCGGGGCCAGACCACAATGCACCAGTCTCATCTTAACGTGCAGACGCCTCAGGATTCAAAACAGCAGTGAGGTGCGATCAGGCTCCGGTGTTTGAAGGTCACTCTGGCTTCTCTGGGAAGGAAAAGTGCCAAAGGTGGTTAAATGAGAGGCGCCCTCGTTCAGGCTGAAATAATCCCAAATCAGGGAAAAACAATAATGGAAATGGAGATGGGGGGTGGGGGAGCTCCTTGGCAGTCCTGTGGCTTAGGGTTCTGTTCTTCTACTGACGGGAGCCTGGATTCCACCCTCTCCTCAGGGAACTAAGATCCCACAAGGCTTGCTGTGTGGCAAAAAAAAAAAAAAAAAGTTTGCAATGGAGCTGGGGATAGGAGAGATAGACAGGCAGCAATTAGCAAGAGGTGGAGACAGATGGATCACTTGAGATTGAGGGAGAGGGGTCCTTGGTGACTCCCAGTTCTCTGGCGTAGCTGTCTGGGTGTGGGTGGGAGATGACATTCTTCAAGATAAAGAATTCCAGAAAAGCTCGTATGGGGAGAAAGATGATGAGCTCTGTTGGGAACAGTGAGTGTGAGTTATATGTGGAACATCAAAGGAGAAATAGTTAACTGAACAGGTAACTTGACCTTTCTGTGCTTCCATATCCTCATCTGTAAAATGATGGCTCGAGATCTCTGAGGTATCAGCTCGAAATTCTGTATTTACTAGATCCATACTGGCTGGCATTGGTTCCAACAGCCAGATAAGTGAGGAACTTTGCCATGATGAGCACCAAGTCTCTGCTGCCCTCACCCACTGTCACCTGGCACCTAGGCTGCCCCAACTACCATCTCACCAGAGCTCAGGGTTGGGGTGATTTCAGGACCAAGGATATTCCTAGTAGCAATGTGTACACTAGCAGCCCTAGTATCTTGCTATAACTTATAAGAAGCAATGGGAGGTTGAGGATCTAGTCATCTTATGGGTTATTTGCTTTTCTTTTCCCTTTTGACTTGGAAGATTGCCTTGTCTATCTTTTCCTTGTTGATTTATAAGAGACTTTTATAAGTTTAGGAAAATACCCTTTTATCATATGTGACTTGTTGACTTTTCCCCTAATTTGTTAGTTTGGGGGCAACTTCTGCTTACTGAGACATCACTGTCTGCCTCAAGGCGTTGATACATCTAAATAAAACTCAGTTGCTTAGAGTACCAAGCCAGGAAACAGAGAAAAAGTCTAAAAGACAAATATTGCTCTTGCTTCAGTTCAGTTCAGTTCATTTTAGTCGCTCAGTGGTGTCTGACTCTTTGTGACCCCGTGAATCGCAGCACGCCAGGCCTCCCTGTTCATCATCAATTCCTGGAGTTCACCCAAACTCATGTGCATTGAGTCGGTGATGCCATCCAGCCATTTCATAGACAAATATTGCTCTTGCTTCAGTTCAGTTCAGTTCATTTTAGTCGCTCAGTGGTGTCTGACTCTTTGTGACCCCGTGAATCGCAGCACGCCAGGCCTCCCTGTTCATCATCAATTCCTGGAGTTCACCCAAACTCATGTGCATTGAGTCGGTGATGCCATCCAGCCATTTCATCCCCTTCTCCTCCTGACCCCAATCCCTCCCTGCATCAGAGTCTTTTCCAATGAGTCAACTCTTCGCATGAGGTGGCCAAAGTATTGGAGTTTCAGCCTCAGCATCAGTCCTTCCAATGAATACCCAGGACTGGTCTCCTTTAGGATGGACTGGTTGGATCTCCTTGCAGTCTAAGGGACT
Organism: Oreotragus oreotragus; assembly: GCA_006410675.1. Classification (NCBI taxonomy): domain Eukaryota; kingdom Metazoa; phylum Chordata; class Mammalia; order Artiodactyla; family Bovidae; genus Oreotragus; species Oreotragus oreotragus. The sequence continues at coordinate 469,297 of SJYX01001404.1, forward strand.
TGCAAGAGTCTTCTCCAGCACCATAGTTCAAAAGCATCAATTCTTCGGTGCTCAGCTTTCTTCACAGTCCAACTCTCACATCCATACATGACCACTGGAAAAAACATAGCCTTGACTAGACGGACCTTTGCTGGCAAAATAATATCGCTGCTTTTAATGTGCTTTCTAGGTTGATCATAACTTTCCTTCCAAGGAGTAAGCGTCTTTTATTTCATGGCTGCAACCACCATCTGCAGTGATTTTGGAGCTCCCCCCAAAAAAGTCTGACACTGTTTGACACTGTTTCCACTGTTTCCCCATATATTTCCCATGAAGTGATGGGACCAGATGCCATGATCTTAGATGTATGAATGTTGAGCCTTAAGCCAACTTTTTCACTCTCCTCTTTCACTTTCATCAAGAATCGTTTTAGTTCCTCTTCACTTTCTGCCATAAGGTTGGTGTCATCTGTATATCTGAGGTTGTTGATATTTCTCCCTGCAATCTTGATTCCATCTTGTGCTTCTTCCAGCCCAGCGTTCCTCATGATGTACTCTGCATATAAGTTAAATAAGCAGGGTGACATCTTCCAAGGAGTAAGCATCTTTTAATTTCATGGCTGCAATCACAATCTGCAGTGATTTTGTTTAACTAAATTGTTTCGCTATTTAAAAATATATTTTATATTCCAAAATATTAACCATATTTTTATACTAGAGAAAAACTGAAAGTAATTTAAATATCCAACAAGAAGAAAATGGCTGAGTTAATTACAATGAAGCTTGATGAAATATTCTGCAGCCATTCAAAATAACGAGCATGAACAATGAGTAACAAGACAGAAAAGTTTTATGAATTGAAGTTAAGCAGAGAAAGTAGGTCATAGAGATGTTACACACTCTGACTACAGATCTAATTATCAACATGTATTAAATGCTAAGCACTATATAAACATTTTCTCACCTACTTCTTATGACTCTTTGGATTAGGTATTATAATTCCACTTTCACAGAAAAGAAAACAGAGGCTTGTAGAGGTTAAGTACCATGCTCAAGGTCTCATAGTTAGTGAGAGACACAGGCATGACCCATACCCAGGTGGTCTATGGTGGCCTCAAAGTCCAAGCCCTTAACCACTTTGTAATACCATCTTCTAGCAAAACCAGCTCTATAAGTAGTATTCTCAGAGAAATTAAAGCTGAAAGTTCAGGAAAGAGGTAATGTTGGTGTTTAGTTGCTGTTGCTGTTGCTGCTGCTGCTAAGTCACTTCAGTCGTGTCCGACTCTGTGTGACCCCATAGACGGCAGCCCACCAGGCTCCCCCGTCCCTGGGATTCTCCAGGCAAGAACACTGGAGTGGNTGGTGTTTAGTTGCTGTTGCTGTTGCTGCTGCTGCTAAGTCACTTCAGTCGTGTCCGACTCTGTGTGACCCCATAGACGGCAGCCTATCAGGCTCCCCCGTCCCTGGGATTCTCCAGGCAAGAACACTGGAGTGGGTTGCCATTTCCTTCTCCAATGCAAGAAAGTGAAAAGTGAAAGTGAAGTCACTCCATCGTGTCCGACTCTTCACGACCCCATGGACTGCAGCCCACCAGGCTCCTCCGCCCATGGGATTTTCCAGGCAAGAATACTGGAGTGGGGTGCCACTGCCTTCTCCTGTTTAGTTGCTAAGAGTTGCTAACTCTTTTTCAACTCCATGGACTGTAGCCCATCGGGCTCTTCTGTCCATAGGATTTCCCAGGCAAGAATAATGAAGTGTGTCACTTCCTTCTTGAGGGAATCTTCCCAACCCAGGGATTGAACCTATGTCTCCTGCATTGGCAAGTGGATTCTTTATCATTGAGCCACTGGGGAAGCCAGTACCATCTTAATAATATTATTCAACATTTCAATAGTAATTTTAAAAGATTTTAAGGGTAAGTAACAGGGTGGCAATGATAGAATTTCATGAGGGCAGCAAGGTGGAAGGATATTTGGAGACAGGGTTAACAGCTGAGAGCTGGCTAGATTGATGGGAAGCTCCTTTAGTGGGAAGGGGAACATAATTTGTTCAGTTCAGTGAGGCCAGCACAAGGTACCTAAAGCTTGGGAAGTGCTTGGTGAATGAATGAATGAGTGAGTGAATGGGTAAGTGACCCTGAGAGCTGCTTAGGAGACTACCGGTGCTAACTGTTGGGAGAAGTAATGGGCTAGTTTCTGAAACAGAGTGTGTGAGTCCCAGCAGAGAGACAGTGTGTAGGTGGGATAGCAAGGCAGAGGAAAGAGGCAGGAGCCTTTGAGAGGCTGAGATCCAAGCAGTTTGGATTTAGTCATTGTCTCAGCTCTAACCTCTCTCAGCCAACAGTGTGGATCTCAGCTTGAGATCACTGATAAGCCTGTGGAGCCTCCAGGCATGCATCCTGGCTGTCCTACTCCACGCTAGCCCTAGGCTCCACTTCAATTCCCACCCATGCCAACCTCGGTGGTGTTCAGTGTGCTCTCGCTTTGCCTGAAAGGTTTGGGCTTCCTGGGGACACATCGTGACTGCTTGCTGCTTTACCTCTATTATTTCATCCCTCCAGCAACCTGCAGGTAGGGAGCATGATTACTCCCTAAGTATAATGGTAAATATACTGGTAAAGACCAAATAGGTCTTTGCCTCCAGTTCCTAGCACAGAGCTTCTCAACCTTTGAAATTTCCTGAGTGATAGGGATGACACGGCTGTTGTTTGTTACTTCTTTCAACCATACTGAGTGTATGCTAATGAGGTCATGCTTGAGACTTCCAAATAGCTTCAGATGAAGGCTAGTTACCCAAAAGAAGAAGACTTGATTAGAGAAGGTTGAAACTTTCAGCCCTACCTTCACCGCCCCCGCCCTGCCCCGACCTGGGAGGGGGCGAGGGGTGATCGGCCAGAAATTGAGTTCAGTCATCACTGGTCAATGATTTGTATGAGTGTATACAATCAATCAAATGTAATAAAACCTCTATTTTTTTACCATCTGAAACACTAGGGAAGCCCAAGAATACTGGAGTGGGTAGCCTATCTCTTCTCCAGGGGATCTTCCTGACCCAGGAATCAAACCAGGGTCTCTTGGCATTGCAGGTAGATTCTTTACCAGCCAAGCTAAGCCTCTTTTTAGGGGAAAAAAAACACCTAAAAGATGAGTCTTGAGAGCTTTTGAGTTGCGGAAGACATCAAGGCACTCAGGCCTTGTTGTGAGGTGGGGCACCCTCACTCCATGGGGACTCCATGGGAAAAGAACCACCTCACCTCCGGACTCTGGGATATTATCCCGTGTACTTCCTCACTCGGCTGTACATTTATATGCTTCCTAATAAACTGCAGTGGTGAGTATAGCATTCTCTGGAGTTTTGTGAATTGTTCTAGCAAATTACTAAAGCCAAGGAGAGGAATTGTGGGAAACCCTGACATTGTAGCCAAGTGATGTGGCACATAACCTGGGAACCCACTACTTGCAAAGTGAGGGCAGTCTTGGGACTGAGCCTTTAACCCGGGAAACCTGACACTGGCTCCAGGTAGTCAGTGTTAGGGAGAAGGCAATGGCACCCACTCCAGTGCTCTCGCCTGGAAAATCTCATGGATGGAGGAGCCTGGTGGGCTGCAGTCCATGGGGTCGCGAAGAGTCGGACACGATGGAGTGACTTCCCTTTCACTTTTCACTTTCATGCATTGGAGAAGGAAATGGCAAGCCACTCCAGTGTTCTTGCCTGGAGAATCCCAGGGACGGGGGAGCCTGGTGGGCTGCCGTCTCTGGGGTCGCACAGAGTCGGACACGACTGAAGCGACTTAGCAGCAGCAGCAGCGGTCAGAGTTAGAATTGAATTGAATTGCAGGACAAGTAGCTGGTGCCAGAGAGCTGAAGAAGCGGTACTGGAAAAGAGAGCACATATTTGATGTGCGGGGAAGAAAAAGAAACCCTCATTCCCATTTACAGATGAAGATCCTGAGCTTGGGAGAGAGAACACACTGTCCACAGTCACAGCCCTGGCAAAGGCTGAGCACAGGCTCTGCTGGACTGAGCTGAAGTCCTAAATTTGTCATTAACTCCCTCACCTTCCACAAGGGATTAGGGAGGACTGCTTCCTTCCTTCACGAGAGGCTTCAGGGATCCATTGACATGATGAACATGGAGACACTTTGTAAACTGGGGAAAGAACTGAAGTAAAAAAGAAAAAAGAAGAAAAAGCAGCTATGTAAAGTGAGCTTAAAACTGTAAGGAGATTTTATTTTGAAAATTGAGCAAATACAATGCTAATTAAATACATAAGATAGCCTCTTTAGGGCCTCTGGTTCCTTGTACAAAATATATATACGAATGGTAGTTGTTTGTGACACTCCCAGAGTCACTATCTTATATGTAAATTTTGGTGCCATTAAGAATCTGAGTTAAAATATCAATAATGGTAATGGTAACAATCACCTTGCATTTTACAGTACTTTACAATTTATGGAGTAAGTTGACATTCAGTGAGGTGGGGGCTGAAGTTTGAGAGAAGGCGGTTAAGTTGCCCTGTGGAAGCAGGAGGAAGGGGTGGATAATCGGGAGAGAGCTGAGTGTCCATCTATAAAGTCCCCACAGAGAGGAGGAAGCAAGGATCACCACGGCCCAGAATCTTCCTTTCGGCCCTTTAAAGCAGAACCTCTGACTTTTCAGTGTCCAAGAGCTGACTGGACTCGAAAGAGGCTGATGATGAAAGCACTGTGCTATTTTATCTTCTGCCGAAGAGAAATAGCTCTGCAGGCCCACAAGCTTGTGCCTCTGCGTGACTAACACTCCTCGTCCTCCCAATGGGGGCTGAACTGGGAGAGCAGCCCTCACAGGGTCACTGTGTGTCAGTCCGGCGCCTCCTTCAGGCTGCGCGGAGGAAACAGATCCAGATTGCGTTCGAGTTGGGGGCAAGGTAAGGTGGGGCGTTGTGGTAGAGACACCCTTGGAAGTTATGCCTCGGTTGGAAAACGTGAATCCCAGAACTTCCAGAGGCTGAGAGCTCAGAAATCCCCGAGAACGAGTCCAGTGAGAGGAGAGCAGCTTTCATTCCCACCCTGCTGTGGGCTAGACGCTGGTTGCTAGTCTTTAGTAATGAGTAGAGACTCAGATCTCAAGGGGTCCAGAGCCTTCAAAGGATAAACATCGGTAAACAGGGAATTAGGTTCAAGGGGAGAAGAATTAAATGAGGGGAAGGGAGTCTTAGAACCCACTGGACACCAGCACAGACCTGCTGAAGCCAGCCTGATCAGAAATGTTTTGCTAAATGAAGACAGGGTGAGGGAAGAAGGTGACAGAGAGCAGGGCATTTTGAGGAGCTAAATTCAGCATAGCCTGGAAAGTAGAGGGCCAAGGCTGGAGGTAGAGAGAGGACTGGGAAGACAGACCAGCTCAAGTAGAAAACACTGTGTGTAAAGGAATGTGGACTTTATCCAGAAGATATAAACAATGAGTAACATCATTTACTCAGAGACACTAGGTGGCCATATACATGGGAGAGAGGAAAAGTTTTCAACTTGTACACGCATTTATACTCTCTGCATTTTGAACAGTGAAAATGATGATTTATTTTAAAAATTAAAAAATAAAGCCATTTAAAAATGTATTTTAAATTATCCTACTTACAACAAATCTAGCTTTGTCCAGGCCTTGGGTGAGCAAAACCTACCCTATCAGCTTCTAATCTATGAGGTGTTTTCAACATTTTACATTCCGTCAGAGACACCGCCCACCTGTGGGTAGATTCCAATGCCCAAGATGTATAGATAAATAATTATAATATAAGGAAAATGATTGTTATCTTAGAGATATGGGCTTAGAACTTGGAAAGCAGAGATTGAAAGTGGGCAGTTTACTATGCCTATAGGCTTCAGGACATATCCCATAAGTGGGGTTTTGGCAGGAGGTAGCATGGAAACTGGAGTTTTTGGTTTTTTTTTAAGGATTATTATTATTACTTATTTGGCTGCGTCAGGTCTCTGTTGTAGCACTGGAGATCTTTAGCTGTGGACTGCGAGAACTAGTTCCCTGACCAGAGATTGAACCCATGGCTCTGCATTTGGCAGGTGCGGATTCCTATCCACTGTACCACCGGAGAAGGAAGAAATATGCTTTTCTGAAAAGGCCCGAAATGCTCTTGGAGGAAGATAGTTTGGTATGATGATCAGGACACTGTGGGAAATAGTAGGAGGTAAGGCCAGAAGGCTGGATGAGGCTAAATTGTGCAGGCTTTGTATGTTGTACTGGGGAGTATGGATTTCTTTCCTAAAATATTCAAATACACCCTCATGGACATTGGTACTCTGGAAGCTGGTGAATAGGTACCTTTAAGATAATTTTTTTTTCCCAAATAACAGAAAAAAAAATGAAAAGAATTTTTTCTACTTTGTGTTTTCCTCTCAAAATTTTTAATGAATCTCCTAGTTTCCCCTGGTTAATGTAAGAAATTTAAAAAATCAGTGTAACAAGTAAAGATGATGGGAAACCTCAGAAGCAAGTGAATAAACTTGTTCTTTTTCTTCCTTGTCAAATATTTTCATAGTTGTGATTTTTACATTTTATATAAGATTTTCTGTTACCAAGACTGTTCCTTGTTTATATGTCAGGATTAACTAATATCAATGCTTTTCATCTTTTCCACGGAAATCAAAGCTTCCTGAAGGTTTGCAGGCCCAAACTCTTGCCCACCGCTTGATTTCTTTGCCTTCTACAATTGGTTTTGGTTTTTTCAATAAGAAGTTTCTGGCTTGTCTTGGAAATCCAAAATAACTGGTAATGTGTGGTCTATATTCTGCATGACAATAATCAGTAGGACCTGAGTGGAGCCTGTTCTTTGTAGCATCGCCCCCGCCCCGCCCCGCGCCGCACCGTGTAGCACCCCAGTTCCAGCCTGCCCTGCTCCTCTGAGCCTTTGGGCTTGCCCGGGGTCTATAGGGCAATTGCTCTAGATGTCCACCAGAGGGCGCTGTGATCAGCGTTTGGGCGAGGAGGGCGGGGAGGAAGTGCTGGGAGCTGGTTCCACAGGCGGGAAAGGAAGCCCTCCTTTTCCTTCCTGGAGAGAAGTCCTAAGGCACAACTTCCCTTGACCTAGCTCAGTGAAAAGTCAGGACCAAGAGCCACTTGCAAACCACGTGTTTTGAAATGAAAGGTGGAGAAACAGAGCACACTTTCTATTACCCCTGACACTTGAATACTACTCTGTAGTCAATACAACTCTGTTAGAGACACCTTGTTCCTCGTCTTCTGAGCAGTCCTCTGTCAGAAATAGGGTACGTTGTCCACCCCTGTACCAGTGACACAGGATCCTGTGTCTTGCCTAAGAGCACCTAGCCAGCAAGAAAGAGGCAGGTGCCCCACCATAGCTGCTTCCTCACACTTTCCCTTTGATGGAGAGACAAAGACCCCGGAAGATGCCAGGATACCAAGAATATGTGGCTGAAGGAAGGAAGCAAGGACTGGGCAGACCTGAGAAAGAAGCTGAGATGTGTCTGTCATGGCCGACTTCCTCACGGTGAGATTGGCCTTCCATCGCTGGGCTTGAGTGCCCACCTGTGTATCTTGGGCACAGTAGAATCTCAGTTTCTATTTGGTGAATAAATAGATGATCAAAGGAACTCACTAGCCTCTTCCTATACCGGAAGGGCACTGATATCCCTTAGATGTCGAAGGCAAAGCTGGAGGGGGTTGGGCCAATGACCCTGAGGGCCGGAGACCATCCCTCCATTTCTCCTCTGGACAACCTGGTCCTGGGTGCCCCCCAGTCTTCTGTAATGGCCGTGATCATGCATCTTGGAGGGTTTGATTCTAAGGATGTTATCAGCTAGGCTGCAGAATCCTGCTTCCTCTCTCAGTTTTTAATTGCTTTTTCTGTGTTTGTTTTCTTTGGCTGCTACAGGGAGATTTGCTTCTTGTCTGAGCAGCATGCGCTCTGCTTGGAGTGAAGGATGAAGCTATAGCAGGATATGGCTGTCTGGGAAGGGAAGAGAATCTCCTTGTTTGGGGTTGTCCTTGCCCAAACACAGCTGCTCTGCTTTACAGTAAGTGCTTGTCGCCATGTTTCTCCAAAGTTCCTTTCTCCCATTAATCCTCCAAGAAAATAAATATGCAAGATGTCTCCTCACTCACAACTGGTCACACAATAACTTATTTGCCAGACTCCCTTTCATTCTACTTTTTTTTTTTTTTTAATTTAACCTGCCAAATTCTTGAACACTTTAGTGTGAGTTATATGTTCAGTCATGTCCGACTCTTTGCAACCCCATGGACTCCCTGCAACCTCGCCAGGCTTCTTTGTCCATGGGATTCTCCAGGCAAGAATACTGGAGTGGAGTTGCCATTTCCTCTTCCAGAAGATCTGCCTGACCCAGAGATTGAACCCAAGTCTCTTGTGTCTCCTGCACTGCAGGCAGATTCTTTACCGCTGAGCCACAGGAGAAGCCCAAACACCTTTAGTGAGTATGACCAGAAAATAATGACATAGGTATGATCTACTCCACAACACTTGAACTGCAAGTATTGCCAGTTTCTCTTTCGAAACTGAGGTGCAGCTCTCATACCATGAAGTTCACCTTGCTAAAGTGTGCAATTCAGAAGGTTTTAGTAACGCAATCATCACCTCTGACTCATTCCAGAACATTTCCATTACCACAGCAAGAAACCCCATACCTGTCAGGAGTCAGTTCCAACTTCCTCCCCCCCTCCCGCTCCCTTGACAACCACTAATCTGCTGTCTACATGGATTTGCTTGTTCTGCATATTTCATGTAAATGAAATCATAGAGCATGTTCTCATTCCAGAACATTTCCATTACCACAGCAAGAAACCCCATACCTGTCAGGAGTCAGTTCCAACTTCCTCCCCCCCTCCCGCTCCCTTGACAACCACTAATCTGCTGTCTACATGGATTTGCTTGTTCTGCATATTTCATGTAAATGAAATCATAGAGCATGTGACTGTATGTTTGCTGTCTTTCGCTTAGTGTGATGTTCTCATGGCTCATCCATATTGCAGCCTGTGTCACCCTTTCATTCCTTTTCCTCTTTTTTTAAAAATTTCTTTTTGGCTGTGCCGGGTCTTCACTGATTCAGTCTCTTCTCTAGTTGTGGTGAGCAGGGGTTGCTCACAAGTTGCAGTGTGCCGACTTCTCACTACGGTGGCTTCTCTCGTGGAGCACAGGCGAGAGGGCATGTGGACCTCAGGAGCTGCGGTTTCTGGGCTCTAGAGCACAGGCTGAACAGTTGTGGCATGTGGACTCAGTGGCTCCACGGCATATGGCATATGGGATCTTCCCAGATCAGGGATTGAACTCATGTCTCCTGCGTTGGAAGGGAGAATTTTTTACTGCTGAACCACCAGGGAAGCCCCCTTTTTCCTTTTTTTTTTTTGGCCATGCCACTCAACAAATGGGATCTTAGTTCCCTGACCTGCAATCAAACCCATGCCCCCTGGATTGGAAGTGAGGAATCTTAGCCACTGGATCACCAGGAATTCTCCGTTCCTTCTCGTATAAATGCATGCACTACATTTTGTTAATCTATGCATAGCTTTTCACTTTGGGCTGTTGTTAATAATGCTTCCTTGAATATTCCTGCACAAATTTCGTGAGACAGTTTTCAACTCACTCGTGTATATGCTACTGCTGCTGCTAAGTCACTTCAGTCGTGTCCGACTCTGTGTGACCCCCATAGACGGAAGCCCACCAGGCTCCCCCATCCCTGGGATTCTCCAGGCAAGAATACTGGAGTGGGTTGCCATTTCCTTCTCCAATGCATGAAAGAGAAAAGTGAAAGTGAAGTCGCTCAGTCTGTCCGACTGTTAGCGACCCCATGGACTGCAGCCCACCAGGCTACTCCATCCATTGGATTTTCCAGGCAAGAGTACTGGGGTGGGGTGCCATTGCCTTCCCCGACTCGTGTATATATTGAGATGGAATTGGGAGAGTCATATGGTAATTATAGTTTGACTTTTTGAAGGACTACTAAACCATTTTCCACAGTGGCTGTATCATTTTACATTTCCCACCAGTGATATATAAATTTCCCTTCCACTTTTCCCCAGTTTTCTTGAGATATAACTGACTATGACATTTTATTAAAGTGTACAACATAATGATTTGATATGTGTATATTGTTAAATACATTTAGTTACTGTCCATCACCTCACATAGTTACTTTTTTTTTTTCTTTCTTGTAGTGAGAACTTTTAAGATCTACTATCTTAGCAATTTCCAAAATGCAATACTGCTGCTACTGCTACTGCTAAGTCGCTTCGGTCATGTCTGACTCCGTGCGACCCCATAGACGGCAGCCCACCAGGCTCCCCCATCCCTGGGATTCTCCAGGCAAGAATACTGGAGTAGGTTGCCATACACATTGGTTTTCTAACCTTTTTTTAATTGGAGGATAATTGCTTTACAAGGTTGTGGAGGTCTCTGCCACACATCAACTTGAATAGTCATAATTACATATATATCTCCCTTCCCTCTGGAGCCTCCCTCTCCCTACTATTTCACCCTTCTGGATCATCACAGAATGCCAGGCTGGGCTCCCTGTGCCATACAGCAGCTTCCTGCCAGCCATCTATTTTACACATGGTAGCGTATGCATGTCAGTGCTACTTTCTCAATTTGTCCTGCCTTCTCCCTCCCCTGCTGTGTCTACCAGACCATCCTCTACATCTGCATCTCCATTTCTTCTTTGTTAAGAGGGTCATCAGTATTATTTTTCTGGATTCCATATATATGCATTAATATACAATATTTTTCTTTTTCTGACGTACAGTATTGTTAACTATAGTCACCAGCCGGTACATTATATCCCCAGACTTATTTATCTTATGATTGGAAGTTTGTATTTTTTAACATTTACTTTCGTTTATTTATTTGGTTGTGCTGAGACTTAGTTGCAGCTCACGGGATCTAGTTCTCTGTTCAGGGATCGAACCTGGGCCCCTTGCATTGGGAACTCAGAGTCTTATCCATTGGACCACCAGGGAGGTCCCAGAAGTTTGTACTTTTTAACTGTTTTCATTCTTACCTCTTATTGTGCAATACCCCTTTCATTCTTAAACAAAACCATTAAGGGACTGTCTAGACAATCTTAGGTAAACTTTTGTTGTCAAAGAGATTAAACAAAACCAGACACCAGTTAAAATGGTAAGGACAGATTTTAATCCATAATAGATGTTGTAATAAGGCAGAGTCCAGCCTGAACTGAATCCAGCTTTGGTCTGTACAGAGGTGACTGGGAATTGTAAGAGGAGAGTGAGAAAGGAGGGAAGGGAGTGAGCTTGGTCTTGGAAGAGTCATAGGAGTGAAAAACCACAAAAAGTGAAAAGCTACAAAACCCAAATGTGACAGTCATTTGGGTTGCCCACTGTCTCCCTCCCACAGAGACTGGGACACAGAGGTTGTATCTTTAGATGTTGGCTGGAACAAACAGTGACTTTCTTACAGTAGCCTTGAGTTTCTCAGGCAGGCACGTGAATGGGGAGCTAGGCTCACACTTGCTTTTTAGCCTTGAGCTGTTAGAAACTATGCTTTAGTGTTTGCTTCAGTCTTTACAGGCCAAGGTTAAGGTCTCGTTAAGTCAGAGGAGCCTGGCTAGAGTGTGATCAAAAAGAGAATGAAGAAATGAGAGAGGATCTTTCTCTATTCATGTTCCCCTTAAAGTGTGCAATGAAACTTAACACTGATATCATCACTGAAAGTGAAGTTGCTCAGTTGTGTCCAACTCTTTGTAACCACATGGACCATAGCCTATCAGGCTCCTCCGTCCATGGGATTTTCCAGGCAAGAGTACTGCAGTGGGGTGCCATTTCCTTCTCCAGGGGATCTTTCCCACCCAGGGACCAAACCCAGGTCTCCAGCACTGCAGGCAGACGCTTTACCATCTGAGCCACAAGGGAAGACGGTATCACTGCTAATTTTTGTTAAAATGGGCTCAATGCATCCTGCTATAGAAATTCCATCAACTTAATGGACAGCTCATATACAGCACAGCTCATCCATTGAGAAGTAGCCAGAGTTGTGTGTTTTCATGGATGTGGAATGAGAGGACAGAACTGAAATGTTGATACTGTGGGTAAGGTGTCCATCGGAGATCATCCTGGATGTGTGAAACACAACAGGAAGTACAATTGCCTGAACGATGTGCCAAAACATTGACAGGAGGAGTCCTTGCTGATTTTAGGTTAAAACTTCTGACAAAGGAGCTTTGGAGAATGAATGTTCTTGGGCAGAGAATGCTACTTTAAAACTAACTCCACAATTGCTACCTTTGAAAGAATCTTTCATGACAAGCAGAAAGACAAATAAACTCTCACTTTGGACAACAGCCTCTGATAGCTTGAAAATGTGTATCTCACTCTCTCTCTCAGAATGAGAATAGAGAACAAGTAGGTTTAGTAAAGTGTCCCCTCCACCCCAACCCATCATCTGTCTTCCCTGCGTGAATCTCTTTTAGTCTTGTCTGTCCATCACAATCTTTAATATTGATATGCATGAATTATGGTTGAACATTTATTATATTAGGCTTCCCAAGTGGCTCAGTGGGTAATCTTCCTGCAATGCAGGAGATGAAGGAGACACCAGTTCTATTCCCAGATTGAGAAGATCCCCTGGTGGACGGCATGGCAACCCACTCTAGTATTCTTGCCTGGAGAATCCTATGGCCAGAGGAGGACTGGCAGGCTACAGTCCATGGGATTGCAAAGATTCAGACACAACTGAAGCTACTGAGCGTGCATGCACGTGTTTATTATATGCAAGATTCAGTAGGGTTACAAAATGAATTTGGAGGCATTCTTCTCCTTATAAACTTACAATCAAGTGTGTAAAGTAAATGCATAAATAAAGTAATAAATAAATAAAATACAAGGTGAAAATCAGTAAAGTTATGTGGGAGTTTGGAATCTAGTGATTCAAGTGTTAGTTGCTAAGACATGTCCAACTCTTTGTGAACCCATGGACTATAGCCCACTGGGCTCCTCTGTTCATGGAATTCTCCACGCAAGAATACTGGAGAGGGTAGCCATTCCCTTCTCCAGGGGATCTTCCCAACCCAGGAATCAAGCCCAGGTCTCCTCCATTACAGGCAGATTCTTTACCATCTGGGCCACCAGGGAATTCCCCTCTAAAGCACCCTTTTGAGTGGGGGACTCACCATAGCACCATAATACAGTTATTTGGAGAAGTTTAAAAAGGAAATGCACAATCCCATAATCGAATTTGGGGTGACTGCTGCTAGAGGAAGAGAGGATTTTTACACATGTCACACCCAGGGGTGTTTCCTCTCTTTTGTAGCTTGAATAATTCTTTTTTAAGGCCTAAAGCCTACTTTTTGTCCAATTGTTCCCCTAGTTAAAAGCTTCATAATGACAAATGCTTGCTCTCATATCCTACATTTTTCCTAATCTATTTACACTGCTTCTAGACAACTTCTTCCAGTTCAAAGTATTTATGACTTGGTTTTTTTCTTTTTTTAAAATTTTTAATTGCAGGATAATAGCTTTACAATTTTGTGTTGGTTTCTGCCATACAACAATGTGAATCAGCCATAAGTATTCATGTGTTCCTTCCCTTGTGAACCTCCTTCCCACCTTACAGCTTGTTTTAATATTGAAGAACAATGAAGAAAGGGCCAGCTTTCCCCAATTATATTTATAGGAATGTGTGTGCTTTTGGATGTTTATATTCTGTGGGGAAGTTCTTATGGATTTCAAGTGTTACAGAGGGAACCCACAAGGCTAGAGTCTAGAACTCTTCTAGCTAGTTATTAAGATATTATTTTTTAAGATTTCAGGACTCAAAGGACTCAAAATATAAGTATCAAAATCTCCCCACACTGGCTGTCTTTGTGAAGACTCGTTGGATGGTTTGTGGGGTCATGCCACAGAGTGGGTTAGTTAGCAGAAGATATTACAATAAGGAAACATAAGCTTCATCTTTAAAACCTTCAGGAACGGTTCATTACTTTATCTTGACTTGACATGGTATGGAACCCACTTCCATACCAATTATATCTGGTAGATGCTAAGCATCTAATGATAAACAGAAACAATCCTGCCTTCAAGGTGACCATGATGAGATCAGAAACATTTCTCAGGTTCCTGTAAACCAAACTGATCACTCCCTTTTTTTTTCAGTATCTTGAAGATCTGAGAAAGCAATGACTCAAAGCAGAGTCTCTGACAGTCGTAGCATCAGTCATTATAAAAACAGCAATTTGGTTTATAGTAGACTAGTAGTCTACTATAGTAATAGTGGACTAGAAAACTCAGATGCGTACAAGCATATTTTTGCAAACATTACTGGTAATAGCTTAAAACAACCCACCAAATGTCCATCAGTGGTGAAACAGATACATAAATTGTGTGAATGTGTGTCAGTATCCAGAGCTGCTACAATATTTTTTTTTCATTTTAATTCATTTTAGTGTTTATATCATAGTCACATGTGAATTCACAGAACTGTTCTCATGACAGACAAGACAGAGGCCTGTTAATCAAGGAACAATAAGTGAAGGTTTTCATGAAGCTAGAGGAGAGAAGGAAATGGCAATCCACTCCAGTGTTCTTGCCTGGAGAATCCCAGGGATGGGGGAGCCTGGTGGGCTGCCGTCTATGGGATCGCACAGAGGTGGACACGACTGAAGCGACTTAGCAGTAGCAGCAGAGGAGAGAAGTCCCACAGTAACAAACACAAGAGTGGCTGTAGCAATCTCAGGCAGTGGTGCCAAAGTGTGCGAGTAGGTAGGAACAAAGAGTCTCCAGCAGGTGCTGGCCTCTGTGTGTTGGCCTGAGACCACTGCTGTTTCCTAAGGGGAATTTCTTAACATGTTTAGTAAGCAAATCATTTCCAACAGATTGGTAAGTGAAGTAGGGTGACACATCTGCAGAATAAATTCTACAAGTTTCTGGGCAAGTTCTGCAGAACTCACTGGTGATAAATGGTTGTTGAATTATGATCCTACAAAGGTAATTCCATAAATGGACATCCAGGGAAATTGTAAAGCCTTAGGCCAAAAAATAAATAGCCACACACACCTAACCTACACACCATGATTAAGATGGTGTCACATTCAGTTCAGTTCAGTCGCTCAGTTGTGTCCGACTCTTTGCGACCCCGTGAATTGCAGCACGCCAGGCCTTCCTGTCCATCACCATCTCCCAGAGTTCACTCAGACTCATGTCCATCGAGTCGGTGATGCCATCCAGCCATCTCATCCTCTGTCGTCCCCTTCTCCTCCTGCCCCCAATCCCTCCCAGCATCAGGGTCTTTTCCAATGAGTCAACTCTTTGCATGAGGTGGCCAAAGTACTGGAGTTTCAGCTTTAGCATCATTCCTTCCAAAGAACACCCAGGGCTGATCTCCTTTAGAATGGACTGGTTGGATCTCCTTGCAGTCCAAGGGACTCTCAAGAATCTTC
>SJYX01001404.1:485178-516984 GCA_006410675.1 Oreotragus oreotragus
ATTGATATTTCTCCTTGCAATCTTGATTCCAGCTTGTGCTTCTTCCAGTCCAGCGTTTCTCATGATGTACTCTGCATATAAGTTAAATAAGCAGGGTGACAATACACAGCCTTGACGTATTCCTTTTCCTATTTGGAACCAGTCTGTTGTTCCATGTCATGTTAGGCCTTCTGAAAGAGTCAGAGCAGGAAAGCTAATTCAAACAGAAGGTCCTTATCTTTTTCTTTCAGCCGAGAGATTAGGAGGCTCCATCACCTCTCAGGTGCACTTCAATGCTCCAAGTCCTTCTCAGATTTTTCCTTAAGAATATTTTTCTTCTTCTGTATTTTTGCACTAGTGGTAAATAACCCACCTGCCAATGCAGGAGACATAAGAGACACTGGTTCAATTCCTGGGTTGGGAAGACCCTTGGAGGAGGGCATGGCAACCCACTCCAGTATTCTTGCCTGGAGAATCCCCATGGACAGAGGAGCCTGGCAGGCTATAGTCCATAGGGTTGCATAGAGTTGGACACAACTGAAGCGACTTACCACGTGTGCGCATTTTCTTTAACCTGCAGAACTCTTCTCTCTCATCCAGTTCTGTGATGATATAAGCAATGGCACATTCAATCTGGGGGATGATGACATGTTCAGTGGCATTTACACACCTATTGATTATCTTAATAGCTTCATCCAAAGGAACAAAGGAAGTCTGCAGTGAAGCCAGTTTCAGCAGTAGTTCTTTGCATAATTCCTCTTCAGTTTAGCCTACTGTTGCCCACTTCTGGCTAAACCAGTCGGTTCATAATTGTCAGTTCTTTCAGGGTGATGTTCAAATACTGGCAAAAGAACACCCTGCTACATTATCTTTCTTTGCTCTAATCTTCACTTGGGTTTTATTTACATTTTGGATAACTGTGATGCTGAAGTCCACATGTTTTGTGTGGACATACGTTTTCACTTTTTTTAGGGTATATACTTGTGAGTGAAATTTCTGGGTCACGTGGCAACTCCATGTATAACATTCCAAGGAGTCACCAAACTGTTTTGTATAGTGTCTGCACCATTTTGCATTTCCACCAAAAATGTATGAGGGTTTCTATTTCTCCACATTTTCAACAATATTTGTTATTATCTACCTTTTTGGTTATATCCACTGGGGGGTCTGACATGATATCTCATTATGGGGACTCCATTCAATGTTCTGTAATGATTTACACTGGAAAAGAATCTAAAAGTGGAGTGGCTCAGGCGGTAAAGAATCTCCCTATAATGCAGGAGACTCGGTTTCAATCCCTGGGTCAGGAAGTTCCCCTGGAGAAGGAAATGGCAACCCACTCCAATATTCCTGCCTGGAGATTCCATGGACAAAGCCTAGTGAGCTACAGTACAAGGGGTCACAAAGAGCAGGACATGCCTGAGCACACATGTATATAAATAGCAAATTGTCCCAGCGTCATTTATCAAGCAATGCATCCTTTCTACAGGGGTTGAAAAATGCCTCCATCATCACATAAACAGTAGCTCCCCTTCCTCCTCCTCTTGAGGCAACACCAGGGGAAGCATCCCTTAATTGCATAGCACAGGCAATGGGGTGGGAAGAAAGCAGGACACACCTTTCTCCAGGGAACAGGGAGTCCATATACTCTCCTCTTAGTGAGGGCCAATTGTTTTGGAAGCCACACAAAGGATGTGTCCCTTTGCTGCTGCTGCTAAGTCGCTTCAGTCGTGGCTGACTCTGTGCAACCCCATAGACGGCAGCCCACCAGGCTCCCCCGTCCCTGGAATTCTCCAGGCGAGAACACTGGAGTGGGTTATGTGTCCCTTTAGTCTTCGGTTTTTCATACTTTGTGGCACACCACAGTGTCACTCCATTTGGAAAACAGTTTGCAACGATTTTTCTCAAAGAGATAGTTGGAGACTTCCTAAATAAGTGCTAATAATAGATTATGGTGCAGGCCACACAATCACTTCTCACAATGCTGCTGAAGACTTGACCTAGAGTCATCGGCCAAAAACCCACTCTACTTTCTTTGGCTCTTGGAATTACAAATGTTTTTCATTTTCCTCTTTTCTTCCATTCAAATCTTCAGTGACTAAAATATTCAGAAGACAAACAATAGATGTTAATAAAACAAAAGCCCTTTCAAGAATTTAAATCCTTGAAGGTTTAAAAGAACTCACGCACAGTACATCTGGGTCCAGCACACAGAATTATGCTGGGTTCAGCAGCTGCTGAAGCTGTTGGTGCCAAAGTCCACATGGCAGGCTCCCCAAGGGACATCCTTTCTTCGACCCCTGAGGCCCTCCCATCCTGACCCATCAAACCACTTCCCACAGCTGGCTCTCCCCTTCCTCCTCCTCTTGAGGCAACACCAGGGGAAGCATCCCTTAATTGCATAGCACAGGCAATGGGGTGGGAAGAAAGCAGGACACACCTTTCTCCAGGGAACAGGGAGTCCACATACTCTCCTCTTAGTGAGGGCCAATTGTTTTGGAAGCCACACAAAGGATCTTCTACCTGAGCTTGGGGAGAACCAACATGGTGACCCAGATACCCTCCAATGAGAAGGTGCTGGGGGGAGGGGTAGACCGTAAACATCACTTGGATATCCAGCATAAGGTATGTGGGAGGATGGGGAAGAAAGGGTACAGGGCAGAAAGAATGTCAGTCTCCACCTGGAAGGAAAACGTGACCAAGGAGGTGGGGTTTGGATTTATGGGAATTAAGCAGTCTCATGTAGGACTTTGCACACTCGTGAGGCCTCTCTGCCTCCATTTCCTTGTTTAAATAATGGAGACAACAATATCTATATCATTAGCACAAGTTCATGTCCCTGATGTACAGTGAGGTCAAACACACCAAAATGTCCAAGTTTGGAGCAGAGAAAGGTTTATTGTGGGGCCATGCAAGGAGAAGGGTAGCTCATGCTCTAAAAAGCCCCAAGCTTCTCAAAGGGTTTCTGCAAAGCATTTTTTAAAAACCCAGGTGAGGGCAGGGGTCACAGGGTATGTGATTAGATCCTGCACAATTGGCTGATGATGAGGGAACAGGGTGGAGTCACAGGAATTAACATTATCAGTCCTGGGGCTGTGTACTCACGGTCATCATGTAGTTAGCATCTTCCATTTGGTGGGGGTTTTCACATCTGAGAAACAACTCAGGAAATGTGCATCAGATACTGTTCTCTTCAGAGAGGAGCTAAAGCAGACGATAAGGGGGAAGACATGTCCTGGGGAGGCCCCATAGGGTCGTGCTCGGTTATAAGATCATTAAGTAACACAGTGATGTTAAGCACCCAGCAGGGCCTGGACTTTACTGAGGCACATGTGTTCCTTCCCTCCACAAGGCCCTCCTCAGGTCCATGCACACAAACAACCCTCCCTGCCCTCCCTCCCACCCCCAGGCCTGAAATCTGCCTTTAAGCAAACCCGGTGCCAGCAGAGACCAGCAGGAAGAGTGTACACTGAGTCCCTGTCTCCCTTTGGGAGGCCAAGGGCAGGGACTGGGCCAGTCATGTGACTGCCCAGGCTCCAAGGTAAAAAAAGACCACAGCAGTGCAGGAAATACTGTGGCTGCAGCAGAAAAACCTAGGGCTGGTTTGTGTATATTGTATTTCTGGCCCAGCACATAGGCATTGTACAAGTTAAACAAACAAACGGCCCTTTTGGCCTTGAGCTCAAAAGACTTTTGGCATTTTTCTGTTTCTCCCCTCCTCCCCAGATGGTACTTCCCCTGTTGTTGGGGCCAGAAGCCAGAGAATTTTTCAATTCCTCTCCTCTCCATCCACCCTGGCAAGTCCCACTTCTATTTTCTAAAAATGCACACATATCAAATCTAGAAAAAGTACACTGACAAACCTATTTGCGGGGCAGGAATAAAGATGAAGAGGTAGAGAATGGACATGTGACACAAAGCTGGAAGGGGAGTGTGGGATGAACTGGGAGAGTGGCATTGACGTATAGACACTGCCTTGTGCAGCAATAGAGCTGAAGCCGGTAGAGACCTGGGGATACAATGGGGAAAGGAGAGGGGGGGACAAATGCATTGAAAGAGCAACACTGAAACATATACATTACCATGCGTAAAGTAGATAGCCAGTGGGAATTTGCAGTGTGAGGAAGGGAGCTCAAACCTGGTGCTCTGGGACAACCTAGAGAGGGGGATAGGGTGGGAGGTGGGAGGGAGGTTCAAGAGGGAGAGGACAAGGGTCTACCTATGGCTGACTCAGGCTGAGGTGTGGTAGAAACTAACACAATATTGTAGAGCAATTATCCTCCAATTACAAATAAATAAAAGAATAAGAAACAGTTCATTTTAAAAAATAATAGATAGCTAGTGGGAAGCTGCTGCACAGCACAGGGAGCTTAGCTTGGTGCTCTGTGATGACCTGGGGGGATGGGGACAGGGGAAGACGGAGAGAGAGGATATATGGACACATAGCTGATTCACTTTATTGTACAGCAGAAACTAACACAACATTATAAAGCAATTAAACACATACACACAAAAGAAAAAAAAAAAAAAGACTCCGGTGAGGGCTGTCCTTCCAGGACCCTGATCACAGGCTCGGCCTGCAGTATGACCCAGAAGCCCCCTCAGGGCAGGGTCCACCCAGGCCCAGTCAGTCCCCATGGCAGCTAAGGGTGGTTGGGGGGGATGGGTCGGTCTTTCCAAACCATGGATCCCACCACCCTCCCATCCCTTCTGAGGACCAGCCCCTCCACTCACCCTCTCTGCTGAGGCCCTGGGGGCCCTTGGCTGCCTGCCTGTCACCTCTCCCCAGAACTCCCCTCCCACCCTCTCCCTTTCTGGGTGCTCCAGCCACACTGGCTCCCCTTTCTCTGAGCCCCCTACCTCCTGCAGGCTGCCCTGCTTCTGACAGCTTTGCAAAGCTTTCTCCCTGGCGGGAACCCCTGCCCCAAGACCGCCCTGCCCTCCTACAGGCCTGGCTGCTCACCCTCTCAAGGTCCCTCGCTTCCTTCTCCTGTAGCAGTTGTACACTCATTTGTTTTTCCCTTTGGTCTCTCCTGCCAAGGATGCAGGGGGCAGACACTTGAACTTGGTTACTTGCAGGCTCTCCTACCTCAGTGTCCGGCCCAGAATAGGTGTGAAGGTAATGCTTAGTGGACAGCTGAATGATTGAATTCGTGAAAGATGGAAGAAACTGATCAATGAATGACAGCAGGCAGCCAAGCGCCCTTCTCTGACTCTCTGAGGGGCAATGCCTTGGCGGGGTGGGGAGAAGTCCCAGGCAGACACCCACACACCTGACCTCAGGCTGGCTTAGAGCCCCAGGAATTCCCATGGGAACCTTGACTACCGAGCCTTGGCGAGAACTCAGGATCAGGTGCTCCAGCAGCCCCTCTCCAGGCTGTCTGCACTCCCTCTCTCCTTATCCCTCATCAGCAAAGCCTCATTGAACTCCTCCTGTGCACCAGGTGTCTTCAAGGCACTGAGGATGCAGCCGGGAAGCAAGCAGCCCCAGCTCTCATGGAGCTTGACTCAGGTGCGGGAAAAGGAGACCCCCTAAAGAGGGAGCAGCTGAGAGTGAAGAAATTGCCTTTTGGGATGGCCTGGAGCAGGGCTCAGGGATGGAGGTGACACTCTCTGATGGTGGTGGGAGAGGGAGAAGGGTCAGGCAAGTCTCTCACCATCTCTGCTTTGGTATTTTCATCTGTGAAATGGGCTGATGACAGTCCCTCCTCAAAGGGACTTTATCACAGCAGTCAGGTCCCACCCTCACCTGTTCAAAGCCAGCAGCCATGCCTTCTGTCACTAAGAACCCTGCAGGATGTCCCCATCACCAGCTCCACGGCCCCCAGGCCTCACCTCCCTGAACTCACTGGCTCCTATTGCACTCCCAACTCCCTCTGGGCATCCTGCTGCTGGTCAGTCAGGCCGGGCAGCGCATGGAACAAACTCCACTCCCTTCCAGGTCATAGCTAGGGCAGGCCCGTGACCAGAGCCCTGAAGTGAGACTCAGGGTCCCACCCTCCCTGTGATTCACACATAGTCCACACGCTCAGGGTGACGGGCAGCTGAGGGCAGCAGAAGGTTCGTTCCGATGACTCTTCTAGGGCTATCAGGAGTTACACAAGGAGAACTGCATGATCGCCTACCTCCTTGTTCCTGGGCAGGGCTATCCCACGGACGTGTCTGGAGACTGTGCCTCAGCACAGATTTTTGTTCTATATTGGCCAGAAAACAGGAAAGAGGGACCAGTTTTGTCTCAGATGCACCTCCAGCCTTCCTACAGAGCTTTATGCTGTTTCTGTCCCTGCCTTTCCCACCAGTAACATTCATCCAGCACGTTTGTATGTGTGTGCTAAGTCGCTTCCGCCGTGTCCAACTCTGCTACTCCAGGGACTGTAGCCCCCCAGGCTCCTCTGTCCATGGGATTCTCCAGGCAAGAATACTGGAGTGGGTTGCCATTTGTATGCAAGCATAAGGCTGTGGGATCACCTGTGTTAATAGCTAACTCTAACAGAGAGCAGAAACAAAACAGGGTGAAGACTTGCTGCTGTGTCCGGAAGAACCAATTCATTCAGCAGAGCTCAGGGAAGGCTGCATGGAGGAGGAAGCCTTGAGCTGAGCCTTGGGAAAGATAAGATAACTCCCGGTGCAGGGCTGGGAGGTGGCTGACGCGAAGGGGCGAAGACCAGAGGGTGGCCTCGCCTGGCCAGTCCTGACCAATCCTGGCAGTCCTGGCCATGGGGAACCTCAACCTAGAGGGAGAGGGGGCAGAGGGTGTGGGGGTGTTGGGGAGAACAGCCATAGTTCCAGATAAACAATTTGGACACCTCTCATTGGCCGGGGACCCGGGCGGCTGGACAAGCAATTCCCATTGTTTCTGTTTCCTCCGTGGGGGGCAGTTTGAGAGGAGGCAGCAGGCCTCTGATTGTCAGTGGCCTTGAGAGCTTCTTAAGAGCTCAAGAGGAAGGCAGAATAGGAAACGACCCCCTTGAAGAAATAAAAGCTAAACAAGGATCAAACGACAGTGCCCGTGGTTTTGCAAGAAACAGGCTCTGAGAAAATTCCTCTGAACTCAGATACCAGTGCAAAGAGGGACCATCCATTTCAAACTTACAATTTTACAGAAAAGGATGCCCAGTTTCCAGAAAGTGACGTGCTGGGTTCAAGGCCACGCAGGTGATTGCTTTCCTGACTCCCTGTGCTGTGATCAGATTGCTTCCTGAAGTTGAGAGCAAGCGAAAGGGAAAACCCAGGCCCCTTCTCCCTCCCTCCTGTGTTGGCAGAGGATGGACGATTGCCAGCCAAGCAGGACAAACCCTCCCAGGTGCCCATGAAGACTCGGGTCACAGGAAGGGGCTCAGCGCACCTCTCAGGTGGGGGCGGCTCCCTCACCCCTTCCTACCCACTGGCCTCCCCGGCTCTAAGGCCTAGGGTGTCTGTGAGACCAGGTTCCAGCCCCGCCAATCAGGAGAGTGAAGGGCAATGGTTGTACTCATAGCAGAGGGCACATCCTTGGCAAAGGCCTTCAATTGTCAGAGTCAGTGACTCAGATGGGGGCCTTTACCCACTCCCCGCGCCCTGCCAGTGGCCCCTTTCCAGCCACTCCAGGGCACTCACCTCTGGGCCTTTGCATGGGGCCTCCCATCGCCTGAAGCCCCTCCTTCCTCCTCTGCCTGGGCAGCTCTGCTCAACCTGCAGGCCTCAGCTCTCTCACCCCTGCCTTTTGGAAAGCCTTCTCAAGATGGGTGGAAAGCCTTCTCAAGATGGTCCCCACGTGCACATGCTTATCACATGGGATTGTCTGAAAGCCCTCGATCGACTGCAAGTTCCCTCAGGACCAAACTTTCCTTTGTTTATTCTAGAAATAGGAACACCACAATGACATGATATTGAGCTCTTTCTATGTATTTCACTGTGGTGAGAATTAACTCACTCTCTCCTCCCGATGGGCTTCTCTGCTGGCTCAGTGGTAAAGAATCTGCCTGCCAAGGCGAGGGTGGGATGATTTCAGAGAAAAGCACTGAAACAGGTGTATTGCCACATGTAAAACAGATGACCAGTGTGAGTTCGATGTATGAAACGGGGCACCCAAAGCTGCTCCTCTGGGACACCCCCAGAGGGCTAGGGTGGGGTGGGAGGCGGAAGGGAGGTGGGGGGCCTTGAAGATGGGGGGACACATGTGTAACCAAGGCTGATTCATGTTGATGTATGGCAAAAATCATCACACTATTGTAAAGTAATTATCCTCCAATTAAAATTAATTATTAAAAAAAAAAAAAAAGAATCTGTCTGCCAAGCAGGAGATGCACATTCGGTCCCTGGGTAAGGAAGATTCCCTGGAGAAGGAAATGGCAACCCACTCCAGGATTCTCCCCTGGAGAATCCCATGGACAGAGGAGCCTGGTGGGCTACAAAGAGTGCCTGAACAACAGCAAGGACAACTCCTTCGAATAACTCTACAATGTGGGTAGTGGGGCAGTGTCAGAGGGTGTAGACACAGCAAGGTAGCACCCACAGGTGTCTGCAGGGAGCACTGCGTGCAGATAGCTTTTCAGTGAAGAGCCGTTTCAGGATTGCCTCAGCCTCTGAGAGCAGCTTCAACTAAAGGTGCATGCCCCCTTCTCCTTGGGGATTGATCCCAAGGCAGCCCCAATAACCACCCTGCCCATGAATCTGCAACGGCCTGTCTGCCACTGGGGTACAGAGCAGAACCCCTTGTCCACTGCCTCCAGTGGAGCAGTCCCACCACCTAGCATGGTGCCGGCTGCTGACTAGAAACTAGCACTCGCCATCTGCTTCTGCAAGGATGAAGTCAACAGCCCCTGTAGTCGCTGACTTTCAACACTCCCCCTGAAAGGAGTCCAGGGCGGAGATCAGGAATGAAGCACGATGTGCTCTTGGAAAAATGGGCAGAACAGACTCTCAGATAACTAGATATACTCAGGAGAAGATTTTATGAACCCAAATTCTTGCATCTTGTCCTATCTAGAAAAACACAAAAGACATCTGCTCCAGGTGACTAGCAGCAACCTGCCAAAATGTGAGCTTGCCTGCGTCTTCCTTCATCAAAATCACATATATACTGACCTCCCCCATCTCTTTGGAGCAGTTCCCGGAGCTATCTGAGAGGCCATCTTCTGGGTTAGAGTCCTCATTCTGCCCCCAATAAAACTTAACTCACAGGTCTCACGTATTTTCTTTTTTCAGTCAACATGGGACACAGCAAGCACTCAAAATGTATTGTAGTAAAGACGTGATATCCACATACAATGGACTATTCATTCAGCCATGAGAAAGAAGGAAATCCTGCTATTTGTGACAACACGATGGACCTTGAGAATATCATGCTGAGTGAACTAAGTCAGACAGAGATAAACAGATACTGTGTGATCTCACTTATATGTGGAATCTAAAAAAAAAAGCTAACCTTGTAAAAACAGAAAGCAAAATGGTGATTTCCAGGGCCTGGGGGCAAAAGATGGAGAAGGCAATGGCACCCCACTCCAGTACTCTTGCCTGGAAAATCCCATGGGCATAGGAGCCTGGTGGGCTGCAGTTCGTGGGGTCGTGAAGAGTCGGACATGACTGAGCGACTCCACTTTCGCTTTTCACTTTCATGCATTGGAGAAGGAAATGGCAACCCATTCCAGTGTTCTTGCCTGGAGAATCCCAGGGACGGGGGAGCCTGGTAGGCTGCCGTCTATGGGGTCGCACAGAGTTGGACACGACTGAAGTGACTTAGCAGTAGCAGTAGCAATAGGGGGCAAAAGAATGGGAGCGATGTTGTTTAAGGGTATATGTGCTTAGTGGCACAGTCATGTCCAACTCTTTGTGACCACATGGACTGTAGCCCTATGGGAGGAAAAGAAAAAATCCATGAGATTTTTCCAGGAAAGAATACTGGAGTGGGTTGCCATTTCCTTCTCTAGGGGTTCTTCCTGACCCAGGGATTGAACCTGCGTCTCCTGTGTCTCCTGCATTGGCAGGAGGATCCTGTACCACTAGTGCCACCTGTTTAGAGGCACAGACTTGCAACTAGTAGATATCTAAGTCCTGGAGATCTAATGCACAGTCTAGTGAATATAGACAACATCATTGTACTGTTAAAAAATATATATAGATATATATTGTACTGTAATGATCCAACTTAGAGACTAGGTCTTAATTGCTCCCACCACACGCACACACACACACAAAGATAATTATGTGATGGGTGACAGAGATGCTAACTGCGGCTACAATGACAATCATAGTCCAGTATATAAATGTATCACACCAACACAGTGTACACCATAAATTTACACAATATATCAGGTATATTTCAATCAAAAATATGTTTTGAACAAATGAATGAACATAAGCAAAGAGACTCCTTGGATGATTTAACAAAAGTGTGTATTTGCCTCCCCAGTCCTCACAGTTTATAATACCTAGCTAATAGTTCCCCTGCAGCTATATGGTGGGAGAGAAGAGTCTCCAACCCTCCCGCACCCTCCTGAGCTTTCCCACTGATGTTCAGGCTGCCTGTTTGTCTTCTGAACACTCTGTGCCCAGGGGGATAGTCAGGACTTCTGGATCCCCATGTTACAGATGAGGCCAATCTGGGTGTTTGGAAACAAGGCCACTGGCAAACCAAACTGAAAAAAAAAAAAAAAAAAAAACATTCAGGGTGAAAGTTCAGAGTCCTTCCTCGTGGCTGGAAGAGACTAGAAGCTGTAAACAGACCCTTTCCTGTCCTTGTCCTTACTCTGCAGCCAGTGATCCTGTCCCTCCTACCGCTCTTGCACTCACACCCCCAGCCCAGCTTAGTTCTCCTGCAGCCTGGGTTTGTTTTCCAGCAAAGGGTTAGTTGGGGCTCTCATGTGATCTGGAGGACCCTGGAAGCCACTCAAAGCAGATAAAGGATATGTTTCGGGGTAATAGAGAAAAACACTAAGGGCAAATGGGGCGGCAGGCTGTCTCCCCTCCCCCACCCCTCCATGCTGCCGGGTTTCCTCCGCTGCAGTCTCCCCCCACACCTCCTCCATTTCTCGGGCCTTCTTTTCCTTCCCTCCCACAGGTCAGGACACCTGGAGAGCTGACCTGAGGAACTTGCCCAGGGTCACAGGGCTGGAGGATGCCAGCGCTGTTCCTGTCCTACAGGGTGGCTTCCTGCTACCCTTGGGGCTTTGGCATGTGGCCCGGGGACCCAGGGACAAACAAGGGAGGACTGCTCCCTGGACGCACAGTTACCAGTCAATGAGAATAGTAGCTGTGGCTGCAGAAATCACGCCAAGCATGATTTGAGTATGGCAAAATACATTCAGCCACACTGATTTGGGGTCACAGATCCCTCCTGCTGTCCAGCCCCTTGTCCCCACTCTGTGCCTTGACTATGGCAAAGTGGCAACTCAGCAAACACAGCATCTCAAGAATCCAGAGTATGATGGGAGAGTAAGCACCTCGAGGTGTCTTTTAAAATATGCTTTAAAATATTTTTAATTTTAACAAAATTAAATTTATTAATTAATTTTTATTAATTTTATTGATTTATTAATTAAATTTAATCTTTAATATAATTTAAAAATATATTTTTAAAAAAATTGTTTATTAATTTGGCTGTGCTGGGTCTTAGTCGTGGCATGCAGGATCTTTAGCTGCAGCATGAGAACTCTTTCGTTACACCATGTGGGATCTAGTTCCCTGACCAGGAATCGAACCTGGGCCTCCTACATTGGAAGCTCAGAGTCTTAGCCACTGGACCACCAGGGAAAGTCTCCCTCATGTTTTTTTTGGAGGGTTTTTTAACTACCTGGATCCATAATGTCAGAACTAGGCACGCACGCTGGATGTAATTCCATTTAAAGCATCGCTCTTCCTCATGGTTGTTGGTGGTAACAGGAGCCTGAGAGGAAAGGAAAGAGAGGCCACTGAAACTGGCCAAAAAGGGAAGCTGTGGGTCCTGGTTTCAGGCTTCCTGGCCACACCATTAGAGCAGAATTCCTTACCTTCTCTGAGCTTCAGTTTCATTATCCATAAACTCAGATAATAATAATAGCTATCATGTTGACTTTGTTAATGAGAAGGAGATAAAATGGATAATTAAATGGATGTCATGAAACCATGGGCTTCCCGGGTGGCTCAGCGGTAAAGAATCTCCCTGCCAATGCAGGAGGCGCATTTTCAATCCCTGGGTTGGGAAGATCCCCTGGAGGAGAAAATGGCAACCCACTCCAGTATTCCTGCCTGGAGAGTCCCCATGGACAGAGGAGCCTGGCGGGCTGCAGTCCTTGGAGTCACAGAGTCGGACACGACTCGGTGGCTAAAGAGCAACATGAAGCCCCCCAGCACAATGCCTTACTGCCTGAAGGAAAAAGGCAAAAAGCAGAAGTTGTGAGTTAAGTTTTATTCATGGATCTTACTGAGGACTATAGGCCAGGAGACAGCTTCTCAGCAAGCTCTGAAGAGGTGTATGGTCAGGCCGCTCAAGAGGGCTGTTCTCATGCTCTCTGTACATCCCCACCCCCACACCTTCTGCTGGACCAGTTCCTGCTTCACCTACAGCCTACTCACGTGACTGAGCTTCCTACATACTTGGGTCAGGCCCCAGCTAATGATTGT
Source organism: Oreotragus oreotragus (assembly GCA_006410675.1). Taxonomy (NCBI): domain Eukaryota; kingdom Metazoa; phylum Chordata; class Mammalia; order Artiodactyla; family Bovidae; genus Oreotragus; species Oreotragus oreotragus. The sequence continues at coordinate 497,737 of SJYX01001404.1, forward strand.
TCCCAACAGCTTATGAAAGGGGCAGTGAAGGGCATACCCCCTTGCAGATTTCCCTGGTAACCATTGTGCCAACCTGACCTAACTCCCCCTGTAACTGCTAACCTCCTTCTGCCCATGGGAGCAAAGCGTGTCACCGCAGGACTTTGCTTCAGACATTCCCCCAGGCTTCAAACCATGGATGTCTCTGTCACTGACTCCAGGCTCAGTCTTTGATCTAAGGGCAGCCCACCGAGAGGTAAGGGAGGAGGCAGGAGAATTATACTGGGTCTCTTTGCTATCTGGAATCATCCCATACCATAAGTGAGCTAACCACCTGGAGATAAAGTATAAACCTTAGAACTCCTCATTCTCCTGTTGCTATTTACGCACATAATTAAAATTCCAAGTTAAAAGACGAAAATGTATGCTCTTTTCTTTTTGCTGGGGAAAACATGCAATCAAGCATAAAAATACGATTGATAATCACAAAGATCAGAAGTTTCAAGTTAATGGTTTTAGTGCTTTTCTATGCATGAGAAGGTCCGTCTAGTCAAGGTTATGGGTTTTCCAGTGGTCATGTATGGATGTGAGAGTTGGACTGTGAAGAAAGCTGAGCACCGAAGAATTGATGCTTTTGAACTGTGGTGTTGGAGAAGATTTTTGAGAGTCCCTTGAACTGCAAGGAGATCCAACCAGTCCATCCTAAAGGAGATCAGTCCTGGGTGTTTATTGGAAGGAATGATGCTAAAGCTGAAACTCCAGTACTTTGGCCACCTCATGCGAAGAGTTGACTCATTGGAAAAGACTCTGATGCTGGGAGGGATTGGGGGCAGGAGGAAAAGGGGACGACAGAGGATGAGATGGCTGGATGGCATCACTGACTCGATGGACGTGAATCTGAGTGAACTCCAGGAGATGGTGATGGACAGGGAGACCTGGTGTGCTGCAATTCACGGGGTCACAAAGAGTCGGACACGACTGAGCGACTGAACTGAACTGATGCGTGAGAAGATAGGAGAATCTTAGGTCACTGAAATTTTTCCTTAGATATGCATGTTAACTGTTGAGCCAGTATATCCAAAGCACAGGTTGCTTCCTGCTTTTCTCCATCCTGAACTCCCCCTCGGGGCAGTGCACTATAGTTGGGCATCTGCAGTGGTCAATGGCTTGACCCTTGCAGAACCGGAATGACAGGCGACATTTTTTTTCTTTATAGCCTAGTATCTAGTAGGTGTTTGCTGCATCTTGGGTCCCCTCTCTGATCCTACTGACAACAAAGCCACGACCCGGGGAGCAGGTAGCATGGAGTCCAACCACAGGAGCAGCTCACTGATTTACTGAAATGGAAATGAAGAAAGAGAAATTCAAGTCTGATTATGTGTGGAAAAACGATGGTGATGACAAAAAGTGCATAAATCATCTATGCCCTTTTCAGCTCCAATGACCTCAAAATACACAAACCATTGGCCGCAATATAAAATGTCTCTGCTTCCTAGCTCCTTCCCTGTGGGCATGATAATCCCTAACTAGTGCGTGCTTGCTCAGTCGCTGGGTCATGACTCTCAAAAGAGTGTGTGACTCTTTTGTGATTCCATGGACTGCAGCCCGCCTGGTTCCTCTGTTCATGGAGTTTTTGAGGCAAGAATACTGCAGCAGGTTGCCATTTCCTACTTCAGGGGATCTTCTCAACTGGGGATCAAACCCGCATCTCCTGTGTCTCCTGCATTGAAAGGCAAATTCTTTACCACGGAGCCACTTGGGAAGCCAAATAGCTAACTCAAGACTCTTTAAATGATGAATGAAGTTGAACAAGTAAAGGGTTTTTCTGATGGATAGGTCTCCCTGGGGAAAGGAGGGAAGGAAAAGAAAGGTTATATAAGCACGTTCTGCTTCTGCAGTGATTCTAAACATCTTCCATAGGAACCCAAACAAAAACAATGCAAGTTCTCTCCCTTCACCCTCAATGAGGAAAGCTAGTCTGAATGGAAGTGGTTCACTCTGGAGTTACAGGGCAAGCAAGAGAAGAAAGCATGCCCTCCCAGCTCTGTGTCTGTCAGCACATGTGCCCTGATTCTTCTGTCTGCTTTGAACCAGATACATTTATTTAGAGCCTTGTCAACAGATGCTGCAAGAGGAATCACCTGAGAAACACCTTTAAAAAAAGCAAAGCCAGTGCTCGAAGGTGGTGGGTTCTGGGCCTAAAGTCTGTCTCTAGATGGAACGGCAGGGTGCAGGGCACCAGGCACCCCTGGGGCGTTGGGCAGGCAAGCCTCTGCCTTTGCCTCCATTCCTCTTCCCTCTGCCTCCGCTCCTATGTGGCTTGTGCACCCACTGGGTTCGAGCAGTGCCCACTTTAGAAATCTGAAGAGACTTTCTTTCTCTTTGGCTATGATGGAGTGGCTTGGCTTGAAAAAACTTTGCCTCTTAAAAACAATATCCCGTGTATTTTTTTTTTTGTAGTTTGTTTTTATTTTTTTAATTTATTTTTAATTAGGGGATAATTGATGTACAGTGTTGTCTTGCTTACCTCAGTGCGAATCAGCCATAATATACACATTTACCTTACCTCTTGAACCTCCCACCACCACCTCCCATCCCATTCCACCCCTCTAGGTTGTCACAGAGCACTAGACTGGGCTTCCTATGTTATACAGCGACTTCCCATTAGCTAGCTATTTTACATGTGATAATGTATATGTTTCAATGCTACGCTCTCAATTCGATCCACCCTCTCCTTCCCCTGCTGTGTCCAAAGTCCGTTCTCTATGTCTAAGTTTCTATTCCTGCCCAGTAAATAGGTTCATCAACACCATTTTTCCAGATTCCATATATAAGTGTTAATATACAAAGTTGGTTTTTCTCTTTCTGACTTACTTTACTCTGTATAACAGGCTCTAGTTTCATCCACCTTGTTAGAACTAACTCACATGTGTTCCTTTTTATGTCCAAATAATATTCCATTGTATATATGTACCACAACTTTATCTGTTCATCTGTTGATGGACATCTAGGTTGCTTTCATGTCCTAGCTATTGTAAATAACACTGCTACAAACATTGGGGTGCTGCTGCTAAGTTGCTTCAGTCGTGTCCGACTCTGTGCGACCCCATAGACGGCAGCCCACCAGGCTCCCCCGTCCCTGGGATTCTCCAGGCAAGAATACTGGAGTGGGTTGCCATTTCCTTCTCCAATGCATGAAAGTGAAAATTGAAAGTGAAGTCGCTCAGTCGTGTCCGACTCTTAGCGACGTCATGGACTGCAGCCTACCAGGCTCCTCCGTCCATGGGATTTTCCAGGCAAGAGTACTGGAGTGGGTTGCCATTGCCTTCTCCAAAACACTGGGGTACACGCATCTTTTCCAATTATGTTGTTCTCAGGCTATATGCCCAGTAGTGGGATTGTTGGGCCATGCATTAATTTTTCCCCATTTCCACTGAGAGTGGTCAGGGAGTTTGAGCTTTTCTTATTCAGGAAACATCTAGGCTTTTGGCAAAATCACAGAGCCTCTCGGATGCAGCCTATACAGGGATGCTGAGGGCATTTGTTTTAACTCTGTGTATAATTCGTATTGGGCTTCCCCGGTGTCTCAGCAATAAAGAATCCACCTGCAATGCGGGAGCCGCAGGAGACACTGGTTTGAATCCCTGGTTCGGGAAAATCCCCTGGAGGAGGGCATGGCATTATAAAATAAACTTACAGGAATGCCTATAACCGTTTCACAACATTTTGGGGGATGATGGCATCACGAAGTTAAATTCAGTTAAACTCTGCTCTTGCAGAAGGATGGGGGTGGCATGGCAGGTGCAAAACCTGTCACAGCAGCTGCCTGAATCTAAAATTTCATTGATGGCTTCCCAGCCCCACAACCACTTTCTGCTGAGGGCACTGCATGCCCAGGGGAATACTGGTGAATGCACGGGGAGGTGTGAGTTCAAGTCCTGCTTCGGGGCGCTCCTTGGTCAGACACCAGTTGGAGCTTCTCCAACAAAGCACAGGTGCTGGGCAGGGGGCCAGTATGGGTGGTTCCAAGGAAACGGAGGACCTCAGGGATCTGGCTTCTGCTTTGTGCTAAGCCTCAGGGTGTGTTTATATGCGTGGCCCCTACCCTGCCTGGATGGGTAATGACAGCTCGTCCGGATGCTGCGGCAGGGCTGAGTGAGTGCACTTGCTTCATGGGCTCATCAAGCACTGACACCTGGCTGACCCCAGGTCCCGTCTTGGAGTACACTGACCCATGCAACCTGTAGCTGTCCCTGGCACCAGCATCTCCCAGTTCAGGCAGATCAGTGACCACTTCAGAATCTTCTAGACTGTGGGAGAAAGTGCAGATTCCTGGCCCCACTCTAGACTCTCTAAATCCAAATTGGAGGTTCTGGAAATCTTCATTTTTAACCAATGCATGAGCTGAGGCTCCTACATCTTCTACTGAGCTTCTGGAGAACTCACCACCCCCACCTTCCGTCCAGGGAGTCAGGGTCCCTACCCCCTCCCTTGGTCTTAAGGAGAACCCATGGGCTCCTGCTGGGGGCCCCAGGGAGGTGTCCCTCACTCTCTGGGGTGGAGGAGAAAAACTTCACACACAGAAACATTAGACAAATCAGGTCTTTTATTTACAGACTATGATGAGAAAAGCATACAAAAGAAGCCTCTTGGTCAATCATGTAAAGGGAAAGCTCTAAAATTCAATTTTTAGTAGAGTGTGGATGCTGATATTAAACAAACAAACAAACAAAAAATTGAAGAGAAAGAAAAGGCAGAAAGGTAAGCTGCAGCATGGACCCTGTCTCAGAGGAAATGACAACTCAGCTGAGTGACTGTTTAGAATGGTTCATCTTCTGTGCACAGACCTTCACAGGGATGGTCCTGGGAAGTTTTGACTTTTGAAATTTCTGGGTTAATTCTTAACCAGAATTCCAAAACGTCGGGGCCAAAAGTGCTTGCCCTTGCAGTGTCTCTAACTTGGGGCTGGGGTGGGAGGCTCGCCCTTGGATGGGCCTTGGCCGCTCTTGTCCCTACCAGGTCACACTCGAGGTCCCTCGAGAAACTCAACAGGGTTCTCTGGGTCAAGTCAGCAGCGCTGGGCCACCAGGAAGGCGTGCTCCCAACCCACGCGGGCTCCTTACCCTATCTGCCTTTCCTGTGATCAGTAGTCTTGACTCTCTTTCCCACTAAACGAAGCTCTGCTTTTCTTTTCACTGATGTCTCCTTTTCCCCGACTCCCAGTGTGGCCGGGCATACTCTAATTATCTTACATGTGTGAAAATGTGCCATTGGCGCTAACACAGGGCCATTTCTATTCTCTTTTCCTCACAAATATGAATGATGTAGGAATTAGGTCCCAGCTCACCTTCAGTGATGAGCCTCCAGGATGTGAAACAGAACCTAGCTTCACAGCTACAGCACTCTCCCCTCCACTCATTCCTCTTTCTGTCCATCTGTCTGTCTGTCTTCCAACCTTCTCCACTTCCTAGCTAGGTTTGACAGGTGAAGCATGAGCAACTGAGCCTTCATTCCCTGGGGAAAACTTCATGGGGTAACAAGTAGGTGTCTTCACCGAGCCTGCAGACTGGTTCATAATAACTATTTCGAACTGGAAATTATTCTGTAAACCAAGTCAGAACAGGGGGGTGTTGTGGGGGTTGACAGTGGGCACCTCCCTATCCAGTGACTCAGTGGCAGTCCACAGATCATCCTCCAGGCCGAGGACTCTCACCCACCCCAACTTTTTGAACCCAGCTGAGACAATGTCAAATGGGGCAGCACAGGACAGGAAAGGCTACTTCAAGGGCAGCCAGTGTGAGCTCACGGGCCTCAGAGGGTCTGGAAGCATCACCGTGGCTCCGCTGACCACCTAGCCTCCCCTCACCTACATCCAGAGCCTAAGGCTTTCCAACACTGACGACCCCGAGCTGGTCCCCATGCTTCCATTTCTCTCATCCAGCATCCTTCTTCTGCTTCCTTCATACCTTCTCCTACTTTCTGGTTCCTTTTCTAAATCATACACTTTCCTTTCTAGGTGTTTCTCTCTCAAGACAGAGCACCCGCTGTCGGTTTGACGCCAAGGATGACGGGGCTGATAGTACCTGGTAGCTGGGTCAGGAAGCCCACGACCTCAGCTGGCTATCTGCCTGCAGGTGCGGTCTGGCCAGCCCCACATGTGGCCAGGCTGGAATGGGTTGGACTGGGCCTGGCAGCGCTTAGGAGCCCTCCCTTCCTCAAACAACCTGCACTTGAACTTGCTGATCCTCCTTCCGCCATCACCACCTGCACATTCATGTCAGAGAAGGTGAAAGTGACAAGCCTTCATCTACTTGAAACAGTCATGACACAGTGTCAACATGGTTTTCAAAGCATCGGCGCCTTCAAAGAGATTTTTCTTTCCTCCTTCTTCTCAAGCCTGTAATTAAACTTCTGGTGGCAAAGGAGTGCAGAAAGGAGATGGGGGGATGACTTTAGGAACAAACAGTTCCTTGGGTGCAGTCACAGGCTGGGAGCTCTGTCAGCCTGAGAACTTTCCAGAATCGAGCAAATGGGCTCACTCCAAATCAAAATCCCCTACCTCCCACCCCGTCCCTAATCACCACTCTGCTGCCCACCCAGAGCACTGGCTCCTGCCAAATGTTTGCCTCTCAGCCACCCCCTGCCATCTTTCATGGGGAGCTCTGGTTTTAGCAAACTCTTGCTAATCCCAAACGTGACCTCAGCCTAATTCTTTGCAGGATTGTCCACCAGGGCCACCTGTGTCCGAGAAATGTGGAAGCTCAGCAGATGGATGGGGATGACTCATCCATGACATTCATCCAATTCGACCAAGACAGTTTTTTTTCTCTTCCAAGTATTTTGTGGGTTCAAGTCTGAAATGCTCCTGGGTTCGCACTGTTCCCAGAACAGAGGCTTCCGATTATTTTTGCAGGGTCTGCCCAGGCAGCTCCCACTAGCGGACGAACGACACCACGCTGGTGGCCACGCCGAACGGGGCAGAGTAGGCGGCGGCGAATCCCTGCAGGCCGACCACGATGTAGCGGCATCCTTTGGTGATAACCTTCCCAACGTTCTGTTTTTTAGGAACGGAGGAGAAAAGCAAAGGGTTAGATGAGGCAACTTTGTGATCTTTCATGCACAATGGTGCCATACATACAGAGTCATCTCGCCTCACTTTCCCAGGGCAAATGAGCAAGTCAGCAATTTTCCACCTCTCTGGCACCCCACATGGAACCCCATCAGAAGAACATGCGGGGGATCAGGGTAGACCTCAGCACCTTGACAAGGGCTTTCCAGCCCCACAAGTTTCCAGGTAATTCAAAGATCTTCTTGGAGACAACCGTGAAGCTGCTAGTCCTAAAACCAAACCAGGGGATAGTGCAGTCACAACAGAGGAATGAGGACCACCACCACCAGCTAATACTGGCTGTGCTGTGCCCTCCCCTCTCTCGCCCCAACCCCATCTTCTGTCTCCATGACGACGGCATTCGTGGAGGTGACCTGGACGTCATCATACATCTTGTCTGTCCGTCCTCAATGCTTCCAGCTCCAATGACCACTTAAAATCCCTGATCACAACTGCAAGCCTCACTCTGACACCAACAACTGCCTGACCAGCCTGGTCCGTTCGTCCAGTAGGCCGACTGTCCCTCTCTCCCAGATAGGATTTCTTACCTCTTCCTTTCTCCACAAGCCCCCAGTGCACACGAACACACACTGTGTCCATACCCTCATTAGATGATCCCACTTTATCTCTCACTGAAAGACTCAGAAGTCACTGGGAAACCCAGTCCTGCTCTGTCACTGTCTACACCTGCCCTGACTTCTCCTCCCACCTAGCCAGGTCCCAGTGGGAAAAAGTACCCCTACGGCCACTCCCTGGGCACTTGCTGCTGGTACCCTCTTCCCCTTGCCCTCAGCTTTCCCTTCTCCAACATCATCACCCTCTTCCTCCCCACTGGATCACCCCCCTTAGCTTACACATATGCTCAGCTGTCCCCCTGGCTCCGCAGCCTTCTAGGCCCTGCCTGCGTCACGCCAAGCCAATGAAAAGAGTCAGCTGCACACACTGCCTCTACTTCCCCCTCCTTACTCCTTCGTCCTCCGCTCTGACCCATCCAGGACGGACTGGCCGTGGCCATCTGCCATTGCCAGGTTGCCTGAGCCGATGAGCACTTTGCTGTCTTCCCCCTGACTCCTGGCCGCTTTGGATACTTCATCAAACAGTCATTTTGATCTTTCCCTTACCTCACACGAAGCCCTTCTTCAGCTTTCTTTTCTATTTTTTAACATTTTTAAAATTGAAGTATAGTTGATTTACAGTGTTTCAGATATACAGCAAAGTGACTCAGTTCTCTATATAAATATATCTATGTATGTATGTGCTGTGCTTAGTCACTCAGTTGTGTCCAACTCTTTGTGACCCCATGGACTGCAGCCTGCCAGGCTCCTCTGTCCATGGGGATTCTCCAGGCAATATATATATATATGATAGGATCATTTGCTGTATGTCTGAAACATTGTAAAAAGGATATATTATGTATCCATCTATATAGACAGATATAGACTTTTTCAGATTTTTTCCATTATAGGTCATTATAAGATATTGAATATGGTTCCCTGTGTTATAGGGTAGGTTCTTGTTGTTTACCTATTTTATGTACAGTAGTGTATATGCTAATTCAAAATGTCTAACTTATCCCTCCTCCCCCTAGGTAACCATAAGCTTGTTTTCTATGCCTGTGAGTTTATTTCTGTTTTGTAAATAAGTTAATTTGTTATCTCTCTCTCTCTCTTTTTTTTTTTTTTTGGTTTCCACACATGAAAGTGAAAGTCGCTCAGTCATGTCCTACTCTTTGCAACCCCATGGACTACACAGTCCGTGGAATTCTCCAGGCCAGAATACTGGAGTGGGTAGCCTTTCCCTTCTCCAGGGGATCTTCCCAACCCAGGATCAAACCCAGGTCTCCTGAATTGCAGGCGGATTCTTTACCAGCGGACCACCAGGGAAGCCCCACATGTAAGTGGCATCATGTGATATTCGACTCTGACTTACTTCACTCAGTATGGTGATCTCTAGGCCCACACGTGTTGCTGCAAGTGGCATTATTTTTTTTATGGCCCTTCTCAGGTTTCTTCACTGGATTATTCCTTCACTCAAACTTTAAAATGTTATTCTTCAGTACTGTTCCTTATTTTTTATTTTAAAACATGTTTTGGCCTAGAATTTCTCCACAGGTGATGTCGCCCATTTCCAATGACTTTGAGTATTTCTTGTATGCGGATAAATTCCAAATTTATATCTTTGGCTCCGACTCAAATATTTACCTCTCTATTTGAGGTCTCCCCTTTCTGAGGACTCATGGTTCCTCTGGCAAACACTCTTCCTTGCTGCAACAAATAGACAAATCTAACCTCGACTGGCTACTCGTATGTTCCTAGAGGCCTTTGGTTATTAGGCTTCAACAAGAAGGAAGCACCAAGGAGTTAAGTCTACTTGTGATTATACAGCTGGTAAGAGGCAGAGCTGAACTTCAATCCCAAAGAAATCTCATCTCAGGGTCTGTGTCCTTCACCCCCACATACACTTCCCTTCTTTCATGAAGGCAGATGTAACCTTGCAGTTGCTTGTAGCCTGGGCATAAAGTCCACCCCCGTCACTTACTTAACTTTCCTTGGCCTCAGTGTCTTCACCTATAGAATGAGAATATTTGGTAACCACCTCACTGGGTAAAGAGGATGAAATGGGTTTGTGCAAGGAAAGTACTTAGAACAGTTGTTGTTTAGCTGCTGTGTCTGACTCTTTTGAGACCCCCATGGACTGCAGCCTGCCAGGCTTCTCTGTTCATGCGATTTCCCAGACAAGAATACTGGAGTGGGCAGCCATTTCCTTCTCCAGGAGAGACTGAACCCTTGTCTCTTGCATTGGCAGGCAGGTTCTTTACGAGCAAAGCCCACTAGAACAGTGCCTGGCACCAAATCCGGCAGTACAAATGCCCCCAGAGATCAGTTAGCTTTATTGGAAAATAACCTCTGCTTCTTTTTACTTTAGAGTAGTTTAGGTCTGTAGTAGTAATTTTAAAATCTAAGATATCTTGTTGTCTGTTCAGGGAAGTTTCTTAAGACTGTACTTTCCTATGATTTCTGGCTTATCTCGGCTTTTATCGACCTCGGGATAACAGAATGAGGTTCTGCTCAATACTGTATGCCCAGCACCCAGAAAGAGCCTGGGTGTTTCCTTTGGTTGCTCTCAGGCCAAAGGAGGAGTTCTGGGAAATGAAGGTAATTTTGATGGCTTTTTTAGACACTGATTCCTGGGACAGTGTGTCATCAACTTCTCAATGGGACATTAGGGTGTATGTCAGGGGTAGGGAGGTGATGCTACTAAAAGATACATCTCTATAAATGTGTGATAAGATTCAGTGGGAGAATTTTACTTACCTGTTTGAAATAACCACAAAAATTATCCTCTAACAGTCCAGAGAACCCTTGAAAAGCAAAGCCCCTAGAATCATGGATGGCCTTCATTAAACTTGACATTATGGGTATTTGTACATCCACTTCCTTCTGCCTGCTATTTTTAAAAAACTGCATGTCACTTCATCTTTTGTCAATGAGAAAAAAATGTTACTAAAATAGCTCATTAGCTAGAACATAGTCAAAACACAGAACTTGAGAAATGTGATGCAAAGAAGTGCAAAATATTACCATCGACCAATTCAGTGTCACTGGAGGGAGCAGATTTTGCAATCTTTGATCTGAGTAGAGCTTTTTCAAACCAAATGATCTCTCAGAAGGGCAGAGGGGTCTGGGGGATCACAGGACAGTGTGGAGGGTTGGATAATACCTTCTTCTGAGAGTCCTAATCCCCAGAATCTGTGTATAGGCCACCTCATTTGGCAAAAGGGACTTTGCAGACGTCAGTTTATGAAGAATCTTGAATTGGCGGGACTACCATGAATTATGGATTATCTAGGGGAGCCTGATCATTATAAGGATCCTTATATCTTTATTAATATAAGAACAGCCAGACTCATGAAAGTGATTCTGGAGGACTCAGGGAGAAGGCACTGCACTGACAGAAGCAGAAGGACAGAGAGAAAGAGATCTGCAGATGCTATGCCAGTGGCCTTGGATGTGGAGTGGGGTGGCGGGGAGAGGGCCACCTCTAGAGCCTGAAAAGAACAAAGAACAAAGAAATGGTTTCCCTTGGAGCCTCCTGAAGTAATCAGCCTGCCAACTGAAGCTCAGTAAGGCCGGTTTGGAGCTTCTGGTCTCCAGAACTGTAGGGAAGCAAGTTTGTGTCGTTTTAAATCACTGTATTTGTGGTAATCTGTCACAGGGAAACTAATACAGGGAATGTGGCTTTTCTAGGGTTTCCTGGGCATTCAACTAATCCCCAAGGATGTCTGGGATTTCCTGCCCCATCCAGTTTCCAAAAGGAAACCAGTTCTCAACAAAGATCCTTTGCCCTGGAATATAAAATCCAGTCTTCACATCCCAGGCACAAAGCTGAGGTGGCTGGTCAGCTAAGTGTTAGTCACTCAGTCATATCCAACTCTCTGCAATCCCATGGACTGACTGTATGTAGCCCGTCAGCCTCCACTCTCCACGGGATTCTCCAGGCAAGAATACTGGAGTGGGTTGCCATTTCTGTCTCCAGGGAGCTGATTTTTACGCCCTGAGATACAGCTCATTAAACAAAATCAGAAAAGAACCACTCATATGGGGCCTCTCCTCCATCTCTTAGAAAACAGCCAACAACGGTCATAGAACCATCACATTCCAGGTGCATTCCAAGACCTCTGCGTGGATGAACTCATTCACTCCTTACCACAGCCCATGTGACAGAGAGAAAACCAAGGCAGAAAGGAGAGCAGAGCCCAAGGTCACACAACCAGTAGGAGGCTGAGCACAGCTTGTACCTGGCAGTCCAGCTCCAGGGCCCATGTCCTAACCCTCTATTAGACGTGCGGCCAATACCTTCTTGAGCTCAAGGTCATTCCACACCCTGTGTTTCCCCTCTCCTAACTCCCTTCAAGCAACCCGATTAACAAAATTTAGTAACTTTTTTAACCTACACCTCTCCCTGTGGCTCCCAGAGGTGCCTGGGAAAGACGACCTCCTATGTGAACGTAAGTTTGGGGTTTGGTACCCTAACCCCCTCCTGCCTCCATCCTCACTGCTTCCGCACAGGCAGAGGCCAGGAGAGGGTCCTGACGCCCAGCTCGGCTTCTCTCAAGCTGTGCAGCCTTGAACAAAGAGCTTAACTTCCTGAAACTCCAGTTTCCTTCACTGCATAATGGGAGTCTGTGGGCTTTCCAAGGTCGTTAACAAGAGTCAGAGCTATGGCACACTGTGTGTGCAACGGAGCACCCAGCAGACTATAAGAGCAAAGAAGTACTTCCACCTTCTTCGCTCAAAAAACAGGCACTTTCCCAGCAACCCAGGCTCCATCTGAATATTCTGTTACTTCAAAATCAACTGGGGCCCCTGACCACCAAGAGTCCCGGGCGTCCAGCCTTTGGAGCCCAGAGCTTCCTGCCAGACGCTGGACCCAAAACAGCCCTGGGGTCACCCTACTGGGGGCCACGGGTTAGCAGAGGGTGGGGGCCTATCCTAGGACAGTTCACAAAAGCCAAACCCCTTTCTGTGCATAGAAGCAGGGGGGCTTCCTTGGTGGTCCAGTGCTTACGAATCTGCCTTGCCATGCAGGGGAAAGTGGTTCGATCTCCGGTCCAGGAACATAACACATGCTGCGGAGTAAATGAGCCAGTACCCCACAGTTCCTGAAGCCCAGCTGCCTTAGAGCCCACGCTCTGCAACAAGAGAAGCCACTGCAGTGAAAAGGCTTCAGATCATGACTGGAGAGCAGCTCCTCCTCGCCAAATCTAGAGAGAAGCGCAAGCACAGCAACAGAGACCTAACACAGCCAAAAATGAAGAATTTTATTTTTTCCAAAAAAGAGAAGCAGGAAAGCACCTGCATGAAGGATGTAGGTGGCTAAAAGATGGAAAGGAACTTTCTTCGCCCTTCCAAGGAGTTATCTGCAGGTCAAGTTATCTTCTAACTCCCCTGACCCAAGTGAGATAAAATTTTGCCTGGTGACGAAAGCTGGGAATGTCACCTCCCTACATTTCTAGCTGAGCCTTGGCTAATGTCATGGATTTTCAACAAAGAGGGGTGGCTCATTTGCACCCTGGGAGTTGAAGGGCAGAAAAGGCACAGCCACCTCTAACACGACAGCGTCCTCACCTGGCTTGCTGGTCTACTGGAGCAGCGTGTGACACTGCAAAGCTGTCACTGCCTCGATGCTGCCAGCACTCTGCCCTGTACCCCATCCTTTTTCTATCTGGTGGAATTCTTTCTTGTTTGTTTCTTTTAGGCGAGCTGACATAATGTAAAAATTAACCATTGTCAAGTGGACAACTCAGTAACATCGAGCACATTCACAATCTACTTCTAAATATTTTCATCAACCCCAAAGGCAAACCCATACACATTAAGCAAGCAGTCACTCTGCATTTCTCCTTCCCTCCAGTCCCTGGCAAGCAACCATTTGCCTTCTGTCTCTCTTGATTTACCTATTCTGGATCTTTTATATAAATGGAATCATACGCATGATACGTGGCCCTGTGTGTCTGGCTGCTTTCAACCTGCACCGTGTTTTATCCATGTTGTAGCGTGTACTTGATTCCTTTCCATGGCTGAGTAACATTCCACCGTGTGTGCACCACATGCTGTCTACCCGCTTATCGGCTGATGGACATTTGAGCTGTTGCCATTCTTTAGCTATTGTGATGCTGCTGGGAACATGTATACATATATATCTGTTTGAGTACCTATTTTCAGTTCTTCTTTGGGTATACACCTGGGAGTGGAATTACTGGAACTACTGTTACATATGGTGCATGTGTGTGAGCATGAGTGCATGCGTGCTCAGTTGTGTTCAACTCTTTGTAACTCTATGGACTTGTAGTCCGCCAGCCTCCTCTGTCCATAGAATCTTCCAGGCAAGAATACTGGAGCAGGTTGCCATTTTCTCCTCTAGGGGATCTTCCTGACCCAAGGATCGAACCCAAGTCTCCTTCATCTCTCGCATTGGCAGGTGGATTCTTTAGCACTGTGCCACCAATATATATATATTCCTTTTTGGATTGTTTTTCATTATAGGTCATTACAAGATATTGACTATAGTTCCCTGTGCTATATACAGTGTGTCCTTGTTGTGCATTTATACACTAGCCATATGTTAGTTCTGTGTTTAAATTTTTGAGGAAATGCTAAATTGTTTTTTACAGCAGCTGCCCCATTTTACATTTCCACCAGCAACTCACAAGAATTCTAACTTTCCACATTCTCGCCAACACTTGCTATTTGCTGTTTGTTTTTTTTTTCTAATAATAATCATGCTAGTAAATGTGAACTAGTACCTCACCATTAACCTGTGAAACCCTGACTCATCCTTCTGTGCCCAGTTTCCATGTCACCATTGATCTGAAAAACTTGACTTTACAACCTCGTTCCTGAAGATAAAATGCCCAGGCTCTTTCCATGTAGCTCCAGGGCAGTGACCCATATGCCAGCGTCTCCCCAGTAAGACTCCACTCGGGCACGACTACATCATACCCATTTTAGATCTCTAGTGCTCAGCGCAACGTCTGGCACATTGTTAGAACTCCCAAAGCATCTTCAGCTCAGCCAGCCTCTGAGCTGGGATTCACACATTTATCAGTTCAACTGAGGCAAACAATGACTTTTTTGGTGCTCAACTGGGAAAAAAAGGAAAAAGAATGATTCATCCTCGCATGACTCTAAGCCTGAAAGTCCCAATTTTATACTTTTTACATTTATTAATATACTTTACCACTGCCTACTTGTTTACTGGTCCCAGAGCTGCTGACGCACCTTTAAAGAAGATGACAAAGCTCAGTTGCTAGGTGTGGAGACTGGTCAGTTTCAGGTATGATAAGAGATTGCTGGAGGACACAGATAACTGGAGGGACAAAAATGAGGTGGAGCTCCTGCCCTTTGGCCAAGACAGAGTGAGCTCCTGTTGCCTTGTCCAGCTCCAGGGGCCTGAGGCAGCAGGAGCTTTAAGGGTTTCCAGGCAGAAGAACCTGGGAACTGCTTTGGGGCTTTGATCTCTGAGAAAAAAACTGCCGTTGTATCCCATATTCATATTCTCTCTCTGTCTTTTCCCCTCCCCACCCCCACCCCCAGGCAAGTGACAGTATGTTTGCAGGGAAACACTGGGAGAAAAGTAGATTCAATGAGTGAATACTTAGGGACTGTTGCGCTCCCAGGCCCGGGAAATCACCTTGAGAATATTTAGGGGAATAAGGCCAACAATTCTCAGCTAGTGGGATGTCCTTGAGAGGATGTTGCGGGAAAACAGATAAAGTGGGTTGTAACGCCCTGCTTTCCAACTGGGCCATCTTCTACAAGTCACCGAAACACGCTAATTCCTCAGTGTTCCCATCTGTAAAATAGGGACACTGATTCCTGTCCTCCGACTACACAGGAGAGTGGGAAGACATCTGGGGGGCTGCCATCCGTGGGGCGGCACAGAGTCAGCCACGGCTGAAGCGACTCAGCAGCAGCAGCAGGGTCAAATACTAAGCCTTGGACCTCCTACAAGGAGGGAGAGCTGAACCTAAAACACCCTCATTGAGCCAGGATCCCTATTAGGAGACTGAAGGGTACCAGGTCAGTAGTGGCTCCCATTAGGGGCAATCACAAACACAAACCCTCTGCAGAGGAAATCATCCTCAATTTAGTCTCCCAACTTTCACACAGACAGAAATGAGGCAAATATGAGTTGATCAGCAAATAGAGAAGAAAAAAGTCACAGTAAGTAGAAACAAACAAGAGCACTAAATCCCCAGGGACTTGAGACAATGGAATATCCAGATACAGAATGTAAGTAATTATGTATTAGATGTTTAAGAAAATCAAAATGCCTACCTTGCCGCACTTCTTCAGCTTCTTCCGGGAACTCTTCTTGGGCTTCTCGGGGAGGTATTTAGTCTCCCAACTTTCACACAGACAGAAATGAGGCAAATATGAGTTGATCAGCAAATAGAGAAGAAAAAAGTCACAGTAAGTAGAAACAAACAAGAGCACTAAATCCCCAGGGACTTGAGACAATGGAATATCCAGATACAGAATGTAAGTAATTATGTATTAGATGTTTAAGAAAATCAAAATGCCTACCTTGCCGCACTTCTTCAGCTTCTTCCGGGAACTCTTCTTGGGCTTCTCGGGGAGGACGGCGAGGTGCACCCTTCGCGCGCCCCGGGACTCCGGTCGCCGGGCGCTCGCCTCGCTCTCCGCCGCCTCCGCCCCGCTCTCCAGATGCTCCAGGAGAGCGGCTGCCTCCTCGTCCCCCTCCGTCCGCCCTCGCCCTCGGGCCAGGGGCCCGCAGCGCGGGAGGCTGCTCGCCGCCTTGCTTCGGAGCCTGGCTCCCACCGTCACGATGCCGCGGGCCCTCCGGCTGAGGTCGGGGCGTGCAGACGCCAGCCTTTGCTCCCAGCCCGCACTGCTAGCCGCGCCGCCCACCCTTGCCCAGCGCGACCCGGCCCAGCCCACAGCCCGGGCCAACCCGGACGGGGCGGGAAGACTTGGCGTCGCAGCGCCCCCTGGCCGTGGGGCCTGGGATGGCGGTGGCTCCACCGGGCCTAGCCCTCGGCGGGTCGGCCCCAGCGGCCAGGATCCCAGCCACTGGGTGAGGGATAGCTGGAAAGGTCAATGGGCAATTAACATGCAAAGCACGTTCAACCGCACTTACAACGAAAGAAGTGAACCCCAACTAGTGAGACTTCCTTTGCCCACGTGCAGACTGGCAGAGATGATGAGGAGGATGATGATGAGGATGATGATGATGGAAAAGATGATAGTAATAAAGATCGTGGGCTTAGCCCTGGTGGCTCAGACGGTAGAGTCTGCCTGCAGTGCAGGATGGAACCCGCCTGGGTTCGATCCCTGGGTCGGGAAGATCCCCTGGAGAAGGAAATGGCAACCCACTCCAGTATTCCTGCCTGGGAAATCCCATGGACAGAGGAGCCTGGCGAGCTACAGTCCATAGTGTTGCAAAGTCCCACACGACTGAGCGATATTCAGTGCTGGTGAGGATATGGTGGAATGATGGTTATAATACAGTATTCAATGGAATGCAAACTAGAGATAGGCTATTGGAAAGGCAATCAGGAAATATTTATTGAGTTCTGAAAAACACTTGTAACTTTCCAGGTGCTTATGCGGAAGAAACATTCAGAAACACAAAGCAGTGCATGGATGGTGTCCATCACAGTCTGACTCCAGTGAAAAAGGGAGGCAAACCAACAGGGCTGGAAAAGTTAATTCTGGTGCGAGCATATGACTTCATATGAAGTAATCTTTAAAATCACAATTTTCAAGAGTATCACTCTGGTAGATTGCAATCTGCATTCTCAGATTACTGTGCATCTCAATCTGTTTGGGATATCTTACTTTCTTATGTAGGTGAATATCTGTTAATTCTTGGAAATTTAGCATNGGGGCAGCGCAGAGGCTGAGAGCGGCCGGCTGTAGGGATCGGACTCCGGCTCTCTGGCAGGCGTGCACTGGGGGCGGCTGAGCGCCTACCTTGCCGTACTTCTTCAGCTTCTTCCGGTACCTCTTCCTGGGCTTCTCGCTTGCCACCTGCTCCTCCAGCGGCTCGTAGCGCTCTGGGAGGACGGCGAGGTGCACCCTCCGCGCGCCCCGGGTCTCCGGGCGCCGGGCGCTCGCCTCGCTCTCCGCCGCCTCCGCCCCGCTCTCCAGATGCTCCAGGATAGCGGCTGCCTCCTCGTCCCCCTCCGTCCGCCCTCGCCCCCGGGCCAGGGGCCCGCAGCGCGGGAGGCTGCTCGCCGCCTTGCTTCGGAGCCTGGCTCCCACCGTCATGATGCCGCGGGCCCTCCGGCTGAGGTCGGGACGTAAAGACACCAACCTTTGCTCCCAGCCCGCACCTCTAGCCGCGCCGCCCACCCCTGCCCAGCGCGACCGGCCCAGCCCAGCCCAGGCCAACCCGGACGGGGCGGGAGGACTTGGCGTCGCAGCGCCCCCTGGCCGTGGGGCCTGGGATGGCGGTGGCTCCACCGGGCCTGGCCTTCGGCTGGCCGGCCTCAGCGGCCAGGATCCCAGCCACTGCGTGAGGGATATCTCGAAAGGTCAATGAGCAATTAACATGCAAAGCACGTTCGACCGCACTTACAACGAAACAAGTGAACCCCAACTAGTGAGACTTCCTTTGCCCACGTGCAGACTGGCAGAGATGATGATGATGGTGATGATGATGATGGAAAAGATGATGGTAATAAAGATCGTGGGCTTCCCTGGTGGCTCAGACGGTAGAGTCCACCTGCAGTGCAGGATGGAACCCTCCTGGGTTCGATCCCTGGGTCGGGAAGATCCCCTGGAGAAGGAAATGGCAACCCGCTCCAGTATTCCTGCCTGGAAAGCCCATGGACAGAGGAGCCTGGCGAGCTGCAGTCCATGGGGTTGCAAAGAGTCCCACCCGACTGAGCGATATTCAGTGCTGGTGAGGATATGGTGAAATGATGGTTATAATACGGTATTCAATGGAATGCAAACTAGAGATAGGCTATTGGAAAGGCAATCAGAAAATATTTATTGAGTTCTGAAAAACAGTTCTAACTTTTCAGGTGCCTATGCTAAGGAAGCATTCAGAAACACAAAGCAGTGCATGGATGGTGTTCATCACAGTCTGACTCCAGTGAAAAAGGGAGGCAAACCAACAGGGCTGGAAAAGTTAATTCTGGCACGAGTATATGACATCATATAGGAAAAGGAGTCCGTCAAGGCTGTATATTGTCACCCTGCTTATTTAACTTCTATGCAGAGCACATCCGGAGAAGGCAATGGCACCCCACTCCAGTACTCTTGCCTGGAAAATCCCATGGATGGAGGAGCCTGGTGGGCTGCAGTCCATGGGGTCGCTAAGCGACGGACACGACTGAGCGACTTCACTTTCAGTTTTCACTTTCATGCATTGAAGAAGGAAATGGCAACCCACTCCAGCGTTCTTGCCTGGAGAATCCCAGGGAGGGGGCAGCCTGGTAGGCTGCCTTCTATGGGGTCGCACAGAGTCGGACACGACTCATGTGACTTAGCATAGCATAGCATAGCAGAGTACATCATGAGAAACGCTGGACTGGAAGAAACATAGGCTGGAATCAAGATTGCCGGAAGAAATATCAATAACCTCAGATATGCAGATGACACCACCCTTATGGCAGAAAGTGAAGA
>SJYX01001404.1:528842-592212 GCA_006410675.1 Oreotragus oreotragus
CTCTTGAGAGCCCCTTAGACTGCAAGGAGATCCAACCAGTCCATTCTGAAGATCAGCCCTGGGATGTCTTTGGAAGGACTGATGCTAAAGCTGAAACTCCAGTACTTTGGCCACCTCATGCGAAGAGTTGACTCATTGGAAAAGACTCTGATGCTGGGAGGGATTGGGGGCAGGAGGAGAAGGGGACAACCGAGGATGAGATGGCTGGATGTCATCACGGACTCGATGGATGTGAGTCTGAGTGAACTCCGGGAGATGGTGATGAACAGGGAGGCCTGGCGTGCTGCAATTCATGGGGTCGCAAAGAGTCGGACACGACTGAGTGACTGAACTGAACTGAACTGAATGTATTGTTGAACTCACTTTGCTAATATTTTATTGAGTATTTTTGCATCTATGTTAATCATTGATTCATGCCTGTACTTTTCTTTTTCTGTGGTGTTTTGTCTGGGCTTGGTATCAGGGTGATGCTGGCTTTATAGAAGGAATTCTGAAAATGTTCCTTCCTCTTTGGTACATTGAAATGGTTTGAGAAGGATAGGTATAAACTATTCTTGAAATGTTTGCTAGAATTCACCCATGAAGCCCTCTTGTCCTGGACCTTTGTTTATGGGGGGTATTTTTAAAAATTGATTCAGTTTCAACACTGGTAATTGATCTGTTCATATTTCTAGTTCTTCCTGATTCAGTCTTGGGAGATGGTGTTTCTAAAAGTTTATCCCCTTTTTATTCTAAGTTGTACATTTTTATTGGCATATATTTGTAGTAATTTTAGGATATTTTGTGTTTCTGTAGTGTTGGTTTTAACTTCTTTTTCATTTCTGATTTTATTCAGGCCTTAATTTTTCTTGATGAGTCTGGTGAAAGGCTTATCAATTTTGTCTTTTCAAAGAACCAGCTCTTAGTTTCATTCTTTCCTATTTTTTTTTTTTTTAGCCTCTGTTTTTTGTTCTTATGATTTTTTCCTTCTACTGTCTTTGGGATTGTTGTTGTTCAATGTTTTCTAGTTCTTTTAGGTGTAAGGTTCGGTTCAGTTCAGTTACTCAGTCGTGTCCAACTCTTTGCGACCCCATGAATTGCAGCATGCCAGGCCTCCCTGTCCATCACCAACTCCCAGAGTTTACTGTCCATTGAGTGGGTGGTGCCATCCAACCATCTCATCTCTGTCATTCCCTTCTCCTCCTGCCTTCAATCTTTCCCAGCATCAGGGTCTTTTCCAATGAGTCAGTTCTTCGCATCAGGTGGTCAAAGTATTGGAGTTTCAGCTTCAGCATCAGTCCTTCCGATGGTTGGCTGAAATTTTTCTTATTCCCTGAGGTAGGCCATTAACCTCCCTCTTAGAACTGTTTTTGCTGTGCTCCATAGATCTTGGATTGTTATGTTTCCATTTTTGTCTCCAGTTATTTTTAAATTTCCTTTTTCATTTCTTCAGTGAGCCATTGATTACTTAGTAGCATTTTTTTAGCCTCCACGTATTTGTGTTTTTTGCAGTTTTTTTCTTGTAGTTGATTTCCAGTTTGACAGTGTTGTGGTTCAGAAAGACCACCTATGTTTTCTTCTAGAAGTTTTATGATTTCAGGCCTGAGGTTCAATCTCTTTGCTCCTCAGGAGTAGCTAGGAGTTCAGCTAACGCTTTGTTGTGATTCACAGAGCCATGGAGTGGGACTTATAGGGGGTTGGTTACATATTTAGTTGTAGATTCAGTGTATCCATGGAAGTAGCCAAGTTCAGGATCCTCTCACATCATCTTGAACAAGAACCAGCTTATCTATACTTTCTAAAATTTTGAACACATGCTGCGTTTGTAAGAAAAAAGGCTTTACTAACAGGATACTATATATGATTATTTTTATTGCTATTAAAAATTAGTTTATAACTCCTGGATGGAAAAGTAACATTCAAGGGAACAGAAACAGTTCAACAGGTGAGATTTCCAAATTGCTATAAGTGTCCTTTGCAAAACTGAGCCGAGAAATAACTGAGGCACCAAGATACTACCAAAATAGGTAAATGTTGGTCTCTATAAAAGTCTTTTGAGTAATGTAGGAAGTAATTACATTAAGAAGGAAAATGAAAGATAATTATTAGCAATTAGCATGGGTTCACTAGGAAAACCTTGTACCAGATAACCTTTCTCTTCTTCCGTTTGTTGTTGTTGTTATTATTAACACGTGTCATGGGAAGTATGTCTACATTTAAGCTAAACATTTCAGAAAATCGAAACATGAGTAAGTGGAATAATAGATTACTCATAATTGGTTAAATGAAATACATGCATATTCATTTCTCCATGTGCTTGTGCTTCAAGCCCTTCCCAGTGAAGGATGTAGCTGGGAGAGATGAAGATGGGAAAGAAGGGTGTGCTTTGGGACATGGTCTTTAAGTGTTTTGCATCTGGCCCTGCAAATATTTAGAGCAGGCTAGCCTTGTCTTTGGAGTAGCAGCAGCAGCATGACCAGTTTTGGGGGATAGCTGACAGTAGATTCAGCACTGTGAGAGCCTTTCAATACATGATATTTTGATTCTTTGACCAAGTTTGTTATCAGTTAATCTAGACATGGTAACAATTTCCTACACAAATTTTCATTAGAGTTGAAAATTTTATATCAAGTGTGATATCAAATGGTGATATCAAATTTTAAAATATCTCAAACAGAATAAATTAGCCACTGATGGCATAAAGAGAAAACAATAAACCCAATATATCTCAGGTTCCACCTTAATAAAATTAACATTTTGAGAATCCATAGTTAACTTCAGTTGGTTTTGCTTATATGTAACTAGACATGAGCTATTTTGGGGGCTCCAAATCACTCCAGATAGTGATTGCAGCCATGAAATTAAAAGACGCTTACTCCTTGGAAGAAAAGTTATGACCAACCTAGACAGCATATTCAAAAACGGAGACATTACTTTGCCGACTAAGGTCTGTCTATTCAAGGCTATGGTTTTTCCTGTGGTCATGTATGGATGTGAGAGTTGGACTGTGAAGGCTGAGCGGTGAAGAATTGATGCTTCTGAACTGTGGTGTTGGAGAAGACTCTTGAGAGTCCCTTGGTCTGCAAGGAGATCCAACCAGTCCATTCTGAAGGAGATCAGCCCTGGGATTTCTTTGGAAGGAATGATGCTAAAGCTGAAACTCCAGTACTTTGGCCACCTCATGCAAAGAGTTGACTCATTGGAAAAGACTTTGATGCTGGGAGGGATTAGGGGCAGAAGGGGATGACAGAGGATGAGATGGCTGGATGGCATCACTGACTCAATGGACCTGAGTCTGAGTGAACTCCGGGAGTTGGTGATGGACAGGGAGGCCTGGTGTGCTGCGATTCATGGGGTCGCAAAGAGTCGGACACGACTGAGTGACTGAACTGAAGACATGAGCTGGACATTTTATGTTTTAAAATTTTTGATTTCTCACAATAAACAGGTGTTAATTGATGGTTTTCTATTGTTTTACTTGCTTTACTATTTCTGTGACATCATCTAAGTTAAAACATGACTTACCTAGAGATGATCTTAGTCTTCCTCAGATTTTTTCAATTTCATATTTCAAAGTGAATATCGCTAAAATTTAACATTTTTTTTCTTAGAAAATTAAGATCAAGATTGCAATATCATTTCTATACATTTGGTCTATATTATCAAATGTAGTACCATCAAACCACTAAGGGTAAGCTAAGCAAGCAGCAATTATTTAGGAAATTTTACAGAACATGTCTATTTGCAATGATAATACAGTACAGCAGTAGTCATCTAAGTTTCTTTTTCTTAAAGATGATGTCTCTTACATACGATATTCCATATCTACAAATAATTCTGGGGGGTTTATTTCCAAAACATACAGTATGTGCCAAGAGCATTGAAAAAAGCTGAAATATGCACTGGCTGTACTCTAAATCTTTTTTCAGATAATTCCTCATCATATGCCCTTTTCTTTTACACATCTCTTGCTTTATACTCATGAACATGTACTGTTCTGTTCAGTTCAGTTCAGTTGCATCCGACTCTTTGCGACTCCATGAATCGCAGCATGCCAGGCCTCCCTGTTCATCACCATTCCCCGGAGTTCACTCAGACTGTTCCGTTACATATACAGAAAATGCAATGATGTTACAGACCAATGAGATGAATGAAAAAAATTTAATTTTTAACCACACTGGCTTTAAAAAACATTAAAATGCAATGTAGATGTTTCTACATAAATGTGTGATCTAATTTTTTAAAATAGTTTAGTTAGAACATTAATATTTGCATGCAGGAAAACTTTTGAATGGAGGCTAGATATTATGACTATTACCATGTCAGGTGATTCTTGAGCTCTGTTCTGGAACATAGTTACTTAGAAATAGTTCTTCTGGATATTGCTTGCTAAACTTTGTTAAGCAGGAACAACACAGTATTTAATCTAGGGTTAACTGGTTTCCACTACTGAGGCAAAACTTCTGCGTATTCTCCCCATGACCCATGAATTACGAGGTTTTTCACTATGGCTGGTTGGAGCAGGCACTACTTCTGTATGAGGTTTGAGGATCCTTCCATATTTCAGGTGACCCTTTCGTTGGTTTCATGCAGTTTTCTCCGTGTCTGCTGGTCTCTGCGCATCTCTGGAGTTTTGGTATAGCTGTCTCCCTCCAGACTTTAGCTGCCGGTCTCCCTGGTCTCCCAGCTCTGACTCCTTAATGAGGGTGTACACCAGGTTCCACGTGGCTTCCCCTCCATGTCTCACAGCCTAGAAACTCTCCAGGCAGACAGCTGGGTCAGCGACAAGGTTCATTTCACTTGTTTCCTCTTAGGGATCATTGTCCTTCATTGGCTGATATACAATGTCTTGAAAATACCCCATCAAAATGAAAACGCCATCCGAGTCTGTTGTTTCATGTTTTGTCTTTGTTTTCTTGTTTTAGGTCGAAGGGTAACTCTAGTACTTACTCGTGTCGGATGAGAGCAGAAGTCTTCATGTGCAAGCTGACAACTTGAATCATTATGCCAGGAAGCTCTCTCTGCATTCCACTCAGTAGAATACGGGCCACATTCTACTCATGCTATCCTGTTGATACACCTTTAGAAATCTCTCTCAAATATACCCTCCTTTCGATACTATGTTAACCATCTCTATCTAGACTATTTCATCCACACTTTACAGCTAATAGCCTCTGAAAAGATCTTCCTGGCTCTATCTAGCCTTCAATCACCCCACAGATTTCTATTAAATACAGATTTTTTTTTAACTGCTGTTTCCCCAGAACATAGAATCTGATGTATATTGGTACTTGAAAAAATTGCTGAATTAATGAATTGCTCATTTACAATCAATTTATTAGGTATTTCCTGGGCTTCAAAAGCCCAAATTACTTCCCTCTAATCATAGGTCAAGTTCAAGCTGAGGCTGCCAATCAATGCTTTACATAATCTCTATCCATCAACCTAGGTAAACCCTGTCACACCACAGAATAAGTGGTTCATTTCTAAAATGTGTCTTACAGCCTTACTAACTCCCAGCCTTTTCTCACATGTTCCTTCATCTTCTTGAATTTTATCCATCCTCAAATCCCTCAAATGCCCTTCTTTTCTTATACTGATACAGAACCCACCCTTCTCTGAATTCTTACAGCATCTATTCCTTGTGCTTATTTGAGCACTTTTACTGTTTTCTATTTGGGTGTGTATTTTTGGTTTTCTGCTGCTGCTGCTGCTGCTGCTGCTAAGTCGCTTCAGTCGTGTCCGACTCTGTGCGACCCCATAGACGGCAGCCCATGAGGCTCCCCCATCCCTGGTATTCTCCAGGCAAGAATACTGGAGTGGGTTGCCATTTCCTTCTCCAATGCATGAAAGTGAAAAGTGAAAGTGAAGTCGCTCAGTCATGTCGACTCTTAGCGACCCCATGGACTGCAGCCTACAAGCCTCCTCCGTCCATGGGATTGGGTGTGTTTATATTTTGTCTTCCCAAATGGACCAAAATCTTGCAGAAGTAGGAAACCCTCGTTTACAATTCCTTTATATATTTTAAGACACAGGAGATCCCTCAATAGATATTTTTAAAGTGAAAGCAGAGATCTTGATGGACAGACATATGCATTAAATCACTTATTTACAGTAAATTGGTATTTCACTCCATCACATGTCCTTTTTGTTACCCACATTATGAAATGGTACTGTTGGTGAAAATCACTTCACATTAAAGTATTTTGGGTTTCAAATCAAATCCCTTCTTAGATTATATTATCGAGTCAGGATTCTGGAGCATATTTCATCTTATTATTTATCAAATTAATACTGTCTCTACAAAATAATTTAATATTACTGTTGTTATGTCAAATAATATTTAAACAGAAATGAAGGAAATCCTGATATCACATAGCCAGTGAACATAATCTGGTATTTATTTATGCAAACATACTATAAAACTCCTCTAAATCTTCAAAAATGTTATGCTGCCATATAAAATGGAAAAACCTAAAGTGAATATTAAGATTTCATTTTTAGTTCATTCAAAAGTACTGAAGTAAAATTCCTTGCCGCAAACACAGAAGAGATAACCAGAGTGATAAAATGTAAAAAAAAATCAATCAGTTTCTACTTTGGAAAAAGCATTTCTATTTTTCAAAAAATGTTTTAATTGATAGGAATTCCAATAAAAAGATTAAATTTTTCTTGTCATGTCATAATGACATCTCAACAACCTACATAGGTTTTACCCTGTTCATTAAATTTAGCACACACAAAAGAGACTCCCCACACAGAAGGCTTCTGCGCTAGAAAACAGGGAATTCACATTCTGATGAAGAGCAAAAGACAAGTGCTTTATTACGAGAACTGCTCAAGTAAAAGTTCAGTGCGCGCCAGTGACCGTGACTAAAGGTGTGCATCGTTTTTTTTTTTTTTGAATGAACACTAGGTTAAAAGGGGGCTACACAGTTATTTTTTGTTTTTGTTTCCAAACACCATCCTCTGCTAAGGCAAAAAATACACTTCATTTTAGAACACAGCTGTTACAGAAGCAAGCTACATCACAGTACAGTACGGATCACCCTAGTCTGGCAGCCATCGTAGAATGGCATATCACCTGCGCTTAGAGCTTTCTGATGCAGGCTAGCATTACAGTATTTTGTCACAGCTTTATTTCTCTTTAAACTGATGAAATTGGAATACACTTTCTATTTCTCAGGAGTGTGCAGATGGGGCCCATATGCTGATATTACAGTAATTACAACATTAAATAACATTGCACAGTCAACCTCCAAGGCTAATTCAGTAGAAAACAACAAGTATTAAAATGTACCTTTACTAGTGGTTTTACATCGCATATATCACTAATTATGAAAGAAAAGTAGGCAAATGCCCAATTACAAAGCTGCACATTATAGGCATAATGATGTGGAATAAATACAAGAAAGCTGGCAAAATACTAAAATCAAACAGGTCACATGGGAACCAACTGAACAACCACATAAGCATAAATCAATAATATACTATTATAAATAGCATGTTTTGCTCCAAAGTCTCTTATGTAATGACAGATAGTACTATGTCAGGGGTGGATGGAGAGGCTTGGAGGGAGCAAGAGGCAAACATTCCCAATGCCCATTAATTCCTGAGGTGGCATTATTTCTTAACTGATGCATTGTTCAACACTGTAAAGATGAGTTTGTGCTATGAAATGGTCCCAACATTATACTTTCACAATTAATGTCATGGGATTTGGAAGGCAGCAAACCTAAGTGACACTTTATGTTATAATAGCCAGGTAAAATATTGACTCTTTTTAGCCGCTCCAATTAGTAGTGGGCCAGGAAACACTTTCAAGTTNTGAGTTTGTGCTATGAAATGGTCCCAACATTATACTTTCACAATTAATGTCATGGGATTTGGAAGGCAGCAAACCTAAGTGACACTTTATGTTATAATAGCCAGGTAAAATATTGACTCTTTTTAGCCGCTCCAATTAGTAGTGGGCCAGGAAACACTTTCAAGTTCAAAAGAAATTTTATGTAGATTTAACTTCTTCCCCAGGACTTCTTAGTTAGCTCAATGCAAAGCTATTATTATTTTCATGTACTTTATTTTAAAACCTCTAAGTGCCAACACTGTAAACATTTTGTATCTTAACTAAACCTTGTCTGATAACAAGGATAAGAGCAAAGATAAGCAGAAGTAATTCTGTGTATAACAAAGCTGATCTATTTAACAGCTTCTGGTTCAAATTTAAATATGGTTTAAAAATAACTTTTAAAAGTCCATGCTACAATTGTAAAGACTAGTTTTCTGTGCACTTTTTAAACTCTGGACACAATTTTCAAAATTGCATGATGGAGATAAAAATTTTAAAAACCCACCAGAATGTAAATAACAGAAAGAACATTTTCAACTCAAAGCATCAAACATACATTTACGTGCAGAAATCTAGACAACTATACAAGTTTTTAAGCAATCATCTGTTTTATTATACAACTCTATAAACAGAAGATGAACAGAAATACACAATATACTTACCTGTACATGTGAACCTACATTTTTAGCTACAGATATTTATTATAGTTCATACTGACTTTAATTTTATAGTTCATAACTATGTATAACCTTATTGCAATAAGGGCAAATTCTACATGGGGAGATTCACAGGCCAATCACATTAGGCATCACCAGTACATTCAAAAACTGTACCTCATATATGAGTGTATCTTCCCTGATCCTGTAAATTCGAGTGTCTTTACAGCTTAAGCTCATTTGCTATTTTAGATGCAATGTTTTTAAAGGCAATAGACGTTCCGGATATTCGCTTGAAGCGGACCCCGTTGAGGGACAGTCGTGGCAACTTGCAGACTTCCATCTCCCACTGCACGAGGCTATCCTGCCTGGCATCACCATGGACGCAGAAAAGCAAAAACCTCTCTTTCTGTTCATAATCACAGTTATTTGCATCTAACACTTTGCGGATTTCTCTCATCATGTCATTGGGGTCCATTGAACTAGTGGTCTTCATGCTCCATGTGAACCGCAGAGAACGTGGCTTGGAATCTTTACCCTCCTCTTTTTCTCTTTCTCTGGGTTCCCCTGTTGTACTTCTGGAATAAGAGGACAGAGTGGGGAGGGGGGGAAATGGAGACAAAAATTCCTGTCAGCAAAGACATCAAAACACACAAAATATAAGCAGTCACACAACCCAGTGACTAATAAAATGACCCAGTTTGTAGACTACCTTCAAGGAGATACAAAGATTTGTATCATCTTGCTGTTACAAAAATCAGATTCCAGGTTGCCATCTGTTTTGACTCTTATTAATACATTCCATTTAAAACAGCTTATTTTCTTAAATATATGTTTGTGGGAAATGTTTGCATCCAAAAGCAAACAACTTGATATTTTTCCTCCATATTTGTTTGAAAATGCAGATTCTCCATTTTCTATACATTTATACAGAATGGAGACCAAAAGCAAGTTGCTTATAAACACATATTTTTGAAATATAAAGAAAAATTTTCCTTTTTTTCTATATGTGTATATATATATATATATATTTTTTTTTTTTTTNTGCTGAAGGCAGTAGCAGGGACGTATAGGGCCACCCCCTTCTTTACTGTCTACGTCAGTGCCGACTCTAAGAGTTCCAACAGCAATATTATCCAGGTACTGGGCTGGGGAAGGGTGGGAAGGGGAGGGACTTATGAACTATTTGCTGAAGCCACACTCCCTTCCCCTGTGATGGGCTGGCTGGGGTGGCCTTCCTGCACAAGAGTCCAGATTTCAGGGGGAGGGCTCACTGCTCAATTTGCTATTGCAGGTGGACCAGTCTGGGCTCTTTCTACCCTCTCGAGATTACTACCTAAACAGGACTGCCAATGAGAAAGTAAGGAGGATTCTCAGAATATCTACCCGACACCCCTATTGAGTTAGGCTGATTCCTGTTTTCTTTTCTCTTTGCTCAGGGTCAGAGTGGGGAAGGTGAGCCTATCCTGTCTCTGAGCCAACCCCCTTTCTTTCTCTTTTCTTTTAATGTATTTATTTTTGGCTCCACTGTGTGGACATGCAAGATCTTAGTTCCCCAACCAGGAATTGAACTCGTGCCCACTCCCCTCAATACCCTGACTCCCCCAACACCCCCACCCCACTCCATGCAGTGGAAGCTCAGAGTCTTGACAACTGGACTGCCAGGGAAGTTCCCCCTTCCTTCTTCTTTCTCTCTTCATTCTCCTCTCCCTGCATTCTTCCCTCGCTCCTTTCTACCCTTTCCTTCCTCCTTTCTTCTTCTCTTCTTTCCTTCTCTTACTTTTCCAGGAAAACATTTATAGGCACCCATTGTGAGATGTACATTTCAAAGCCTCTGTCACAGAATGCTTTCAGTGCAGATGGGTTCATGGGCCTAGACAGCTGAGAGCAAGGCTCACAAGAGGGGCCTCTAGGGCTCAGGGGAGATACTACAGCTGGAGTTTTCCTCAGGAGGTTGCATTTGAGCCAGGCCCTGCAGAATACTGGGGCTGGGTGAGGGCATGCTGAGTTTAAACAAAAGTGTTGAAGAAGGAAAAGCTAAGGTGTGTTTGGACAACAGGAAGGGGTCCAGTTTGGCAAAGTGTAGAGCTCAAAGCAGATAAGAGAGTGGAAAGGTGGGTAGGGACTAGTTATTGAGGAGACCTGCAATGCTACACAATGGCACCCCACTCCAGTACTCTTGCTTGGAAAATCCCATGGACAGAGGAGCCTGGTGGGCCGCAGTCCATGGGGTCTCGAAGAGTCGGACACGACTGAGCGACTTCCCTTTCACTTTCACTTTCCTGCACTGGAGAAGGAAATGGCAACCCACTCCAGTGTTCTTGCCTGGAGAATCCCAGGGATGGGGGAGCCTCATGGGCTGCCATCTATGGGGTTGCACAGAGTCAGACATGACTGAAGCGACTTAGCAGTAGCAGCAGCAGCAGTGCTACACTGAGTTTACTGTATAGGCCCCAGAGAGCCCCTGCATGCTCTGGGGCAGACCAGGACTGCCCCAGTGAGCAGTGCTTTGGGAAGGCAGTTTGGCTGGGTGTGAAAAGTAGATGCAAGAGAGGGAGCCTGGAGATCAGTTACTCAAAAGTGTCTGCAGTACTCCAGGCTCTGAGTCTCTGAGGACCCAAATGGAGGAAGTGGCGGAGGGAAAATCAGGAAGGGAAGGATGCAAGAGACATGCGTGTGTGCTAAGTGGCTTCAGTCATGTCTGACTCTTTGTGACCCCATGGACTGTAGCCCACCAGGCTCCTCTGTTCATGGGATTCTCCAGGCAAGAATACTGGAGTGGGTAGCCATTTCCTTCTCTAGGGGATCTTCCCAACCAAGGGATCGAACCCTTAGTCTTCTGCATTGGCAGGCAGGTTCTTTCCCACTAATGCCACCTGGGAAGCCCCACAAGAGACATAATTAAGTCCAAATCATGAATTGTTGATGCCTGGATGTTAGAAGAGAGGAGATGAAAGAGGAAGAGATAAAAGTAGTTGAGACTCTGTGCCAGAATGATGGTGGGATGGAGTGGTCCTTAGAGAATCTGGGGTATTTACAGGGACAGCCAGTTTCAGCACATTGTGGGTTGGGTGTTGCTATCACAGGAAAAGACAGACTTTGAAGTCAGACCTTGATTTTGATCCCAGCTTGGCAGCTTGGTGCAAGTTGATGAAGGTCTCTGAGGCTGTTTCTTCATCTGAAAAATGGAGATCATAGCGTCTACCTCACTGCATGCTTGGGGGCAGCAGGAGGATGCAGGTACATGATTCTGTATGTGGCAGATACTCGAAGTGGGAGCTGCCTGTTTCAGCGATGTGAGTCTGAGGGAGCTGGGCACCATCTCTCTGGAGAGGTCAGCAGGCAAGTATGAAGGCTGAGTGGGGTCCTGAAGAGAGTACAGGCCTGAAGGGACCCAAAGGCTTGAGGGGCCTCTCCTTAAAAGCCTAGACAAAGGCTTAGGAGAAGTGAGAGAGAGGGCAAGACTAGAGACTAGAAAGAAGGAGATCCTTGTATTTCAAGAGGCAGAGGGAGGAAGAGAGACTTGTATGGAGCAAGGCAACCAGGAAGGGCTTTGTGCTTCTTCCGTTCACCCCCAAATATTACCAAGCATCCCTCAGACAGATCCTCCGCTAGCATGTGGTGAGCAAGACACTACCATTCAGTGGAGGAGAAGGCAGGAAACAGGATTCACACAGTTGTCCTATGAACAGTTGCTGTTAGAGGAGAAGTGTGGCAATCCGAGAGTCCTTTAACAGAGAGCCAGCCTGGTCCTAGGGTGAGGGTAGGCTGTGAAGAAGAGAGAGAGAGTCCTAGGCAAAGGAAACGGCTGATGCAAAAGCTCTGAGAGCAGACAGGGTATGTCTTGTTGACATATAAGAGAGGAGAGTGGAAGGGGAGAGTGGACCAAGTCCTGGACAGGTTGGTAGAGTCCTGTTATACATAAACACTATGGGTCAAGTTTAGCATTGATCCCAAAAGAAATGGAAAGAGAATCTCAAAAGTGGGGAGTGGTGTGAACAGATTTGTGGTTTTCATGTCACCTGAGTCAGGGGAGGAAGGAATTTTGAGAATTCAGGAGAGAACCGCATGGTTGACTCAGCTTTTAGTGCATTACCGGTTGTCTTGAGTAGGAAGTCTGTGCCTGCATCTTGGGGAAGCTGCAGCGCCAGAGGTTTCTTATCCTATCTGCAGAGTTCAGGAAAGTCTCAACAGGAAGTCTTGGGACTTACCTGGCGATCCAGTGGTTAGGACTCCATGCTTCCAATGCCAGCGGCCCAGATAAGATCTTGAAAGCTGCATGGTATAGCCAATAAATAAATAAATAAAAGTAAGTCTTAAGCAGAAAGTAAGGAGGTAGGGAAAGAGGGGTGAGTTGGGGAGGGGTTGGCAAGATCACTGGTTGAACCAAACATCCCCCTTAGTAGCTGGGATGACTGGAATTGGTACTCAGACTTATGACATCAGCAGCAAGGAAGAGGGGAGGTGGGAAAAAGGAGATACTTCAAAGTGCGGAGAATGGAAGAAGAGATGGCCTTTGGCAGTTAAAGGCGCCCAGAGTGGGGCAAGCGGAGAAGGCAATGGCACCCACTCCAGTACTCTTGCCTGGAAAATCCCATGGATAGAGGAGGAGCCTGGTAGGCTGCAGTCCATGGGGTTGCTAAGAGTCAGACACGACTGAGCGACTTCATTTTCACTTTTCACTTTCACGCATTGGAGAAGGAAATGGCAACCCATTCCAGTGTTCTTGCCTGGAGAATCCCAGGGATGGGGGAGCCTGGTGGGCTGCCGTCTATGGGGTCTCACAGAGGACACAACTGAAGTGACTTAGCAGCAGCAGCAGAGTGGGGCAAGAGTGAAAGTGGTCCCTGGGAGGTCCATAGGAAGTCAGTGCTGAGCAGGGCTGAGGGTCTGTGCACAGGATTTCATCCACCAGTCAACAATATTTATTGACCACCTATGATGTGCCAGATGCTGTGCTAGAGCCTAAGAACACAGTGGAGAGCAAAGCATACAGCCCCTGCTCCTATGCACCTCAGGTGCCAGCAGGGGCTGAGCCGACATGAGTTTGTTCTGAGCCCAGGCAGTGCTGGGGCTGTGGCCCTGGAGTCATGGAGCCTGGGCCACATTTGGACTCTGCCATCTGCTCATTTATGGTATGAGTCAAGGAGTCATGTTGTCTGTAAAACGGAACCTAGTACTAACTTTATGGGGTTGCCTGGGCTCTGGTGGCGGGGGAGGCGGGAGATATATGTAAAGCCCCAGCAGAGAATTTGATACATGTACATACATGGAGTCACTACATATTTTTTCTCTGTGTTGTGTTTCCTTCCCCCTTGGAGGCCAGAGGGAAAGGCAGCAAGTCTGAAGCCTGGCAGGATGGGAGGTAGAAGGGAGTGAAAGCCAAATGTAGACCAAATTTCTCCATGGGGTCCACCCAGCTGTTACGTGAAGGCATGTGATCACTGATGGGCTGGGAAAAGTAGAAGGGCTTCAGGAAATGAGAGGGGCAGAGGGACATGGGAAGCAAGGCCACCCACCGCTGCTGCTGCTGCTGAGTCGCTTCAGTCATGTCCGACTCTGTGCGACCCCATAGACGGCAGCCCACCAGGCTCCCCCGTCCCTGGGATTCTCCAGGCAAGAACACTGGAGTGGGTTGCCACTTCCTTCTCCAGTGTATAAAAGTGAAAAGTGAAAGGGAAGTCGCTCAGTCGTGTCTGACTCTTAGCGACGCCATGGACTGCAGCCAACCAGGCTCCTCCGTCCATGGGATTTTCCAGGCAAGAGTACTGGAGTGGGGTGCCATTGCCTTCTCTGACTTGTGACCTTACATGCTATTAAATATCTCAAGAGGAAAATCGAGTAGAAAGATAGGATGAGTTGCAAGAAGGGGGCTCAAGACTAAGTGACTCAGTGAGGGAGGGGCTAACCACAAGAGTCCGGCATGTTTGTTTAACAGGCAAAAGGAGGCTGAAAATTGTTCTGCCTCCCTCTGGCTCCCTATTAAGGTGACTTGGGTACCTAATCCCAAAAAAGAAACATTTCAATTATTATGACTGAACACACACACAGCACAGTTTGTAAAAAAGACTACATAGGGATGCTCAATACAGCTTTTCCAAAGCTGACGGTGGGTTTTGATTTTGGCTGCATGGCACGTGGGATCTTAGCTCCTCAACCAGGGACTGAACCTGACACATGTGCACTGGAAGTGCAGTCTTAACTAGTGAACCACCAGGGTTTCCAAAGCTCATGGTGTCTTATTTTTCAAGTAACTTTAAAAGAAGAAATTAAATTGAGACCTGTGCTTAGCTGGTCAAATATAATCCCTGAATGAAGCCAGGCCTCTGTCTTACTGAGGAACTGCTTGTCAAGGTTCTAAGGTTTATGTGTTACCCCTTAATGCTGGTGTACATTCAAAATAATCAAACATCTTCGTTTCTTAACCTTCCCATTTATAAATACAACACAAGCACTAACATGTCACTCATGTGGTCCACACCAGTGGCGTCAATGACCTTCCCTGCCAATCACAAAGGGCCCAGCCACCTGTTTCACCCAGCCCTGCACCCTGTTCTGACTGTGCTCAGGTTTGCGATCCATCACCAAAATGAATACACAAGCAGTAGTACGTGTCAAAAAAGCCATAAAATACGGCAGGGTGGGAGTTTTGAAATGTGGTCCACCAATGAATAGTCCCTTAAAATATATTTCTAATATCACAGCTTCCTATGTGTTTGGTTACCTCAATGTTCTGGGTTATTTGACTAATTTTATTTACATCATTTTTGTGAGAAAAGGATCAGTACATTTTAATCTATTAATTCTTCTGCATGTTTAAGACATGTTTTTTAATAGGACAGAAAGGCTATAAGGCATACAATTCAAAATAATGTTTAGGAAACACAAACAAAGTTAATAATAAATACTAGGCAACATTAGGGAAGCTTATACCAATATCAAAACTATAAATGCACATTCTATCTAGTTATTAGTTCTCTCCATGTTCATTAAGTGCTGTTAAGTATTTCAAAAGAGCGTCTTCACATACAGGGACCTTGCAGCCAAGTATTAATAGTGGCTCCTCACCTTGAGGTGTCGGCTCTGCCACTGGCTTCGCCTTCACTTGGATCCCTCAAAACAAAGTGAAGGTTGAGATTTAATGATAAAAGTGAAAAAAAAATTACCAAGAAAACCTGTATCTAAAATGATTTTAAAATTAACTTGTTGAGCAAATTTCTAGCATGACAGATCTCTATTACTAGTCAGTCTAATATCATTTATGTTTTTCATCATAACCACACTTGACTATCATTTATTGAGCGTCTACTGGGTATTGTCAGAGAGGACATGCTAAGTGATGGTTTAGGATTTTTACGTGATCTTCCAATTTCCAGCCATGACTTTAAAGTCATAATTTATCTTTTCACTTTTAGTCAATCTAAAGTTAAAACTATTTAATAATTATCAGCAGCAAGATTTAACTTCATAATGGTTATTAACCATAACTGGAGTAGTCGCTCAATTGAGAAAAATATTAATGAACCTTGCAGTGAGAAATAAAGCTCAACATATAAGTATTTCTGAAAATAAATATAGTTTTTAAATATGCAAGTAACTTATTTCAGAAGTTATGCTAATGATTCATGCACATGATAAAATATTACAGCACATCCAACAGCCTATCCAAGCAGATGAGTCTAACAACATGAATTCAATCTTAAAAGAAACACTGATCTTACCTGTATATCCACCTGTGAAATAAAACCAGGAAAACTCCACTAACTGTTCTTTTGTTGAATGTAATTTGTCATATTCAAAGGTAATTAAGTATCTACATAGGAGTATCAGGTTATAAACCAGCTGAAATATACTGAGATGACTTGTGATAGCAAAACAGTACTAAATAGCTGGGAAAAATCAACAACTTGAACCCTTAAGTTAACGTTTTCTTAATGTTTTAACCATTCCAGAAACATTATTTATGTAAAATGAATGCAACAGGAATAAAAGCAGTACCACTTTCCTCATGCCTCAAATTAATAACAATGTCGTATATCAGTACAGGCTCTAAACTTCAACTGGTTAAAATATGAATGACTTATATACTTCTCAGGGTCTTTAACTATAGGAATTTCGTGACAGACGTATTAGGTAAAAACCATTTTCCTATCTGAATTAAAAAGGATAGTAAGGATAAGTTTTCTTAAATTTCTATTTTTAATAACCGGCATCTTCCTTGGGAAGTATAACAAAAGTTCAAAGCCATTTACACAAACCTATTTTACTACAGCACACTGAAATACAACACATTTTTGAGGAGGCTCACATGAAGTGTGCATTTTGAGTTACATGTAGATATACTGATAGATACTGAGGGGCAGTCTTTCGATTGGGCAAGAAAGACAATAATGCTGCTGATTCCTGCTGCTAAGATAAATTTCCTTTAACAGGAAGGGACCTACGCTGCACTGGACTTTTCTACGGCTGACAGATTGATGCCCAACTGGAAGCATTAGGAATGAAACACACCTTAGGCCCTACTTCCCTTGCAGCAACTATTGGGAATGAAACACACCTTAGGCCCTACTTCCCTTGCAGCAACTATTTGCAAGTACTCGTCACATCATTTCCCATATCCTGTTCGTGCCTGCCTGGATGCCACAAAGACACTGACTGGAAGAATTTCTGCTATTTGGCAATGATTTCAAATAGTGCGTAAGTCAGCTCCAAGTAGCCACAGAGGGAGGCACCTGGGGTGAGAGAACTGCAGCTGGCTGTAACAGCACATGCAGTACGTGTGGCACGGTTCTCCAATATTTAAAAGTTTAAAAAAGTCACATACCTTATATATAATCAGCCGAACTAATCCGATTATTCCCTATATAAGAGCTATGAGGTCTGATATAATCTCCAGTCTATACAGTAGGTATACAGAACTCCTCCATNCCCACCAGGCTCCTCTGTTCATGGGATTCTCCAGGCAAGAATACTGGAGTGGGTAGCCATTTCCTTCTCTAGGGGATCTTCCCAACCAAGGGATCGAACCCTTAGTCTTCTGCATTGGCAGGCAGGTTCTTTCCCACTAATGCCACCTGGGAAGCCCCACAAGAGACATAATTAAGTCCAAATCATGAATTGTTGATGCCTGGATGTTAGAAGAGAGGAGATGAAAGAGGAAGAGATAAAAGTAGTTGAGACTCTGTGCCAGAATGATGGTGGGATGGAGTGGTCCTTAGAGAATCTGGGGTATTTACAGGGACAGCCAGTTTCAGCACATTGTGGGTTGGGTGTTGCTATCACAGGAAAAGACAGACTTTGAAGTCAGACCTTGATTTTGATCCCAGCTTGGCAGCTTGGTGCAAGTTGATGAAGGTCTCTGAGGCTGTTTCTTCATCTGAAAAATGGAGATCATAGCGTCTACCTCACTGCATGCTTGGGGGCAGCAGGAGGATGCAGGTACATGATTCTGTATGTGGCAGATACTCGAAGTGGGAGCTGCCTGTTTCAGCGATGTGAGTCTGAGGGAGCTGGGCACCATCTCTCTGGAGAGGTCAGCAGGCAAGTATGAAGGCTGAGTGGGGTCCTGAAGAGAGTACAGGCCTGAAGGGACCCAAAGGCTTGAGGGGCCTCTCCTTAAAAGCCTAGACAAAGGCTTAGGAGAAGTGA
The DNA here is from genome assembly GCA_006410675.1 of Oreotragus oreotragus. Taxonomy (NCBI): domain Eukaryota; kingdom Metazoa; phylum Chordata; class Mammalia; order Artiodactyla; family Bovidae; genus Oreotragus; species Oreotragus oreotragus. The sequence continues at coordinate 546,975 of SJYX01001404.1, forward strand.
GAGAGAGGGCAAGACTAGAGACTAGAAAGAAGGAGATCCTTGTATTTCAAGAGGCAGAGGGAGGAAGAGAGACTTGTATGGAGCAAGGCAACCAGGAAGGGCTTTGTGCTTCTTCCGTTCACCCCCAAATATTACCAAGCATCCCTCAGACAGATCCTCCGCTAGCATGTGGTGAGCAAGACACTACCATTCAGTGGAGGAGAAGGCAGGAAACAGGATTCACACAGTTGTCCTATGAACAGTTGCTGTTAGAGGAGAAGTGTGGCAATCCGAGAGTCCTTTAACAGAGAGCCAGCCTGGTCCTAGGGTGAGGGTAGGCTGTGAAGAAGAGAGAGAGAGTCCTAGGCAAAGGAAACGGCTGATGCAAAAGCTCTGAGAGCAGACAGGGTATGTCTTGTTGACATATAAGAGAGGAGAGTGGAAGGGGAGAGTGGACCAAGTCCTGGACAGGTTGGTAGAGTCCTGTTATACATAAACACTATGGGTCAAGTTTAGCATTGATCCCAAAAGAAATGGAAAGAGAATCTCAAAAGTGGGGAGTGGTGTGAACAGATTTGTGGTTTTCATGTCACCTGAGTCAGGGGAGGAAGGAATTTTGAGAATTCAGGAGAGAACCGCATGGTTGACTCAGCTTTTAGTGCATTACCGGTTGTCTTGAGTAGGAAGTCTGTGCCTGCATCTTGGGGAAGCTGCAGCGCCAGAGGTTTCTTATCCTATCTGCAGAGTTCAGGAAAGTCTCAACAGGAAGTCTTGGGACTTACCTGGCGATCCAGTGGTTAGGACTCCATGCTTCCAATGCCAGCGGCCCAGATAAGATCTTGAAAGCTGCATGGTATAGCCAATAAATAAATAAATAAAAGTAAGTCTTAAGCAGAAAGTAAGGAGGTAGGGAAAGAGGGGTGAGTTGGGGAGGGGTTGGCAAGATCACTGGTTGAACCAAACATCCCCCTTAGTAGCTGGGATGACTGGAATTGGTACTCAGACTTATGACATCAGCAGCAAGGAAGAGGGGAGGTGGGAAAAAGGAGATACTTCAAAGTGCGGAGAATGGAAGAAGAGATGGCCTTTGGCAGTTAAAGGCGCCCAGAGTGGGGCAAGCGGAGAAGGCAATGGCACCCACTCCAGTACTCTTGCCTGGAAAATCCCATGGATAGAGGAGGAGCCTGGTAGGCTGCAGTCCATGGGGTTGCTAAGAGTCAGACACGACTGAGCGACTTCATTTTCACTTTTCACTTTCATGCATTGGAGAAGGAAATGGCAACCCATTCCAGTGTTCTTGCCTGGAGAATCCCAGGGATGGGGGAGCCTGGTGGGCTGCCGTCTATGGGGTCTCACAGAGGACACAACTGAAGTGACTTAGCAGCAGCAGCAGAGTGGGGCAAGAGTGAAAGTGGTCCCTGGGAGGTCCATAGGAAGTCAGTGCTGAGCAGGGCTGAGGGTCTGTGCACAGGATTTCATCCACCAGTCAACAATATTTATTGACCACCTATGATGTGCCAGATGCTGTGCTAGAGCCTAAGAACACAGTGGAGAGCAAAGCATACAGCCCCTGCTCCTATGCACCTCAGGTGCCAGCAGGGGCTGAGCCGACATGAGTTTGTTCTGAGCCCAGGCAGTGCTGGGGCTGTGGCCCTGGAGTCATGGAGCCTGGGCCACATTTGGACTCTGCCATCTGCTCATTTATGGTATGAGTCAAGGAGTCATGTTGTCTGTAAAACGGAACCTAGTACTAACTTTATGGGGTTGCCTGGGCTCTGGTGGCGGGGGAGGCGGGAGATATATGTAAAGCCCCAGCAGAGAATTTGATACATGTACATACATGGAGTCACTACATATTTTTTCTCTGTGTTGTGTTTCCTTCCCCCTTGGAGGCCAGAGGGAAAGGCAGCAAGTCTGAAGCCTGGCAGGATGGGAGGTAGAAGGGAGTGAAAGCCAAATGTAGACCAAATTTCTCCATGGGGTCCACCCAGCTGTTACGTGAAGGCATGTGATCACTGATGGGCTGGGAAAAGTAGAAGGGCTTCAGGAAATGAGAGGGGCAGAGGGACATGGGAAGCAAGGCCACCCACTGCTGCTGCTGCTGCTGAGTCGCTTCAGTCGTGTCCGACTCTGTGTGACCTCGTAGACAGCAGCCCACCAGGCTCCCCCGTCCCTGGGATTCTCCAGGCAAGAACACTGGAGTGGGTTGCCGTTTCCTTCTCCAGTGCAGAAAAGTGAAAGTGAAAGGGAAGTCGCTCAGTCGTGTCCGACTCTTCGAGACCCCATGGACTGCGGCCCACCAGGCTCCTCCGTCCATGGGATTTTCCAGGCAAGAGTGCTGGAGTGGGGTGCCATTGCCTTCTCCAGGGCCACCCACTGGACAGAGCCTATTCTGTGCTAGGCCCTTTTCCAGGGGGATACAGTTTTAAATACGCCTCTGTAACCTGGAATGGTGTGCTCCTGGAATTTACCTTTTCCTTGGGTAAACAGATGATGAGCAAGGGCACAAATAAACAAAAAAAGATCCTAGCAGATGATGATAAGCAGTGTGGCAGAAATGAGGGTCATCTCAGAGAGCTTCTTTGAGGAAGGTCCACAGAAGAGATGGTGGGCAGGGGCAGCAGCCGGAACAGTCCTCTCGGCCGGGGGCAGGACTTGTTGCTGGGCTCTGAGGATGACTCGGGGCCCCGACAGGTGCTTACTGCCTACCTGGACTACATGGAGGAGCTGGGGATGCTGCTGGGCGGACAGCCAACCTCCACGCGGGAGCAGATGCGGCAGGTGCTGGAGCTGGAGATACAGCTGGCCAACATCACAGTGCCCCAGGACCAGCGGCGGGATGAGGAGAAGATCTACCACAAGATGAGCATTGCGGAGCTGCAGGTGGGGCACGCAAGGAACTGACACCACTGGAAGGGGTCAGCCCCCAGCTAGGCCACCCAGCTCTCCTTTGTGCTGTCTACCTGAGACAGACAGTCCTCTCCTTGTTTCCCTGCTGTTTCTGAGCTTCTCAGCTGCACCATTGCCATCCTGGAAGGAAGAATAGTGTCCATTTTAGGGCACCCCCCACTGGGCCATCCTTTGGCTCCTTTCATGTTGCCTGGGGTTGCATAGAGGGATTATGTTAAAAATCTGTGACAACTTGTACAAGATGACCACAAAACAGTCAGAAGAGACATGGAAGCATCTCCTGGAAGACCCTTACTGTGCCAGGTATCAACCTCTTAGTCTTTGAATTATGGAGAAGTTAGGTAACGGGGGTTCTGGAGTAGAGGCCAGGTATGTAGGGACCCTGCGTGGTGTCTGGGGAGTTGATCCAACTGTTTGAAAAATATTTGAAAATCTGTAGCCCAACTAAATGTCACAGATGGTGGTTTTCCGTGTATAATAAGTGACTGGGTTCCCAGATTGAAGCACACTTAGGCCTAAAAATGGGTTTATTTTAGGAAGGGGCCACCAAGCAGCTAGTAGCTGTTGCTGTGGCGATGGAAAGGGCTCCCAGCTCCAGTATACCAGTGGGGGAGGGGTCTGCTGAAAGCCAAGGGGACAGGGAGGCTTGAGAATTTTTGCTCACAGGCCCTGGCGCCCTCCATGGACTGGCTGGAGTTTCTGTCCTTCTTGCTGTCACCGCTGGAGCTGGGTGATTCTGAGCCTGTGGTGGTGTATGGGACGGATTATTTGCAGCAGGTGTCGGAACTCATCAACCGCACAGAGCCAAGGTTGGGGGGATCCCACAGTGTCAGGGGTGTGGTTCAGGGCTCTGTGTAGGCTATTCTCCTAGGCTGGGGCCTCAGGGGGCCCACTGTGGTCTCTGTTCCCATACCTTGCTCCACCCCGACTTTTACAGGCAGGTGTGTGGTCCCAGGATCAGAGAGAGAGATTCTGGGAGAATGCCCATGAATGACTCTAAGGGATTCCTATTATCTGCATATTGGTAGAGCTGGGTTGGGGGGGGGGGGAATGGTTCCTGCCTTTATCTTATGTTCTGGTCACTTGCATACCAGTATCCTGAACAATTATCTGATCTGGAACCTGGTACAGAAGACAACTTCAAGCCTGGACCGCCGCTTTGAGTCTGCACAAGAGAAGCTGCTGGAGACCCTCTATGGCACCAAGAAGGTGGGTTTCCTAACTCTGCTCCCACCTTCAAATCCAGTCAGGCTGATGCTTCACACCCGCTGTGTGTCAGACACCATTTACACGTGGAGCACATGGCTGAGAATCAAGCTAACTTAGGTTCCAGTCCAAACTCCTCCATTTTTTTGGCCTATGGGACCTTGACCATATCTCCACCACCATTTTGTCTCTTCATTTCTGAGTTGGAGAAACAGAAATTTCTTGTGGGGTTGTTATGAGGACTGAATTCACATAAGTGAAGTACTTACCAGCACACGCTGTGTACCGGTACACTCAACTTTGATAATGAGAGTGAAGAAGAAAATGAATACGCGCCATTCTCAGTTTCAAGAAGCCCTGTTAAGTGGGGGAAGGAGATATGTAAACAGACATTGTATTCTGGGGTGCCCACGCTGAATGAAAGACCTTCTTTGTGATGTAGGACAGGTCGGGTAGCACATTTTACCTGGGGGGTGGAGTAGTGGAAGGGAGAAGGGCATTCCAGGCTGAAGGATTAGGATATGCAGATCCCAGAGGCCAGGAAGAGTGTCGAGGTGTTGCCTGTGTTCTGGCATGACTTTGAGGAGTGGGCACCCGAGAGGCTGAGGGTGGTGAGGCTGGTCTAGGGTGATCCATAGAGGGACCTGAATGCTGTGCCTAGGAAGCCTGGCCCAGCTTCTTTCAGGGATGGAGAACCTGGGACAGTTTTAAGCAGGGGTGTAACTGGATGGATTCATATATTAGGTCCTCTTTCTGCAGCTAAATGGAAGACAGTTGGTGGGGAGTGAGGAGGGGGATGAGAATGGAGTTCTATCTAGTTAGGAGGCCGCTGAAATCTTCAGATAAGAGATGATAGTGTTATAGGGCAGGGGAGTGGCAAAGGGTGGATGGAGGAGATGATTAAGGAGCAGAGTTAGAATCTGGTGATAGACTGAATGTGGAGATAGGGAGATGGAGGAAGCTGGTGACTCCCAGGTTTCTGGCATGTGGGACTGACTGGATGTAAGACTGAGATGTACAGCTGAGTAAGAAACATCTGGGCCCCAGTGGGCTTCTGAGAAACTAAGAGGAGGAGAGTGCTGAGAATAGAGTGGGCAGCGTACATGTGCCTCCTAAGGCTGCACTGCTGGGGTTGGCGTGCTTTGCAGTATTGCTCTTCATTTTCCCTGGAGTCTGAGGGAGAGAGGGCACCCCAAGCCCCGGGCTCTGATGTGCGGAGCTGGGAGGGGCTGGCCCCAGAGACAGAGAAAGACCCCAGACTGGAGGGCAGAGCCATCTCTAGGGACCTGCTCTTTCCTTTCCAGTCCTGCACACCGAGGTGGCAGACCTGCATCTCCAACACCGATGACGCTCTTGGCTTTGCTCTGGGCTCCCTCTTTGTGAAGGCCACATTTGACCGGCAGAGCAAGGAAATTGTGAGTCTTCAAGGTCCTTCCAACACTACGCTTCATTTTAGTTAAAATTCACTGCCTCTATTTGTATGTACATAAAGAGAAAAAAGGCTTCCCAGGTGGCTCAGTGATAAAGAATCTACCTGCCAATACAGGAGATGCAGGTTTGATCCCTGGGTCGGAAAAATCCCCTGGAGAAGGAAGTAGCAATCCACTCCCATTATTCTTGCCTGAGAAATCCCATGGACAGAGGAGTCTGGCGGGTGTCCATGAGATCACAAAGGAAAAACAGATTGTGACTAGGATGGATTATAAGGCAGCATTAAACTGATGATTGTTAAGTGAAAAAAAAGGTTATATATATATATATGTTGTACAACATAATTCTATATTATATATGAATATCCCATCAGGGAAAGACACTAGAAATAGGTAATCAAAATGTTAGAAAGAGTTATCTCTGAGTGATAGGATTTTTTTTTTTTGGCCATGCAGGGATCAAAACCATGCCCTCTGCATTGAGAGTGCAGAGTCTTAACCGCTTAGGCTGCCAGGGAAGTCCCTAAGGGATAGGGTTTTTAAATGATCTATTTTCGACTCCTCTCAGTTTTCCAGTTTTCTGCTATTAATGCCTGCCTTTCATAATCAGATAAAAATCAAAGCACTATATTAAATTATAATGTTAAGTCAGTTAACTTATCAGTTTTTTTGATTCATTAGGGAAAAAACCATGACAGTCCCAGTGCTTTCACAAATCCTGTTTCTTTCTCATCCTCTCTGGAGGCTCAGCCTTATTTCGAGAGTCTGGAAGGACAGGGATGGGGCACCAGGGTGGACAGCGACAAAGGATGCATTAATGTGTGTGGGAGGCCGACTTGTGCACCCTCCCTCCCAGGCAGAGGGGATGATCAGCGAGATCCGGACAGCCTTTGAGGAAGCTCTGGGACAGTTGGTTTGGATGGATGAGAAGACCCGCCAGGCAGCCAAGGAGAAAGTGAGCAGTGACCAGGGTTGGGGCGCCATCTTGAGGTGAGGATGGAGAATACAGTTTTGGCGGGGCCTGGGGAGGGAAATCCTTAACCTGGTCTCTTCAGGCAGATGCCATCTATGATATGATTGGTTTCCCGGACTTCATTCTGGAGCCCAAAGAGCTGGATGATGTTTATGATGGGGTGAGTACCTGCCTATGAGTACTGAACCTTAGCTCTGTGGAGGTGGAATAGGGCATAGGGCTCAAGCACTGCGAGGGTAAGAGGTGCTTGTTGGTTCCTTTCAAAGGCAAATGCTGGCTCTGTGCCAGGCTGCAGGCTGGACAGCAGCAGAATGCAGTGTTTACAAATAGAGTAATGCAGCCAAACCTGTTTCTACCCAACTGTAACCTTGGACAAGTTATATAACCTCTCTGGGCCTCAGTTTCTTTATCTGTAAAAGGGGGTCCTGTTAGCACCTACCTGATAAGATTGTTGTGATAATCAAAGGAGACAATATATTAAAAAATAGAGTATCTACAAAATAATATTGACAAGTTATTATTTGTTAGCTATTTTACACCCATTTTACAGCTGAAGAAACTGAGGCTCAGAAAGGTGCTAACTAGTAGCCAAACTGGGACTATTACCTTCTCTAATGTGTTCTCTTGCTTGTTTTGTGCTTCTTACCATTCCCATAGTATGAAGTGTCTGAAGATTCCTTCTTCCAGAACATGTTGAATTTATACAACTTCTCTGCTAAGGTGATGGCTGACCAGCTCCGTAAGCCTCCTAGCCGAGACCAGTAAGAATGGGGGCTGCCGACACTTGGGGCAGCAGGAGAGGTGGGGGAGGTTTTCAGAGCAGACAGAAGGGGATGGCAAGATGGATCTCAAATGAGGCACCAGGTTCCGGTAGGATGTAGATCAGGCTGCTGGACATCAGGAGAGTCAGGCTCCGTCTCAGCTTCTCCCTCCCCCAGGTGGAGCATGACCCCGCAGACAGTGAACGCCTACTACCTTCCAACCAAGAATGAAATCGTCTTCCCTGCTGGCATCCTGCAGGCCCCCTTCTACGCTTGCAACCACCCCAAGTGTGTCTGAGGCAGGAGGGACTGGGTGCTGGGGCCTGGGCCTACAGATGAGCTGGGAGCAGGGCTGGAGGTGAGATCGAGGTGTCCCTCCACCACGCCCTCACTCAACATTCCTCACCTCCCAGGGCCCTGAACTTTGGTGGCATCGGCGTGGTGATGGGCCACGAGTTGACACATGCCTTTGATGACCAAGGTAGAGGTCCACGCAGTTGTGTCCTTCAGCCTAGAATTGCTCATGGCTCCTGTAAAACCTTGGGATGCTGGGAGCAGGCCCCACGGACCCTAGCCGGGAGGGGGGTGCACAGAGGGAGGGGTCTGTGGATGAGAGGCGATGGGGGCGCTGGTGCCCCCAAGGGTTGAGTTCTGGTCTCAGTAGGATGTAAAGGTTCGTTTTCCTCAGGGCGAGAGTATGATAAGGAAGGGAACCTGCGGCCGTGGTGGCAGAATGAGTCGTTGGCAGCCTTCCGGAACCACACGGCCTGCATAGAGGAGCAATACAGCCAGTACAAGGTCAACGGGGAGAAGCTCAACGGGCGCCAGACGCTGGGGGAGAACATTGCTGACAACGGGGGGCTTAAGGCTGCCTACAACGTGAGTGGCCCTCTGAGGGCTAAGGCTCACCTGTTCTGGGGGTGGGGGTCAGGGCAGGCCCCAACACGCTGGCCACCTGTGTTCCCAACCCCAGGCTTACAAAGCATGGCTAAGAAAGCATGGGGAGGAGCAGCAGCTGCCAGCTGTGGGACTCACCAACCACCAGCTCTTCTTTGTGGGATTTGCCCAGGTACTGTCCTTCTGGGAGGCCAGGGGTCTGCCCTTCTCCCGCTACCTCCCAGGCATGTCATTAGAAGTCTGGGGCATGCAGGAAAAGGGACTGGGAAATGGGGCTGAAGTGGGAGTGTGGAAAGTGGTCTGGGAGGGCCTCATGGTCAGCCTCCTCTGGGGCCCACAAAAGCACGTGAGGAGGCTGGAGGAGGGAGAAGGTCTCAGGAGGCTTTTGCAGATCTCGAAGGGCAGGGGGTAGGGAGCAGGATTGATCTTCATGATGCTCCTGTGAGGTGGCTGTGGAGGAGGAAGCTCGGGGACAGAGTGGCTCATCCAGGGGTGCCCAGGAAGACAGTAAGGGGCAGACTCAGCAAGGTCTCCACGCACTTTGCACTACGGCAGGCAGTCTCTAGGGCTGGACTTCTTCCCCTCAGACGCGTCCATCCTGGGCAGCCCTGTGTCTAGGCAGCTTTGAAAGGCCTTCGAGGAATTTCAGAGGGCAGGCGCCTTCTCCTTCCTTGGTGCTGATAGCAAGGCCTTGGGGCTGCGATGCTGGCTAAGCCCTATCCTGCGTCCCGAGGCCTCCTGAGCTAAGGGGCTGGGGTGGTGGTGCCTTGTGTCCCTGGGATGGCTCTGCGGCAGCTGGGGCAGGGGCCTCACCCACACTAGACACTCTGTGTCCCCGTGTCTGTCCTGGCCTGCAGGTGTGGTGCTCGGTCCGCACACCCGAGAGCTCTCATGAGGGGCTGGTGACCGACCCCCACAGCCCTGCCCGCTTCCGCGTGCTGGGCACTCTCTCCAACTCCCGCGACTTCCTGCGGCACTTCGGCTGCCCTGTCGGCTCCCCCATGAACTCAGGGCAGCTTTGTGAGGTGTGGTAGACCTGGGTCGGGGGAGAAATGGCCAGTTCGGGTGCCAGAGCCTGGGGTAGCTTGCCCAGCCAGGCTGTCTGCTCTGGGGTTGAGGGAAGGCACATGCCAGCTGGGCTGTGTCCTGTCCCTCCACACCATAGATGTGACATGAGTCCTAGTCCCTCCTCAGCCACCACATTGTGCCTCTGCTTTGGGGGTGCCCCTGCCTCCAGCAGAGTCCCCACCATTCACTGTGATGTTCTGTGTCACCCTGCCTGGAGGAGGCCTGGGCAGGGGCCACCAGCTCCCACAAGAAGGGGTCCACCTCTTTAGGCCCCCAGCTCATTGGGTTTGGTGGCCACAGGGCCTGTTGTGCCTGCTGCCCACACAGGGCTCGGCAGATGTGCCTCCCACACATCTCCCCAAGGCTCACTCACCGCTCCCTCGGGCACAGATGGAGCTCCTTTCAGCCCCACCCCCAGGGGCGACCCTTACTCCATGTTCCTCGTGCTACTGCTCCTAATGCTGCTGCCAGCCCTCTCTGGCGGACCCCCTGTGCTCAGCTCTTAGTGGAAGTCCAGCAGCCTTCACAAACCTTCCTGTTGCCTCCCAGGGTCCCTGGGCTCAGTGGGGATGTGCGTACATGTCAGGGATGCTAGGCCCTGCATCTTGGGGTTACAAGTCTTAGGGGGTGACTGATTCTTCCCGGACCAAGCAGGAAAGCAGATAGAGTAGGAAGAGTGAAGGATAAAGTCTATTTTTACAGGCAAGGGGGTGGGGAGGGAGTGGTCTTGGCCCTGGAGGACCCTGTGCCAATAAATAGACACGCATCAGTCAGTCTGTCTCTTCCTTCAGTCCTGTTTTCATTTACTCATTCCACCAGTATTTATTGACTACCTGCTATATGCCAGGTACTCTTTAGGCACTCATTTATTCACTCACCAGACACAGGGGACTGAAAATTGAAACCCCAACAAGGTAGGATGAGGAATGGCAAAGTTGAGCCTGGCGAGTGGAGCATGTTCTCCACTCACTGGTGGGCACGTCCCACCCCTGGCTGGTCTGTAGCTGGAAGGGTCTGCCGTGGCCCCCATGGATGCATGTAGCTGGGACTGACACTGAGTCTGGGTAACAACTTGGCCAGGGTCAGCTTGGAAGATGGGTGGCCCATACTCTGCAGTGGAAGGCAGCCCTGGCCGAGGTAGCACTTCACTCCCTGCAGCTTGGAGCACTAGCCTCTGCTTGTGATGAGAAGACATGCGTTTCTCCATGTCCTCAAAGGCTTAGCGTTTCTGAGAGCCACTCATCCCACCTACACATACTCATCAAGCCCTACCAGGTGCCAGGCACAGAGCCCACAGGTTTGGTGGCCACAGAGCCTGCCACCCTCCAGAACAAGTGAGGGAAATGGAGCGTGCATGGAATACCTCTGTATTCCAGGCACTTCTGCTAGGAGACTCATTACTTTCTTCATTCATTCATTTTATAAATTTATAGATTTATAAGTATTGGGTTGGCCAAAAAGTTTGTTTGGATTTTTTTGTGACATCTTACAGAAAAACCCAAATGAACTTTTTGGTCAACCCAATATACTGATTACCAGTAATGTGCCAGGCACTGGTGATGCCAAGATGAAGATGATTCCTTCCCTCAGGTGACTCTTCTGTTGGCACTTTCACCTTCATGAACTCATCTGATCCTCACAGCAACATATGCTATACGTGCTCCAGTTTCCATTGTACAGATCTAATCATAATCACTTCACCGCAGTCAGATACCTGGATTGAAATCGAAACCCTGACAGCTGTATGAGCCTCAGCCTGTCCCCTAACCTCTAAGAGCCTGTTTCTTTATCTGTAAAATGAGAACCAGAGTCAAACAGTGGGAAGGGTCCAATCTCAATTCTCTTTATAATGTGGTGTCCCCTAAGGTTTAAGTATAGGTGGATTTATTAAATTAGGAAGGGTAGGAGTGAGGCTTTGTTAATGATTGATGGGTTCCTGGTCACGTGTCCTGCATGCTGTATCCTGTCCCAACATCAGACTGTCCCCATAAAGAGCTGTCTCTATCAAGTGATTTGGATATGTGGCTGCCTGCCAAGGGAAGGAAATCGCTGGTTCCTTGGGGAAAGTGGGCTTGGGAACTCTTAGTATCAAAGGAAAGCATGGCTTGAGTCTCTGCTCTGAGAACACAACTCTAGGAGGGGTGGCAGAGTGTACTGGAAAGAGGAGAGCTATCACATCTGGAAGCCTGGTTCTGGCCCCAGCTCTGCCACCTGCAACTGTGACACCAGGCACGGTTTATCCCCTCTTCATATCTGAGTAACCTTGGCAGTCTGTAAAATAAGTGGGTTGGATGAGATGATCTCAGAGGCCTAGATCAGCTTTAGTGTTTCAATAAGTGGCTTCATGGGCTTAGCAAGTTCTAGAACCCAAAGAAATATTAAGAACTGGCTTATGAAGTTTAGATGTTGCACATAGAATGGGATTTATAATGTCAGTGTCATGACGGAGGAGAGAGGCTTGGTATCATAAAGCCTTGCCCTTCCCTTGATACTTGATTTCAAAGACCAGCTTGGAATACTGACCAGCTGGCCACTGTGGCATTAAAACTCCATACTTGCAAAAGGTCAACACGTCAAATAATGATAATAAGCAGAAGCCCTGATTTACCAAGTCTCTTTTTTGCTTAAGTCTGTACTAAACACTTTAAAAATATCACCTCGTTAAATTCCCACAGCTTACAAGGAGGTTCTATCATTGTCTCTATCTTACAAGTAGAGAAACTAAAGAAAAAATTATATAACTTCCAATGTCAGCTAAGACACACTGCATTAAAGTAAAATTTAGAATTCAGATGCTCTTAATCACCACCATTTAGTTCTCTTAAGTCATGACAGAGTTGAGACTCGAGCATATATATCTCTTCTGGGCAATTTCATTGTGCTTCCAAGTGAGGCTGTTAGCAGCAGGTGCATTTCCATGGCACCCAGCTCACTCAAGCCAGGTACATATGACGACCAGGTAGCTACAGGAAACCTAAGCACATGTTGAAAGTAAGTGAGGCAACGCTGTTTGTTGAGCACTCTGCAGGTGCTTGGTTCCAGAGGCAAGGCAAGGTGAACATCAAATGACAGATGTAACCTTCACCCTTAGTAGCCTGCCAAGTTGACAAATGCCCATCTGTAATATGCTCTTGTGTGTTAAAGCAGAAGGAGGAATAAAGGATGATGCTCCTCTGGGTACATGACAGCAGTTATTAGTTAAGGTGCTGGGCCATCATACCCTACACTGCCCCATGAAAGTTGGACTAATTCCAGTGCACAGTACAGACATGCCAAGCAACATAATTTCATACCTGGAGGTACTCTGGAAATGTCATGTTGGAAGAGAGTTGCCCATTAAATAAGCACAGTGTCAGTAGACCTGTCCTGACTCACAAGTGGAGACTTCTGAGTTTCCCAGTGCTGAGCTCTGGGTTCCAAAGAGACTCCTAGTGGGCTGTTATCATATACAAAGATGACCTGAAGATGAATGCAAAGCCACTCAGTCATTCGCTTGTTTAACAAATACTTGTCAAGGCCTACCACAAGCCAGGTATTAGAATGGGTGCCAGGGGTACAAAGATGAATAAGACACAGTTCCTGTTCTTCTAAGAGCTCAGAGTGGAGTGAGGGAGAGGTAGGCACCAAGCAACATAGGAACACAGGGAAGAAACTGATAACCTGAAAGAACAGGAAAGGCTTCCTACACAGGTGATACTGAGCTGGAGTACAGAGGATGGGAAAATTTGCTAGCTAAAAACAGTAATGAGCAGGGGACTTCCCTGGTGGTCCAACGGCTAAGAATCTTCATTCCAATGCAGGGGACATGGGTTCAACCTCTGGTTGGGGCAATTAAGATCCCACACGCCGAATGGCAACTAAGCCTGCATGCCACAACGAAGACCCAGCGCAGTTGAAAGTAAATAACTGAATAAATTTTTAAAATAAAAAATGGTGAAGGACATTCCATACAGAAGGAACAGCAAAGTGAAAAGGCTGATCCAGCTCAAAGGGGCAGAGCATGTTCAGAAATAGTAAAATATTTAGGCTGATCAGAAGGAGGTAGGGGAAAGGGGCATAATAAAGAGGTTGTAACAGAAGGGAAGTTGCAACAGTCATTCTGAAAAAGAGAGGATTGTAACAACTCCTTTCAGTCCTGGGACTTAATGGTAGGAAGGGCCACAATGCAATCTGACTTTGAAAAAAATCAGGCAAAGAAAGTAGCAGCCCAGTGGAAACAGTGCAATGGTGTGTCCTGTCTGGAGCACTTCTAGTGTTAGAAATGATGCTTTGGGTTGAATGATTTTCAGAGCCTCCAGAAGAGGTGGAGTTCTGCAGCTCAGGCCATAAGTTTGGGGGAAGCATGGCTGGTCAGTGGGTGCAATTTGAAGGAAGGTGGTGCGAAGGGAAAGGTGATGGGCCTTGACTGGAGAGCAATTTGGTCACAAGGCTGGGAGTCCGGCCAAATGGTAGGAAGGAGTGCTTCTGAGAGAGCAATTTGACTGAGATGAAGCTTGAGGCAGGTCATCAATGTATCATCAAGCCTTGAGAATAATTGTGGGATATTTGCATTTGGCCAGAGAGGTTTGGGGCTTGAGTGCTTGGAGGTAGGGAGCAAGGGGCAGCCCTGCAAATCCGAGGAAGCTGGAAAATGATAACTGCTTTTTCTCCAGTTGCCTGGCAACTAGCCAGACACTTTATATACTCTTATTTTATTCTCATAACAACTTATGAGGGAGATACTTAATTACTCAAATTTCATAGAAGAAGCCAAACAGAAGTTAGGAAGCTTGTCCAAATATCACAGCTGATGAAGGGCAGAATTTGGTGTTTGTTCTTTTTTTTAAACTCACAATATACTTTATTCAATGACTTGTCATCAGCTTATTTCCATGTTAGTACATGTTTTTGTGAAAGGCTGTATGCTGTTCCATTATATAGATGCACCATAATTAATGCACTAGTTCCCTATTGTTTTCCATTTTTTGCTTCTGACTGGGTCTTTTTTTAAAATTTTTTGTTTTATATTGGAATACAGCTGATCAACAATGTAGAGATAGTTTCAGGTGGATAGCAAAGGGACTCAGCCATATGTGGTTTTATTATTTTTTAAAAATATTTACTTATTTTTTAGGCTGTGCCACATGGCATGTTGGAGTCTACTTTCCCAGCCAGGGATCAAACCCACACCTCCTACATTTGAAGCATGGAGTCTTAACCACTGAACCACCAAAGAAGTCCAGAATTTGGTTTTAAACACCAGGTCTATCCTCTCTAAAGCTTATGTTCTCCTACTCATCCTCAAATTTTAAAATTTGAAACATTTTAAACAGAAAAAACAGTTGAAATAAAGTACAACAAACATTCCTGTACTCTTCATCTGGAGTCACCAGCTGTTAACAGCCTGTGCTTTATGCCACAACATCACCCCATCTCCTCTAAGGTGGAGATATGGTGGGGATATGATTGGTATAAAAGACAAAATTTTAGATCTGACAGAAGTAGTCATGGAAATAGGAAGATTTAGGAGAAGTATCTCTATAGTGACTGAGGAAAGCATGACAAAACATGGACACCTTGAAGCCACAAAATAGAATAGCTGTGTGTGTGTCCGTGTGTCTCAGTTGCTCCGTCGTGTCTTTTTGCGGGCCCCATAGATTGTAGCCTGTCAACTTCTCTGCCCATGGGATTTTCCAGGCAAGAATGCTTGCCATTTCCTATTCCAGGAGATTTTCCCAAACCTAGGGATGAAACCCATGTCTCTTGCATATCCTGTACTGGGAGTCAGATTCTTTACCACTATGCACCACCCAATTTCTGTCAGCACACTAGGGCTGGGGCAGTCACTGGTGATGGAAATGGAAGGTCATTCCCAGAATTCAAACACTGAGTGGAAAAGAACAACAGTTTTTAAAATGGGCATCAGACCTTTACGTCAACATCTATACAAATATTTAGCCAGCATTCTTTCAATGCTAACTGTGCTAAGTTTTTTTTGTTTTTTAACCAACACTTTCCAAATTTTTTTTAAATGACTCAGAATCCATAAAATAAGACTCCAGGCCAAATGGTGAGTGTTCCCACAAGATGAAGGGGAGCAGAATTACTTCTTCTTTTCTCACCTTCCAGATACATACACAGAAGCCTAAGAGAAGAACTTTGAGGTCTGCTTAAGAGAAGAACTTTTGAGATTTGCCTGAAACACTCAAGAATTTGGGAGATTGAAAGAGCGAGTTTCATTCCTGATTCTATTACTTATTATGATTTTTCTCTGTAAAATGGGCACAGTCCTACCAAACTCAAAAAGTTGTGATAACAATATATATCATTTAAAATAAGACATGACATAAACTGTGTTGGTCACATCCCTCCTAAATCATAACAGGGAGAGGAAGACCAAAAGACAGACGGAGGACAAAGACCTTATCTTCTTCCGTTTTAGCTCCAGAACTTCGCCTTACGGCGTAGGACTGGATGTATTGTTTTCTACTCCATCTGGGTCCGCAGGTGGATTTAAGACGGTATCTACATCTTCATGGTAATATCACAGCACTCATCTTCAACGGGTGGTGATGGTGATGCTGATTTAGTCGCTAAGTCGTGTCCGACTCTTGCGACCCCATGGGTAGCCCGCCAGGCTCCTCTGTCCATGGGATTTTCCAGGCAGTAATACTGGAGTGAGTTGCCATTTATTTCCTTCTCCAACGGGAGAGGAATGTTATTAGGTGAATATGCCACGGGGCTAGATACATTACACAAGCTTCACAAAGACTGCAATCAACAGTCCAGTACTTCAGGAATGTCGTCCAGTTGTCCCACCACGCAGCTAACTGGGGTGTCACTGTGGGTACTACTCACACTGCGGCCTCGGCTCACAGCCAGTTCAACTCCTACTGCACCAAGCGCCCCCGAATCCCAAACAGCGTTCGAGAAACTCCAGGTCCGAGCCGCTGGGGCTCCTATGGCGCGTGGGTAGCTGGGAATTGTAGTTTTCTCGTGGCTCTGGCGAGCGAGATCAGCGGACGGGGACTCCCAGGCCGCGAGGGTGGATGGGTCGCCGCGGCGTTTCCGGTCGCAGGCGGGCTTTGGATGGGGAGGCGCCGTGGACGACGCACGCAAGGACACCTGGGAAACGGGGCGGTGCGCGCGCAGCGGGCCCGCACTGGCGGTGGAGATGGAGGAGGGTGGCAGAGACAAGGCACCACTGCAGCCCCAGCAGCCCCCAGCGACGTCTCCCGGCGGCGGGGACGAGAAGCCGAGCGGCAAGGAGCGGCGGGATGCCGGGGACAAGGACAAAGAGCAGGAGCTGGTGAGGCGCGGTCCCGGGAGCCGGCGGAGGAGGCGGCCGTGGGCTGAGTCACGGCGGCCCCGCAGGCCTCGGACTCGACTCCCAGCGGCCCCGCCGACCCCGGGAGAAGGCAGATAGGGCGACCCTCGGGGCTCCCGGCACCCCGCCTCTCTGCCCCGTCTCCCATCCTCCGTTCCGCGCTGTCAGCTCCGCTGCCCCTGCCAGTCCTCACCACCTTCCTCACCGCCTTCTCGTGAGGTGGGCTCGGGCTGGTAATTGTCACCCCAGTTTTTCAGAACGGCTTTCAAGCAGAGCCTGGCCCAGAAGCCAGGCTGCCCTCCCAACAGGTCTTCTCACGCTCACCTCCTTGTTCACCTGGTCCCCCCTAAGGAGGCAGGCTCACTCTCCACCTGCCCCAGGGTGATTGGGAGGAGGATGTGTTTGAGATTCCTTCTCTTGATGGGCTTCTTCCTCCAACTCTTCAGTCTGAGGAGGACAAACAACTTCAGGATGAACTGGAGATGCTCGTGGAACGATTGGGGGTGAGTCACAGTGTTAACAAGAGCCGGGGCATATACGAATCTTTCTCACTTGCTTTATTCCACTTTGGGCAGCAACTCTTATATGAGGTATAGGGAAGGATGGAGTGTATTTTAGAGTCATGTTGCAATCATGTTGTGAGGGAGGGGAGTAAAAAGAGATGAAACATTTTTGTGGCTTCCTTTAATGGGAGAAACCGTTCTTGAACTCTTAACTGAGGACATTTGTTTTTGTGCCAGGCGGTGTGTGTGTGTGTATGTGTGCAGGGAGCTGGACAATCCAGATGGATGAGACACAGTTACTTTCCTAGGGGAGTTGTTAAACACCTCTGTATTATTACTTAAGAGTTGAGATTTCTTTTATCTGAGCCTTGATATCTCCTGGTCAGGAGAAGGACACTTCCCTGTACCGACCAGCCCTGGAGGAACTGCGAAGGCAGATTCGTTCTTCTACAACTTCAATGACTTCAGTACCCAAACCTCTTAAATTTCTGCGTCCACACTATGGCAAACTGAAGGAGATCTATGAGAACATGGCCCCTGGGGAGAATAAGGTAAAACTGTTCTAGAAGCTGGTGGAGGCCTAGTTTGGGAATTCCTCTTCATCTAGACCATGGGGCTTATCGTGAATCTCAGGCAGCCTAGTAGACCTGAGATCCTGAGCAAGTTCAACAGAACTCATAATCAAAACACTCACGTAAGAGTGAGTTGATAGGAAGATTGTTTTCAGAAAGGATAATGTTTTTGTCATTTATGTTGGACCTTGGGATTTTATTATCATGATTTTTATCAATTTATTTTTAACCTTAATTTTTTTCTATTCTTTACATCCCATGCATCTGTTCTATTTGTTTTATCTCTAGAATATTATCCCCAACTCAGTAACTTTTCTGCCTGTTGGTACAGCCCTAATCCAAGAAATGTTCAGTTCTCACCTGAACTACTGCAGCAGCCTCCTAGCTGACTGACTCTCTTCCTTTTGTCTGTGACCTCCTACAGTTTGTCTTTCATAGAGCAGCCACAGTAATCTTTAGAGTATGAATCTTTTCTGCTTAAAACTTTTAAATAGTTTACTATTGCAGTTGGAATAAAATTTAGTCTCCATCTTTCTCTACTCTCCCCTGGCTAGCACCCTCCAGTCATGTTGGTTCAAAAGGGAGATTATAGCAGGCTTGGGTAATATAAAATGTTTTAAGTTTTTAACATGAGATCAGTGATATAATTAACATTTGCTTTGGGGGATAGTGACAGTGATCTTGATTCCATAATGTAACATTCCCCTTACCCTGAATTTGACTTCAAAGGACTGGTTTCTTTGTAGCGTTTTGCTGCTGACATCATCTCTGTTTTGGCCATGACCATGAGTGGGGAGCGTGAGTGCCTCAAATATCGTCTTGTGGGCTCCCAGGAGGAATTGGCGTCATGGGGTCATGAATACGTCAGGTAAGCCCTTTTCTTCTTGGGAAGCTGAAGAGGTTCTGAGTTAGAGGCCTGAGTTCTGCCTTAGAGTAACAGAGTATCGAGTTTCCCAGATAGTGAATTCTTTGACCCACAGGGGAGTGCTTCCCGTGAAGGTCTGTTACTCTAATGGTCTGAGCCTGTCCGTAGGCATCTCGCAGGAGAAGTGGCTAAGGAGTGGCAGGAGCTGGATGATGCGGAGAAGACACAGCGGGAGCCACTGCTGACCCTGGTAAAGGAAATTGTCCCCTACAACATGGCCCACAATGCAGAGCATGAGGCCTGCGACCTGCTCATGGAAATTGAACAGGTGGATATGTTGGAGAAAGACATTGATGAGAATGCCTATGCAAAGGTCTGCCTCTATCTTACCAGGTAAGTGAGCAAGGTAGGGAAGGGTGGCAGGCCTATGCTTTCCAGTACTTCTTTCTCAATTGTGACTCCTTTATTTTCCAAGAGTGTCTGCTTCAAAGTTAGCAATCAAACTAATTAATTTGTTAACATCTGTGAACTTCTTGAAGACAGAGAAATCATGTCTCCTTAGTAGTCCCAATATCTAGTGTAACGTTTGGTGTATAGTAGGCATCCAGTCCCAGTACTCTTGCCTGGAAAATCCAATGGATGGAGTAGCCTGGTGGGCTGCAGTCCATGGGGTCGCTAACAGTCGGACAGACTGAGCGACTTCAGTTTCACTTTTCTCTTTCATGCATTGGAGAAGGAAATGGCAACCCACTCCAGTATTCTTGCCTGGAGAATCCCAGGGATGGGGGGAGCCTGGTGGGCTGCAGTCTATGGGGTCACACAAAGTCGGACACGACTGAAGTGACTTAGCAGCAGCAGCAGGCATCCAGTACTTTGGCCACCTGATGCAAAGAGCTGACTCATTACCTTGATGCTGGGAAAGATTGAAGGTGGGAGGAGAAGGGGACAATAGAGGATGAGATGGTTGGATGGCATCACCGATTCAATGGACACAAGTTTGAGTAAACTCTGGGAGTTGGTGATGGACAGGGAGGCTTGGCTTGCTGCAGTTCATAGGGTCTCAAAGAGTCAGACATGACTGAGTGACTGAACTGAAGTGATAGTAGGCATCCAGTATCAGGTAAGTGGATTAAACAGGGTAAATGAATATCTGATTCCTTTATTATTTTTACTTTGGTAGTTGTGTGAATTACGTTCCTGAGCCTGAAAACTCTGCCCTACTGCGTTGTGCCCTGGGTGTATTCCGGAAGTTCAGTCGCTTCCCTGAAGCTCTGAGATTGGCACTGATGCTCAATGACATGGAGCTGGTAGAAGATATTTTCACCTCCTGTAAAGACGTGTATGTAAAGGAAAAAGTAGGCCAAGTGATAAGCTGATGGATGGGATGTTTGCATGAGGTGCTGGGACATGTAGTTTCTGGTTAGGGCTTGAAAGCCTATTCTAGTGGATGGGGGCTGAGCAGATGTGGCGGCTGTCTCCCACAGGGTTGTACAGAAACAAATGGCATTTATGCTGGGCCGGCATGGGGTGTTTTTGGAGCTGAGCGAAGATGTGGAGGAGTATGAAGACCTGACAGAGATCATGTCCAATGTGCAGCTCAACAGCAACTTCTTGGCTTTAGCTCGAGAGGTGAGATTCTTTGTCCTTACCCATCAAGGTTTTTTGGTTTTGATTCCACTTGGCGTTTTACCTCCCTGATGCTTCTGACTAGACTCTCCTTGGTTAGAATTGCCATTCAGTGGGATAACAGAAGGGACGGCTAAGGGAGGACTAGGGGTGAGCAGTTGTGACCCTCTGACTTCTCTTTAGCTGGACATCATGGAGCCCAAGGTGCCTGATGACATCTATAAAACCCACCTGGAGAACAACAGTGAGTGGACATCTCCATGTATGAGGGGATTGGAGGATTGTTAACTGTGTTTCTTGTATTGAGTGTTGGCTTGGCCCAATATGCTTGTCCTATAGAGCTCAGAATTTCCACATGGTTTTTCCCTACGTCACTGCTGGGGGCCACAGATGGTGGATTCTAAGGGGCCAGCTCAGGATCACCTGTCATGCTATGTTCCCTTCTTGTTCTACTCTAAACCTTCATTTTTTCCCCTCCTTTGCAGGGTTTGGGGGCAGTGGCTCTCAGGTGGACTCTGCCCGTATGAACCTGGCCTCCTCTTTTGTGAACGGCTTTGTGAATGCGGCCTTTGGTCAAGACAAGCTGCTGACAGATGATGGCAACAAATGGCTTTATAAGAACAAGGACCATGGTATAATTCTGTTCCTATTCTGTGTAATTTTGTTCAATCTTTTTGTCCTTTTAGGTGCACATGTTGTTATAAGGGATTCCCAAGGCAGTTCTTTGGAGAGTTCTTTATAACAGTTTTTCAAGGGTAGAGCCTAAAAGACTGATTGATTTTTCCTTGGTATAGGAATGTTGAGTGCAGCTGCATCCCTTGGCATGATTCTGCTGTGGGATGTGGATGGTGGCCTTACCCAGATTGACAAGTACCTGTACTCTTCTGAGGACTATATCAAGGTTGGTCTAGGCACAACCTACTAATGCAGACATCCCCCTCCCATGTGCTAGGGCCCTCTCGGGGCCTCCTTTTCACTGGTAGGTCTGCCCGGTTTTTGACTCCAGTTAAGGCAGATGCTATAATGAGGCCCATGTGGCATCCTTTGTGGTGAGGAAGGTAGAGTAGCCCAGGTGAAGAATCTGTTTGCATTTTGTAGTCAGGAGCCCTCCTGGCCTGTGGCATTGTGAACTCTGGTGTCCGGAATGAGTGTGACCCTGCCCTGGCACTGCTCTCAGACTATGTCCTCCACAACAGCAACACCATGAGACTTGGTTCCATCTTTGGGTAAGGCTTCTTGCTTCTCCTTTTGATAGTACTCAGCCTGTAAGCTATGTGAAAACAGAGTCGGGCCCTTCCACCTTTGTATAGCCAAAGGCTACCACTGTGCCTATTTGGCTCTTGGTGACTATTTGTTGAAATGACCAGTCCTGCTTTTGTTTCTTCCTTGTCTTATCCTCGGGTGTGTGTTGGGGACCGTCTCTCTTTGGCTTTTGCAGGCTTGGCTTGGCCTATGCTGGCTCCAATCGTGAAGATGTTCTCACCCTGCTGCTACCTGTGATGGGAGATTCCAAGTCCAGTATGGAGGTGAATAGAGGTTGTTGATCATTTAGGGGAGATAGGAAAGGTATTCTGAGTCCTTCCGGTCTTTCATAAATAGTGGGGAAGAGAGTGTGTGTGTTGTGGGGCGGTGGGGGAGGAGAGAGAGTAGGAATGTGTATCATTTCAGTGAAATTGCTTGGAATTGGGTTTCTAAGCCTCAGGGGACATTGAGGCTAAAGAGTTAATGTTTTAGTATTGAGTTCCAGCCCTTGGGATCCATGAGGAAGTATCAGACTAGAGTGGGGAGGAACTTTACCCAGCTTGGGGTGGGTATGCTGGTTTAGTCATTAGCCAACCTTAAATTTTCTTACTTGTGTAGAATCATTTTAGTGATGGGTAAATAAAGAGTGGTGGCTAAAAGTATAGGTTTTAGTCAGATAGACCTCAGTTCAAATCCTGCCCCCTCTGCTTACAGGTAGTGTGATCTTGGATTTGTGACTCAATCTCCTTAGGCATCCTTTTTCTTGTCAGTATAAGAAATAACAGTAGAACCTGTTTCATGGGGTTTTTGTGAAGATTAAATGTTAATAGTATGCAAAGGAGTTGGCATAGTGGCTGCTTGATGCTCTTGTCATTTTGGCCTGTCATCAGAAGGGGGTTGTTACCTCATGTGGTTTCAGTGGACTCTAGGAGTTGGCTCTCTTGAATCAAGATAGGTGAACGACTATTTTAACAACTTACTTAATATTTGATAACTTAATATTTAATGTTTAATAACTTGATATTTAGTAATGCTGAGTATTGATTTTCCCCTTTCTAGGTGGCAGGTGTGACAGCTCTGGCCTGTGGAATGATAGCAGTGGGCTCCTGCAATGGAGACGTCACTTCCACCATCCTTCAGACCATCATGGAGAAGTCAGAGACTGAGCTCAAGGACACTTACGCCCGTTGGCTTCCTCTTGGACTGGGCCTCAACCATCTGGGTGAGAGAATGTCTCTCTCTTTGGGCAAAATACTGGTATTAACTGGATACAACAGGGAGAGTTTATGAGTTAGGCTGTGCTGGAAGAGAGTACCTGTCCTCTGACCCCTTGAACCTCTTCTTTAGGGAAGGGAGAGGCCATCGAGGCCATCCTGGCCGCTCTGGAGGTTGTGTCTGAGCCATTCCGCAGTTTCGCCAACACACTTGTGGATGTGTGTGCCTATGCAGGTCTGTGTGTTTGTTCCTCCTCAGGGACGTGTCACTTATTTCTTGGTCCTCCTTTCTTAGTCATCCTGAATTGCCTTAGATTCTTTAGCTTGTGTTCCTAGAGGAAGCTTTTCCTTGGTGCCTTCTCATCTCTTCCCTTTCTTTGCCTGACCACCCTGCCCCAGGCTCTGGGAATGTACTGAAGGTGCAGCAGCTACTCCACATTTGCAGTGAGCACTTTGACTCCAAGGAAAAAGAGGAAGACAAAGACAAGAAGGAAAAGAAGGACAAGGACAAGAAGGAAGCCCCTGCTGACATGGGAGCACATCAGGTTCTGTGGGCAGCTGAGCACGCTCCAGGGAGGCTCTGGGAAAAGATAATATGGATTTGGGTTTGTTTTAGAGCCTCTCTGGGCATTGCTGTGTTGAAATAGCACGAGATAGGGTTCCTGCATGAGGGCTCAGGGTGTGCCCCACAGAACAGCTTTTTCTTCTTAGATGGCTTGAGTCAGGGGTGAGTTTTCTGTTCCATGAGCTTACTGGGCTTTGCTGGCTCTTCTTTTGCAGGGAGTGGCTGTATTAGGGATCGCCCTTATTGCCATGGGGGAGGAGATTGGTGCAGAGATGGCACTACGAACCTTTGGCCACCTGGTGAGTATCACATGAAGATTGAAATGTATTGGTTTTGATGCCTAGAATTCCCCAGGAGATTTCCCTGATGGGTTTTCTCAGTCGGGAAATGGTCTTTCTGTTGCACCCTTGCTACAAAACTTAAGGCCCCATCTACCCATCTGTCTGTTCTTGTAACTGAGCTTGTTCTTTCTGCTTTCTATGACACCCTTGTTATTTTATCACCAGCTGAGATACGGGGAGCCTACGCTCCGAAGGGCTGTGCCTTTAGCACTGGCCTTAATCTCTGTTTCAAATCCACGACTCAACATCCTGGATACCCTAAGCAAATTCTCTCATGATGCTGACCCAGAAGTGTCCTATAACTCCATCTTTGCCATGGGCATGGTGGGCAGTGGTAAGTATTGGTCAGAAAGAAATCTTAGGCATCTTGGGGGAAAGGTTGAAGCCCTTTTTTCAAGCCTCTGTAACACTTGATATTTCCAGGTACCAATAATGCCCGTCTGGCTGCGATGCTTCGCCAGTTAGCCCAATATCATGCCAAGGACCCCAACAACCTCTTCATGGTGCGCTTGGCGCAGGTAAAGAGTAGAACTGTTCTCCTTAGAGTGAGTGTGCCAGGGGAAGTGTCTGTGTGATGGAAGGGAGACATGACGCTGTGTGAAGGGAACCTTAAATTTGGCCTGGAAAGGAGGATGTGAATGCGTTGTGAGATTTGTGTGGCTGAGTTAGGTGATTTCTCCTTAGATGTGACTTCCCCACCTCCACTTCTCTCTGTATTTTTTTTTCCCCCAGGGCCTGACACATTTAGGGAAAGGCACACTCACCCTCTGCCCCTACCACAGTGACCGGCAGCTTATGAGTCAAGTGGCTGTGGCTGGGCTGCTCACTGTGCTTGTCTCTTTCCTGGATGTCCGCAACAGTGAGTTCCTGTCAGGAATCTTACCTGGTGGCACAGAGTGCCTTCTTTGTACCCCTAACCAGGGCCTCCGTGGTAATTTAGGAATAAGACCCGAGTTAACTGTGTATTCCTCTGGGTTTCTGAGGTTCTTTGGGCCTCATGAGACTTCCATCTCTCACACTTTTGATCTTAACCAAAGAGATTTCTTTTGAAGATGAACCGAGCCCATTTTCTGCCTTGAAGGGAAAAGTGATTATTGAGTCTGTGGGTTTTAGCCAGAGTCAGGTGGTGGCATCTCCAGTTTGTAGTAGGTTGTCTGTGGGGAGGGCTATGGGCTCAGCTGTACAGCTGAGGGTTTAAAGAGACAGGGCTGGAGTGGAGTCCCAAGATTTAGGCCAGACCTGCTCTGATGCCTTTAACTGTATTTGTCCTGTGTGCTTCCCTCAGTCATTCTAGGCAAGTCGCACTATGTATTATATGGACTGGTGGCTGCCATGCAGCCCCGAATGCTGGTTACATTCGATGAGGAGCTGCGGCCACTGCCGGTATCTGTCCGTGTGGGCCAGGTGAGGGGCTGAGCAGAGGGGAGGGCCCAGGCTGTACTCCAGAACTTGTAGAATGCATACATGCCATTTCTCTGAAACTGGGATGGGCACTGGGTTGCTGTTACACTCCTATCAAGAGTCCTTCATCTCACTTTTCTCACCCTACAGGCAGTGGATGTGGTGGGCCAGGCCGGCAAGCCTAAGACCATCACAGGGTTCCAGACACACACAACCCCAGTGTTGTTGGCTCACGGGGAGCGGGCAGAATTGGCCACTGAGGAGTTTCTTCCCGTCACCCCTATTCTAGAAGGTTTTGTTATCCTTCGGAAGAATCCCAACTATGACCTCTAAGTGGCCACCAGAGGCTCTGAGCTGCAGCTGATATGTCAGCAGGTCATGCTTCCTGCTGCCAGGGGTGGACACTACTCCAGACCTTTAGGGGAATCCAGACCTTCTTTTGTTACTGAGTGAGATAACTTTGTTGAATAAAGACCTTTATCCCCGAGGTCCCTCTGTGTCTATTTTCTGGGATATTGTGGCTAGAGGCCACACTGGGGTGGAGAGTGGATGTGAGAGGGTATTGTTTATAGCAGCTCTGAGCCTGGGCTAGCAGGAAGGCTGCTGTGAATGGAAAAAACCAAGCCCCTTTTCCTTCTCCCCTCTTTCCTAATCATCTTAAAAAGTGGTTAATCTTTAAGGGGCATGAACTTTGAAAAGCTTATAAACTTCATGAATCTCCTTTTAGGAGAGATATGTATACAAATTTTTATGTAAACTCTTACAAATAACTTTGTAAGGGGCTTGAAGATCCCAAGCATCCCCCCTATTCTCACCTGCCAATGCGCACCCACCTCAAGCCCATCATTCCCTGGCTTTGGACTAAGGATCTCTCCTCTTACGAGGCAGCAAAGTTAGCTCCACTCTTCCTAACTTGACTTCTGTGCTGCTGAATGAAATGGACATCTTTACCTCCTATAACCCTCTTGTCCTTTTGGGGAGGCTGCTAGTTGAGGGATTTGATCATGTTAACATTTACCTCTAGGCTCTTCTTGCAAAAATGGTGCAAGAAAGCTTGACCCTGACCTTCCTCTTTAGTAGAGCAATGAGAAAGAAATGGCCTCCTTCCTGGAATGTGATCACTCATGATCTGTAGTGCTCCTCCCTGGTGGGGCTGGTATGAGTATAGCTACAATGCCGGTGGGGGCCTGGACTCCTATGGATGCAGTGGAGGAGAACAGATGGCCCTGTCAGATAATTGCTAGCATTTATCCAACACTTGAACTGTGATTTTACCCTCTGAATAGTAATCAGCACTTAATAGGTCATCAACAAATGGCCTAGTAAAACAACAACAAAGAGAATACATACTCTATTTATATTTCTAGTGATAGCAGATCAATGGTTATCTATAGATGAGAGTGGAGAGAAAGATGATTCTGAAGGAAGAAAACTTTTGAGAGGGATAGAATTGGTCAGTATGTTGATTGTAGTAGTGGTGGTGATCATATATCTGTCAAAATTAATCAAATTGTACTTATTTATTTTTTTGGCCACCTAGCTTGTGGGATCTTCGTTCCCTGACCAGGGATTGAATCCAGGCCCTCAGCAGTGACAGCGCAGAGTCCTAACCACTGTACCACCAGGGAATTAATTCCTTGTATATTTTAAATATGTGCAGTTTGTAACATACTTAAAGTTTTCAAACATGAAAAAAAATTAGTGATTGTAAAATGAAAACATAAAAGGTAATTCTCTTTCCAAGTTGGTGATTATGCTTTAAGAAATTTTCATAATGGCTCTTAAGCCTTCACATTTAATGTCATTCAGCAAAAAATAAATGGAGACATTCTGCTTTAGACTTTCTAGTTTGTGAGTATATAAATAGAGAAAAACAAATCCTATCCTCACAAAGCTTACAAGAAGAAAACAATTTGTGTTATGTTGTGATCAACTCTATACGGGAGTCTGAGCAAATACTCTGGGATCACTGAAATAGGGCCTAAGTGCCTGAAGAGGTGAGGGAAGAGTTTTCATTTTTAAAGTTTTTCATGATTTCACTAGGGGGCTGCTTTGTTGTGTATGGGCTTTCTTTAATTGCAGAGAGCGGGGGTTACTCTTCCTTGTGGTGCTTGGACTTCTCATTGCCATGGCTTGTCTCGTTGCTTACGGGGCTCAGGAGTGTCTGGACTTCTTGCTTAGCGGGGCTCAGGAGTGTTTGGACTTCCACGGTTGTGGCTCCCAGGCTTTAGAGCACAGGCTCAGTGGATGTGGTGCACATGCTTAGTTGCCCCGAGGCATGTGGAATCTTCCTAGACAAGGGATTGAACCCTGCGTGGGAAGGCAGATTCTTAACCACTGGGACACCAGGCAAGTACTTTTAAGTCTTTACTAGAGTTTGTTACAATATTGTTTCTGTTTTTGTGTTTTGGTTTTTTGGCAGGAAGGCATGTGGGATCTTAGTTCCCTGACCAGGGATTGAACCCCCTGCACCCTGCAATGGAAGGCAAAGTCTTAACTACTGGACTGCCAGAGAAGTCCCGAGGGGAGATTTTTGAGAAAACATTCTTGAAGAAATATAAGTTCATCCAGAGGAAAAGAGGGCAGGATACAGCCAAAGGAGTAGCAAAAGCAAGAACGCAGACAAGCTACTTGCTTTCAGAAACCAAGGATAGTTTGATTTGGCTAAGTGTTACATAGAGTTAGGGGAAACTGTGTTAGGAGCTAGGGACACAGGCTTGGATCAGGTTTAGAAGAGCTTTCATAAGAAATTGACAGTGTCTCTCTATGGGCACCAATGAAAGAACAGGAAAGAGACATTCTCAGCTAGCTATCCTGGTGAGAAAGCTCACCATGGAGGCCTGGAGACCAAGTAAGTGAAATGAACTGAATTAGGGCAGTAGAAATGGGGAGGGCAGAAGAATTTTTAAATACAAAATCAACAGGACTTGATTCTAATTCAAACACCAATAGGACCTGATGTCTGATGAGATGTGACATGGACAGGAAGGAATGTAAGATGAAATCCAAATTTCCTGCCTGGGCACTAATCACTGAGAAAGAATACATGAGTGAGACACATTTGGGGGCAAAAGGCGGACACTATTCAAGTAGGGAGAAATGACACATTTCTATCTAGAAATGCATAATTTAAGATGCCTGTAGGGTGATTAGGTAGGCTACAGCCCATGGGGTCTCAGAGAGTCAGACACAACTGACTAAGCACACAGCAGTGTTTCAGGTAGTACCTTGTTCTGATGGGAGTTTAAGATTTTTTAAAAAATCTTAAAAGTATTGAACTTGTTACAATATTGCTTCTGTTTTATGTTTAGGTTTTTTTTTTTTTTAATATTGACTGTGTTTTTTGGATGTTTGTATGAAGAATATTGAGACAGGATCTATCATTTTTGACTTTTTAAATACCTTTAAATTAAATTTATTTTTAATTTAAGGATAATTGCTTTACAGTATTGTGTTGATTTCTACCAAAAGTCATGTTTCGTTTTTTTGGCTGTGAGGTACGGGGGAATCTTAGCTCCCCAACCAGGAAAGAACCCACACCCCTTGCACTGGAGGCTGAAGTCTTAACCACTGGACCACCAGGGAAGTCCCCTGACTGGAGCTTCAGAGTGATTTCTGAGCTAAGAAAGAATTGCCATGTAAGCAGTAACTGATTTTTATTTGTTAGTTTTCGTAGAAAGAGAAATGAGAACAGAGAAGGGAGGCAGCCTTATACCATAACGCACAGAACTCCAAGAATGTAACAGAGAACAGGTACATGTGCATTTTCATTCTCCTTACGGTTCTTCCTGTGTGTCTATTTTTGCTCTTCTCTCTTTGGAGCTTGTTACTCTGATACAGTTCAGTTCAGTTCAGTTCAGTCGCTCAGTAGTGTCCGATTCTTTGCAACCCCATGAACTGCAGCACGCCAGGCCACCCTGTCCATCACCAACTCCCGGAGTTCACTCAGACTCACGACTAGTGTTAGGACATCAAGGTGAAAAATGTCCAGTCCAATGAAAGGAAACCTGCCATTTCTGTTAACCAGGTCAGCAAAATACAATTTCCATGTAAATTTCTGAAATATCAAAAATCACTTCAAGGCTTCCCCGGTGTGACTTTCTCAGTTGACCAGCCTATGGAGACTCCTGTTTTGAGCCTTGAAAGTGATCAGGGAGACAGCATCCAAGGCAGTGATGTGCTTAATCAGACTGCTTGCTGTATCTGATTATCACTTGGAAAAAAATAACTCCGTTTACACTCCTGAAGCTTGCAGCCTTCCTTGCTTCCACTGCTGATCTTCGATGACTGTTAGCAAGTATTTACAACATTATGCATTTCTTCAAAATGTCCTCTTTGTCTCCTCCAAATTCTCCGCTGGTTTTTCTCTTAGCTTCCAGTTTAGAGAGTAAAGTGAAAGTGAAGTCGCTCAGTCGACTCTTTGCGATCCCATGATCTGTAGTCTACCAGGCTTCTCTGTCCATAGGATTTTCCAAGCAAGAGTACTGGAGTGGGTTGCCATTTCCTTCTCCAGGGGATCTTCCTGACCCAGGGATCGAACCCAGGTCTCCTGCACTGCAGGCAGACACTTTACCCTCTGAGCCAGAGAGTAAAGAGATGCACCTTGGAGTTGCACCGGGACCAGCAACAGCATTCCATCAGGTTATAGATGTGGGAGCCTCCCAGCCTCCAGGAAGTCCTGGGAAGCTGTGCTCAGTGAAGGTGCAAGAGATAGGAGATGTGGGATCAGACTTATTCACATCCCTCCAACATCAGGACCCCAGGGTTGTGTGTGGAGCACCAGTCAGGCTTCACAGGACACATGAGCAGTGATGTCATCCTAAGGGGGTGTCTGACATGGTCCCTCTGTCTGTCGCATCTGGCGAGGCTGGACTGAATGGGTCTGCTTGACGCAGGCCCGCCTGCCTGCAGTTTTCAACATTCAGATGTGCACTTTGCATCTCAGTGCCAGAGAGAGGTTCTCAGGACCTACCCTCAAGAGGGAAGGTTCTGACACAAACTTGCCTGAAGGGACAAAAGTCTCGGCACAGGGACACCCTGTGGTCTGAGATGACACTTGCTCTCTTGACAGACGTGGGAGCACAGTGATGCTAAAAGAGCAGAGGGAGGTGATTCACGCCCGCATCACTCAAGAGCGTCTTCAGCAGAGCTGGGATATGGGCTCTTGTGGCCCCACCCAGAATCTGGGTCTCCCCCAGCTTTCCTGGGTGCTCGATACGTGCATGCTGGATGTGCTTTAGATTCCTGACCTCAGCTTCCATTGCCCCAGGTCCTCTGCAGCCTGGAAGCTGTCACAGTGATGCCAGGAGTGAGGACCTGGCTTCGTGAGCCTGGGAGTATGGAACCCTGAAGATGACTGCTCCTGATGCTGCCGTCCAACCACGGAAACCAACCTGACCCATCTTCCCACCTGGATTTGAACGTGCGATAGAACTAGAAGATTTGCTCACTGCCCTTCTGTTCTATACAGAACCCTATCTAGAACCAGTGGGGAAAGTGTTTTACTTGAGCTACAGTAGGGACACCATGGCTGGAGTGTCACCAGACACGAGCCTTGTGGCATTAACCTCAGTGATGAAATCTACCCATCTGCTTCTAAAATTTAAATTAGGCATCATCTACTACAATAGGAAAACAGATAGTTCATTTCACATTTATACCACAATAGTTCTTTCTGGGGACTTTTACTGCCTTCTGCCTTGGTTCAGATGGCAAAGAATCTGCTTGCAATTCAGCCCTGGGTTCATTCCCTGAGTTGGGAAGATCCCTTGGAGAAGGGAATGGCAACCCTCTCCAATATTCCATAGACAGAGGAGCCTGATGAGCTGCAATCCATGGGGTCACCAGCAGATGGACATGACTGAATGACTATCACTTTCTTCACTTTTCTGCCTGAGAAGAGGTAAAGTTGGGGATTCAATACACTCCCTGAGCAGAAGCTCAGAGTCTGAGCAGAAAAACAGTCAATACACAGAATCTCGTCTACTGTCTTAAAATGTGTCTGCTAATTCATAATCAAATGATGGCTAAAGTCTGCCCACAATGGAAAATGTAGACACTGAATTCAATACTGTTTTACATTTATGAAGGAAGATTATCTGTTTTAAATAAAACCTTTTGTTTCAACCTGGGACTCCAGTAAATAAGACTTAACTGTGAGGCATGGACAGAAATTATTACTGATGTAAGTATGCAAAGCGCCTCCTTGCATAAGGCGCCCTCCTCCAGCCTTTGGTCATGCTGACCAAGGAAACGCATAGAAATGGTTAACAGGAAGGAGTTAAGGGACCAGGTGGCTTTCACAGAGAAAGAACAAGAAGCAGAAGCAGACCCAGGAAGCCAGAGGAAAGGCTGAGGAGGGAACAGTGAGGATCGCAGGCTGTGGGGCAGGGGTAGGGGTGAGGCAGGAGGGTCTGGGGGCTCCTGATTCCTGGCAACAGTTCGTGAGGGTAAAACTGACGTCTGAACAGAATTTGGAACATGGTCTCCTGTCTTAGCACTGATGCTACCTTTTCCCCCCCTCTTGAAAGGCCAGATAAATGTCCTTTTCTTTTCTGCCAACTGTTCTTTCTTCTTTGTTACCAGGTTGGGCCCAGACTAAACCCTGCAGGGCCCCAGATTATATTTCAATTTCTCAAAGGTAGACAGTTTTTACATCCTGCATGTTTCTTTAGACGGAAGGGAAATAAAAGCATCACCATGGAAGCTTTTATTTAGTTAAATTAATTTCTTCCTTTTTCAAGAGAAGACTAAAGTGAAACAACATGATTAACTTTCTATTAATTCTTCCTCACTGAGACCAGTAATAGTTATTCAGTCTCATGTTCATTACCAACATCAATAATGCTCAAGACGCGTCATCACAAATTAGGAAAACATGCACTGATATGGCATTATTGTCTGGGTTTTAGTATTTATTACTGAAAAACATACACTTTAGTACTTAATACATCATTATGGTTTTTTATCACTTCCCCATTTGTAAAGTCCTAAGTCCTCCATCAATCCTGGTTCCTACAACAGCACTATCCTCAATAAATAACAGTCAAGCAAAGTGAGAGAGAAGACTGTTTATGAAGAAAGCCATGCTTTATCAAGGTCTCATCTCTATATTATTAATATCATTTTTCAAATCTTAGAAAAAAGTTTTCAAAGTAATTCACCCCTACACTGATGTTATTGACTTTTTAACTCTCTTTAGTTAAAAAAAAAAAACTTTTCATAAGTATAAGTTTACCCTAAAAAGTAAATAATAAATATTAATAATAACTATTTCATATTTAATTGTTACTTTACTCTTTTTACAGTTTTATTCCTGGGAGGTTTTAGTAAGTTAACTGAATGCTATTCATTATTGATTTTGCTAATTGATTTTTGCAATGATATAAAGCCTGTATTTACCAAGGAAGGGAAGGGAGAATGATGGAGCTTCTCTTAGATCATTTTATCAACAGACAGCATCAGGCATGCTCTGTCCTCACCCTCTCACCCGGCTACTGTTCTCCCTGTAGTGAGAACAGGTACCAGGAGACCCTGCCAGCCTATGGGTCACCAGCTCGAGGTCACTGCCCTATGGGTCACTGCACTTCTACAAAGGATGTCAGGTACTTACAGGTCTGGGTGTAAGTCAGCACAGGGCGGATCTTGATCCCCAAACTTCCGCAGAAGCACCTGGGCGAGCTCCAGGCCATCATTCTCACTGCTGCTTGTCGGGAGACAAAGGACAAGGAGGGAGGTCAGTACTCGGCCGGGAGTTCTCAGGACATTCTGCCTCAGAGCGAGCCCCAGGCCCACCAGGTCAGGCACATGTTCCCAGCGGTGCAGTTAGAGCTCATCATTCACCTTGTTTATGGTGAAGTCAACCAGGATGAGGAGGCATCATAAAAGCACAATTTTGCCACCACAGATAAATGTATTTTTATATGTTTGCATTCGACTGCATCATTTTTCTCATCTTTTCACTTAAAATTAAAATTTTACTAACTCTAGCATTTTTGCATGTTTTTTAAAAATTAACTTTAAAGGCTGCATAATATTACATCATGTTAACATAATAAAGTCTATACAACTCTTCTCTTAATGCTGGAGCTCTGGTTTGCTATGAATATTGCTCTACTACACAGCCCAGCAACAAAACTTCTTATATCTGATCTTCCGTGTGTTTCTCTACAGGCTTCCCCGAGAGCTCAGTTGGTAAAGAATCTGCCTGCCATGCAGGAGATTCAGGTTACATTCCTGGATTGGGAAGATCCCCTAGAGAAGGGACAGGATATCCACTCCAGTATTCTTGGGCTTCCCTTGTGGCTCAGCTGTAACGAATCTGCCTGCAATTCGGGAAACCTAAGTTCGATCCTTGGGTTGGGAAGATCCCCTGGAGAAGGGAAAGGCCACCCACTCCAGTATTCTGGCCTAGAGAATGCCATGGACTGTATAGTCCATGGGGTCTCAAAGAGTCAGACACGACTGAGTGTTTCTATACAGGCTTTGCGGGTGGCAGTAGTGGCAAAGAATCTGTCTGTCAATGCAGGAGTCACAGGAGATGTGGGTTCGATCCCTGGGTGGGGAAGATCTGCTGGAAGAGGAAATGGCAGCCCATTCCCGTATTCTTGCCTGGAGAATCCCATGGACAAGAGCTTGGCAGGCCGCAGTCCATAGGGTCACAAAGAGTCAGACACGAATATGTAAACTATACTGAATATTTTCTTGATAAGAAGCCCTAGGTATGCTTTAAGTACACAATGAATTATAGTCTCTATTTTACTGGCATGAATCTCAGAAGTTAATTAACAGTTCAAGCAGCATCCACGGGAACCAAGTCTTCCAGATGGAATCTCCTTATTGAAGACACCATCGAAGATAAGACACATTATTATTCTAGTCTGGGGGAGATGTGGAAAAAACTTTACAGTAAATTTTATACATCAGTTTTACAAAACATCTTGACTTGAGAAAATGCAGAGGATACAGTATTTTCAGTTCAGTTCAGGTCAGTTGCTCAGTCGTGTCCGACTCTTTGCGACACCATGAATCTCAGCACGCCAGGCCTCCCTGTCCATCACCAACTCCCGGAGTTCACTCAGACTCAAGTCCATCGAATCAGTGATGCCATCCAGCCATCTCATCCTCTGTCATCCCCTTCTCCTCCTTCCCCTAATCCCTCCCAGCATCAGAGTCTTTTCCAATGAGTCAACTCTTCGCATGAGGTGGCCAAAGTACTGGAGTTTCAGCTTCAGCATCAGTCCTTCCAAAGAACACCTAGGACTGATCTCCTTTAGGATGGACTGGTTTGATCTCTTTGCAGTCCAAGGAACTCTCAGAGTCTTCTTCAACACCACAGTTCAAAAGCATCAATTCTTCAGCACAGTTATGTTCAGAAATTATTAAAATACACACACTTGGAAAATATTATGCATTTAATANGGTTTGATCTCCTTGCAGTCCAAGGGACTCTCAAGAGTCTTCTCCAACACCACAGTTCAAAAATATCAATTCTTCGGTGCTCAGCTTTCTTCACAGTCCAACTCTCACATCCATACATGACTGCAGGAAAAACCATAGCCTTGACTAACAGTATTTTGAAGTGAAGTGAAGTGGCTCAGTTGTGTCTGACTCTTTGAAACCCCATGGACTGTAGCCTACCAGGCTCCTCCCTCCACGGGATTCTCCAGGCAAGAGTACTGGAGTAGGTTACCATTTCCTTCTCCAGGGGATCTTCCCAACCCAAGGATCGAACCTGGGTCTGCTGCATTCCAGGCAAACGCTTAACCTTTGAGCCACCAGGGAAGCCCAACAGCATTTTAAACCTGTCTAAATTAGGCTGATTAGGAGTGGGTCTTCCTACAATTAATCACATGCATGCTGTCATTCAGTCGTGTCTGACTCCTTGCCACCCCATGGACTGTAGCCAGCCAGGCTCCTCTGTCCATGGAATTCTCCAGGCAAGAATACTGGAGTGGGTTGCCATTTCCTCCTCCAGGAGATCTTCTCCACCCAGGGATTGAACCCAGGTCTCCAGCCTTGCAGGCAGATTCTTTATATCTGAGCCATCCCTGAACAAACTGTGATCTTGCTGATATGCTGAAGTCATAGACCTAATCCTTCCTCTCCACCCAGTTATCTTACTTCTCTCAACTGGATCTTCCTGGACCTCTTACCTTTGAGAAAGGACCAGTTTTAATGGAAAAGAAATAACAACTCATTACACCAAATAAGTGGTATATTTCTGCTGAAGACAACTTTTCTTTCAGACCTAAGCTGGAATGCAAATACTGCTACAGCATCCAAAACCAAAATGAATAATTATTTACAGGAATACGCCACCTTCCCCACTACATGAAATATAACCATGAGTTTAAAATATCCAGGTGGTTTACAACTGGCCTAATCTGATTCCCTACAGCCCTGGCCAGAACTCTGCAGTGATGAAAGATACTGAAATTTACGGCAAAGCTACATCTCATAAGTAGGCAGTGTGACCTCTGTATAAATAGTCTTCAAGGTTCTGACAAATGAGAAAACACTTTTAGAAGGAAAGGGACATATTTTCCAAGGAAATGTGGCTCATAAAATGAAAACATTATTTGTGGCATCTGTGGAAATACTCTGAATTGCTCCCTTTTGATCCATTAATCCAAGAACAAATATGAAAGTTTGAAATTTTTTCTGAAAAAAATATTGATCCACAAAGTTGTTTACTAGGGATAATTATTAAAAGCAAGTTTCAAAGTTATGGCTTACTTTTACCACTTTTTTGCTTAGGTCTAAAGGTCACTTAAAAAAAAAAAAAAAAAAGCTTTATATTATCCATGTTGCCATAACATTCAAATGCTTTTTCTTCGTGTATGCATGCATGCTAAGTCGCTTCAATCGTGTTCAATTCTTTGCAATTCTATGGGCTGTATCCCACCAGATTACTCTGACCATGGGATTCTCCAAGCAAGAATATTGGAGTGGGTTGCCATGCCCTTCTTTAGGGATCTTCCCTACCCAGGGATCAAGCCCGTGGCCTGTTCTTTAACATCTTTTTTTTGTTATCTTCAAACTCGTAGCTGTATTTAGAGCACTGCTAGAAGCATGGGAAGCCTGTCCTTACGAGACTGCAGGAATTGGAAACAGTGCTAGACTGGGGCTCCTGGGGCATCTCCTGCATCGGTACTGCTTCCTCTCCATCTCGGCACGTCTCAAAACTTCACTTGCAGCAGCATGGCCCAGGGGCTTGTGTGAGCTAATGCGGATTACTACACATCATCCCAAAGGTCTTCATGTTGTTAACAAGAGTCCCCAGGGGTAGCTCTTGGCGATCAAACCAAATCAAGAAACACGGGGCTTCCGGGAGGAAGTGACCTGCACACGACTCTCCCCACTCTGCTAGCTGTCCAGTACCCCGCTGCCCCGAGCCAGCCCTGGATCTGACAGGCATCGGCTCCAGGGGATCCTGGGCTCCGTGGGCACTATCTCAGAGGCAAGTGGCACAGGGATGGCATTGAAGAACAGTTGCAAAGCACCCAGGGCAAGGAAGAGAATGGGCCAGTCCTCCAGAGGATGGGCCTCAGAGACCTGCTACCCACAACCTCCCTTGTCTCTTGGCCCCAAAGAGGAGAGGAAAAGCTGAATGAGAGGGCAGACGCCTTCCTCCTCCTGAGCCAGGGAGCGTGGAGGGAGCAGAGGAGGAAACTGCCATGGCTTGGGCCCCTCTGCACCGCCCGAGCATCTCAGAACAAACATGGCCCCAGGGCCCAGCAGCCAGAGAAACCCAAACAGCCAAGACACTCAATGAATATAAGATTGATACAGCTAGAACCAGTTTACATGGTTACGTTTCCCGTCATACACATTTCACCACAACAAAAACAAAGTCACTGAATGAACAGACACCTTGAACCAAACTAAATAAATAAAGTAACAGTGACTGAGACTCACACGCCTACACAGGGCTTTTTTCTGAAACCAAGACATAGGGTTTCGAGGAAACTTCTGAGCATGAAAGGGTATGATTAACTTATGCACCACGATGCCAGACCTCACCTCTAGTAAACCAGGACGTGGGGTCACCCCACTAGGGCATCCGAGATCCAGAGCAGGCAGCAAGGGTGAGGGAGAACCCTCAGCAGCACAGCTGTGCCCACTGAAGTTGCAGAGGCTCTCCCCTCACCCACACCAAACATAAACGACAACCCAGACGAGGAAGGAACGAGTCCAGCAAAATTAATGATTTCCAGCAGGACCTTAGTTTTCCCCCCACATTTAGAGACACGCCTACACTACTAAAACAAAAAGTAACAACCTGTAAAGTTGTTCTTTTCTGTTTAGTCGGAAATTAAAGACAAGTAGAAGGGAAATATGCAATCTCTGATGGGTCCCTGTCTGTAAACATGAGAAAATGAGCATTGAATACGTAGGCTCCTCTGTTTCATAATTTATGCAACATGAGAAATATCTTTGTTCTCACTTAAAAGACTTAGAAATGGAAGAAAATATTAAAAGATTTCTAACTCTCAGACTCAAAATAATTTTGGAGTGCATTACTTTTATGAAAGATTAATACTGTGAGAGCTGGAAGAAACGCTCACAAACAACAGAAAAACATAATTACCGAATTAATAACACAGCAGAGAAACTGAATTGGTATTGGCAACCAGCTGGAAGCATTTCAGTGCCATGAGCCCATGAAGAGAAATGCTCACCTGCTTGAGAAGAAAAGGCTAAGATGGGGCAGAGGAGAGGGAAAAACACTGAGAGTGGAGATTAATTGTATGTGATGCTTGATCTATTCAACATGCAAAGTAAAATGCAAAACAACCACAAAGCCACTGAGAATGTTCAGTCTTAAGAGAAACCTAAGAGCTGCCTAACAGAAACACAGTAGCAAAAACTAAAAATAAAAAAGAAACACAGTAGCAAGTCACAGAGTCAAAAGTAATAGAGAGCAATTGGGAGAAATACTTTAGCCTGTTTTATTCACAGGATTGGGGGCAGGAGGAGAAGGGGATGACAAAGGATGAGATGGCTGGATGGCATCACAGACTCAATGGACGCGACTCTGAGTGAACTCCGGGAGTTGGTGATGGACAGGGAGGCCTGGCATGCTGCAATTCATGGGGTCGCAAAGAGTCGGACACAACTGAGAGACTGAACTGAACTGATTCACATGTGTGTGACCACCAAGAATGGTATCTTCCATACGGTAGGTGCATAATAGGGCTTCTGCCTGCAGTGCAGGAGACATAAGCTTGATCCCTAAGTCTGGAAGATCCCCTGGAGGAAGGCATGCCCACTCCAGTGTTCTTGCCTGCAGAATTCTGTGGACAGAGGAGGCAGCTGGGTTATAGTCCATGGGGTCACAAAGGGTTGGACACAACTGAAGTGACTGAGCATGCACACACAGGTGCATAATAAACACTTGCTGAATAAAGGAGACAAAAGTGTTATGGGACTGTAAGTTAGCGCACATTTGTAAGGATGGTGGTGGCCGGTGGTGGTGGTGACGGTGGCTGAGTGGCTAAGCTGTGTCCCATTCTGCAACCCCATGGACTGCAGCCCACCAGGCTCCTCTGTCCATGGAATTCTCCAGGCAAGAACATGGGAGTGGATTGCCATATCCTGCTCCAGAGGATCTTCCCAGCCCAGGGACTGAACCCATGTTTCCAGCACCGGCAGGTGGATTCTTTACCATTGAGCCACCAGGGATAATTTGGTAATATCTTCCCTGAAATTATTGCTGCTATCCTGGAAAAACTTGTAACAGAAATGTATGGTAATGGAAAAAATGGACAGTTGCATAAATCCAAAGTATTCCTA
The DNA here is from genome assembly GCA_006410675.1 of Oreotragus oreotragus. Taxonomy (NCBI): domain Eukaryota; kingdom Metazoa; phylum Chordata; class Mammalia; order Artiodactyla; family Bovidae; genus Oreotragus; species Oreotragus oreotragus. The sequence goes on from SJYX01001404.1 coordinate 585,631, forward strand.
CACCACTGTCCATCGTAGGAAAGCTTACCTAAATAAATACATCTATACATGCCCCCATATAGAGACGGTTGACATAAATTATGGCCCCTCCAGGCAACATTCTATAGCAAGTCCAAGGAACTGGCACCACTGTACAAAAATAGATCCACAAATGCATTATCAAGTGGAAAAGCAAATGATGAACAGTGTTACAGTGTGAGCTCATCATTATAAAAATAAAAATGCATGCATGTGTGCTAAGGAGCTTCAATCTTGTCCAACTCTCTGCAGCACTAAGGATGGCAGCCTGCCAGGCTCCTCCATCCACGGGATTCTCCAAGCAAGAATGGGAGAGTGGGTTGCCATTTCCTCCTCCAGGGGATCTTCCAGAGCCAGGGATTAAACCAATGTCTCCTGTGTCTCTTGCAATGGAGGCAAGTTCTTTACCACTAGTACCACCTGGGAAGTCCGAAAGTAAAAATGTCTGGATTGGGAAATATTTTATGTAACAAGGGGTAGATGACACACCAACAGGTTTGCCATAGGTAGGGCTCGTAGGAACATGTATGATTTACTTTTAAATTTAGGCTACCCCCTATCTTATAGTACTTGCTTCAAAAAACATACTTGGTAATTTAAAAGCTCAACATAGTTACAGGGTTATATAGCTTATAACTTAGAGGGTTAAATAGTTATAGCTTATAATTAATTTAACAGTTCAGTCACTCAGTTGTGTCTGACTCTTTGCGACCCCATGGACTGAAGCACGCCAGGTTTCCCTGCCCATCACCAACTCGCAGAGCTTGCTCAAATTCATGGTTCATCGAGTTGGTGATGCCAACCAACCATCTCATACTCTGTTGTCCCCTTTTCCTCCTGCCCTCAATCTTTCCCAGCATCAGGGTTTTTTCCAAGGAGTCAGTTCTTTGCATCATGTGGCTAAAGTATTGGAGCTTCAGCATCAGTCCTTCCATTGAATATTTAGGACTGATTTCCTTTAGGATTGACTGGTTTGATCTCCTTGCAGTCCAAGGGACTCTCAAGAGTCTTCTCCAACACCACAGTTCAAAAGCGTCAATTCTTCAGCATTCGGCTTTCTTTATAGTCTAACTCTCACATCCATACATGACTGCTAGAAAAACCATAGCGTTGACTAGATGGACCTTTGTTGGCAAAGTTGTTTCTGCTTTTTAATATGCTGTCTAGGTTGGTCATAGCTTTTCTTCCAAGGAGCAAGTGTCTTTTAATTTCATGGGTGCAGTCACCATCTGCAAGTGATTTTGGAGCCCAAAAACATAAAGTCTGTCACTGATTTCACTGTTTCCCCATCTATCTGCCATGGAGTGATGGGAATGGATGCCATGATGTTACCTTTTTAAATGTTGAGCTTTAAGTCAGCTTTTTCACTCTCCACTTTCACTTTCATCAAAAGGCTCTTTAGTTCTTCTTCACTTTCTGCCAAAATGGTGGTTTCATCTGTATATCTGAGGTTATATATTTCACCCAGAAATCTTGATTCCAGCTTCTGCTTCATCTAGCCTGGCATTTCACATGATGTGCTCTGCATATAGGTTAAATAAGCAGGGTGACAATATACAGCCTTGACATACTCCTTTCCCAGTTTGGAAACAGTTTGTTGTTCCATGTCCGGTTCTAACTGATGCTTCTTGACCTGCATACAGATTTCTCAAGGGGCAGGTCAGGTGGTCTGGTATTCCCATCTCTTTAATAATTTTCCACAGTTTGTTGTGACCCACACAGTCAAAGGCTTTGGCATAGTTAATAAAGCAGAAGTAGATATTTTCCTGGAATTCTTTTGCTTTTTCTATGATCAAACAGATGTTGGCAATTTGATCTCTGGTTCCTCTGCCTTTTCTAAATCCTGCTTGAACAGCTGGAAGTTCACAATTCATGTACTGTTGAAGCCTGGCTTGGAGAGTTTTGAGCATTTCTTTACTAGTGTGTGAGATGAGTGCAACTGTGTGGTAGTTTGAGCATTCTTTGGCATTGCCTTTCTTTGGGATTGTAATGAAAACTGACATTTGACAGTCCTGTGGCCACTGCTGAGTTCTCCAAATTTGCTGGCATACTGAGTGCAGCACTTTCACAGCATCATCTTTCAGGATTTGAAATAGCTCAACTGGAATTCCATCACCTCCACTAGCTTTGTTTGTAGTGATGCTTTCTAAGGCCCCCTTGACTTCAAGTTCCAGGATGTCTGGCTCTGGGTGAGCGATCACACCATCGTGATTATCTGGGTCATGAAGATCTTTTTTGTACAGTTCTTCTGTGTATTCCTGCCACTTCTTCTTAATATCTTCTGCTTCTGTTAGGTCCATACCATTTCTGTCCTTTATTGTGCCCATATTTGCATGAAATGTTTCCTCAGTATTTCTAATTTTCTTGAAGAGCTCTCTAGTCTTTCCCATTCTATTGTTTTCCTCTATTTATTTGCACTGATCTCTGAGGAAGGCTCAGTAGGGTACAAGCTCCTCCTATAACCCTGAGGAGAGTGATAGAAATCTGAACACTTGGCCAGAGAAGGCATTACTGGACATTCGTCTTACACATTTAAAGCACAGCATAAACGAAAGATGAGAGAAGGCAAATAAAATACATGGCTGGAGAGGAGGACCAGACTCGGAAAGGACCAGTCAGAACAGACACAGAGTTCTTCACACAGGCAGGCAGCGGAGAGGGCTTTCTGCTGGTCACACCCAGACTCTGTGGTGAAGCAAATACCAATAACCATGGGAGATAGAGACAAACTAGTTTATTCTCAGCTTTGCCTTTGGGGCCTGTGTCTGTTTAAACCTCATTCCAAAATTGACACAAAGGTCAGCAGGCATGCAGAGCTGAGCTCATGAAGCTCAGTATTTTCATCAAGATGCATCTGACAAAAGCAAAGTAACCCAACCTCCTGGCTGACCACACCATGCACAGTCCAGTGAAGATGCAGGCTCAGCAGGGGCCAGGAGCCCCGAGCCCTGGTCTTCACTCCGACGGGACAGGCTTTGCCTCCCAGAAGGAGGACGGGCCAGTCTCAGCCCTCAACGCAATCTGGCAGAGCCAGGCCACCCAGGACAAGGGTCCCAGGGACCAGGGACACCTCTCGGGTCCCCAACTCCATGTGTGTGAAACAGCACCCCTCGAAGCTCTGAGAAATTCCTACGTAAACACATCTGGTGGCAACACTCAACCAGCCTGAACATGCCAGCAGAAATAGGACCTAATCTGACTTGGAGCTGTGCCTGGACCCATCCTGTTTAGAGAGAAAAATCCAGACATTTGCATGAGCAGTTGTGGGCCGGTGTCTGGAAGCAGCCTTGAAATGTGAAATGTGCAATCCATATACTCTACTAAAAAGGGTTTGCTAGGTGCTGCTAGTAGTAAAGAACCCTCCTGCCAATACAGGAGATGTAAGAGATGAGGGTTTGATCCCTGGGTCAGGAAGATCCTCTGGAGAAGCAAATGGCAACCCACTCCAGTATTCTTGCCTGGAGAATTCCATGGACAGAGGAACCTGGTGGGCTACAGTCCATGGGACCACAAAGAGTCAGGCACAACTGTAGCACGTATGCACACACGTACTCTTCTAAAGTCATAACCATCCTGGACCAGAAACAGCCCTCCCAGTCCTGTGGGCCTGTAGGTGGCTGTGCTCCCAACTCTCTGCACATCAGAAGTCATGGCCCTTTCCACCGAGGGGACTCGGCTACCCAGGGGGTGTGAGGGGTGGGCAGGACCCCCAGGGACACAGAGGCTGGACCAGGTCTGCCTCGTGTGCCCCTAGCATCTATCACAGGACGGACTTCAAAAAAGCAAAAACTATTCAGCACTCACCCTCAAGTACACAGACCTCCAAAATGATAACAACTTGTGTACATTTGAAAGTCTTCAAGAATCAGAGCTACCGCTACTCATCACCTGTCCGGATGTAATTTGGAAGCACAAGGGGGAAAAGCAGGGAAAGGTTCTTACCTGAAGAAGTAGCTTTCTGCCTTGTCGTAATGACCCAGTGTCAGTTTGAGGGGAGGGTAGTTGATGGCCAAAGGCTGGACCATGAACAAGGCCATGGCCAAGGCCACAAAGAGCACAGGCAGCAGCAGGTCAGAGATGGTGCCCTTCCAGGCCCGGCCAGCGTGGAGAAGCCGCTTCTGCAGGAGGGCAGCTGTCTGTGCCAGGAGGAGGGGGCCACCCCGCACCAGGGGGGTGCCAGCAGGTGTGCGGTCTGCAAGGAGAGGAAGATGCGGCAGGTCTGAGTCCCCGGGACGCCTGCAGCCCCCACCCTGCTCTCATCCTGCAAGTCCCTGCACCAACAGTCTCGAGTGTACCCTAGGTCAGGACACCCTGGGAAGTTTCACACACAGGGCATCTCACAACATCAAACCCAAGGACAGACGTCGTGGTAGCCCCCCTTGGCTGCTGCAGCTGAAGGGGGGTGGGCAGATGGGAAAGGACAGGGAGAAAGGCTTCCTGCTTATTCCTACAGATTAAAACAAAGCCTGTGACATGACCTTCAATTCTAAGCCACCAACGGAGGGCTGGGGGTGGCAGAGATGGCGCCGCCCAAATAAGACCTCGTCTCCAGGCTCTGTCCTCACACGAGTCTCCACCCCTGCCACTGTTGCATCTCGTTTTGGATCCAAGCAGCACACACCTGCCTCCCTCAAGGTCCCCATGAAGCCCGCACCTGCATCCCCTGCCCATTCCAGACATCCCAGGTGAGGAGGAGCCTGGGGCAACCTCTGGGGCAGCAGGGGGTCCCAGCCTCTAATTCGGCCCCACATAGCCTGTCAGTCTCAGCAGTCCGGGCCTCCCTTCCTGACATGGCAGATCTGAAAATGGCCCTCCATGAACAGAGGGGCAAAATGCAGACCCAGGAAGTACAGTGTGAGCTGGCGCCCTGGCTCAGTCCTTCCACCAGGCTCCCTCCTAGGCTGGGCATCTGGGTCCACACCCCACAGTGAACCTGCCCCCATTCCCACAAGCGATGCCAGCGGCTGCGTCCTGCAGTGAGGACACCAGGTAGAGCAAATTGAGGCGCCCAAGGACCACTGTCTCCAGCTACGTCTAGAGGGCGACATGGCTCAAACCACCGGCCAGGCCCATGGGCCCCCAGTGATCCTCCTAAGGCCTGGTACTAGAAATGTGGATTTCTGAAAGAACAGATATGGGAGCTCCCTGGTTGCCTAGTGGTTAGGATTCTGGGCTTGCACCACTGGCAGCCTTAGTTCAATCCCTGGTCGGGGAGCTGAGGTCCACAAGCCATGCAGAATGGCCAAACAAAACAAAACAAAACAAAAAAAGAACAGATATGGTAAATTGATCATGCTGCTAAGTCGCTTCAGTGATGTCCGACTCTGTGCGACCCCATAGACGGCAGCCCATCAGGCTTCTCTGTCCCTGGGATTCTCCAGACAAGAACACTGGAGTGGGTTGCCATTTCCTTCTCTAATGCATGAAAGTGAAAAGTGAAAGTGAAGTCGCTCAGTCGTGTCTGACTCTTAGCGACCCCATGGACCACAGCCTACCAGGCTCCTCCGTCCATTGGATTTTCCAGGCAAGAGTACTGGAGCGGGGTGCCATTGCCTTCTCTAAAACTGATCATACTGCTTATTAATACAAACATCAAATTGCTATATAGTTAATAAAAGAGCAATGAATAAGTTTAAAGTCCCAGAGAAAATATTTTTACAGAAACTACCATTTGAAAGATAAATGATTGATAATGGCACTGAGAACAGAGGTGCAAAGGCATGCAGGTGGAGGTGTGGAACACATGTCATGAAAATCCCGCATCTGCAGGTCCTCAGTGAGCACCAGGACGTGGCAGGCTCGGGTGATATGATTTCTGGCCTCAAAAAAAGGCATAAAGTAGGGACTGAGAGAAAAGTGTGAGCAATCCAACACAACGTACACGCAACAGAACAATGCCCATGGAGCCCAGGCGGGGCTGAAAGGGTTGCTGCCAAAGACACAGTCTTGGGAGGTTTAAGGGGAAAGCACAGAAGCAGAATCTTTAAGACTCTGGAGATGTCTGAAAGAAAATGTGGAGGTTTAAAGATGAACATGACATACTAACCCTCATGGTATATTCTGTGTGGGATGCAAGAGTATATGTGGCCAGTGGCAGAGCTTAAAGATTAATACGCAGAGCAGAAATAGAGACACATGGACGTCCCTAGTGGCCCAGTGGCTAAGACTCCACCCGCCAATGCAGGGGACACAGGTTCGACTCCTACTCAGGGAAGACTCCACATGCAACAGGGCAGCTAGGCCTGCGCACCGCAACTCCTGAAGCTGAGCTGGAGAGCCCACGCACCACAGCTACTGAGGCCTGTGTGCCTTGAGCCTGCGCTCTGCAACAAGAGACACCGCTGCAGTGAGAAGTCCATGCGCCGCAACTGGGGAAAGCCCACGCACGGCAGTGAGGACCCAGTGCGGCCAGAAATTAACCACTTCAAAACCTGAGCACTGTTCTAAAAAGAAAAGCAACAGGGACAGACGTAAGGAACAAATATATGGAGACCAAGTGGGGCCCAGGGAGTGGGATGACTTGGGAGACGGGGATTGATATATATATATATATATATATATATA
>SJYX01001404.1:593232-633921 GCA_006410675.1 Oreotragus oreotragus
GGGAGAATAGCATTGAAATATGTATACTGTCATGTAAGAAACAAATCGCCAGTCTATGTTCAATGCAGGATGCGGGATGCTGGGGGCTGGTGTATGGGGATGATCCGGAGGGATGATGTGGGGTGGGAGGTGGGAGGGGGGTTCATGTTTGGGAGTTCGTATACACCCGTGGCAGATTCATGTCAATGTATGTCAAATCCAATACAGTACTGTAAAGTAAAATAAAGTAAAATGGAAGCTCTAAAAAATATATATGTGTGTGTGTGTATATATATATATATATAAAATAAAGATAGACACTGAACTCACGGAGCTCTTTACCAGCCACTTGAAGGATTACAGATCTTTACTGGACTGAAGGTCCCATGACAGGATACACATTATGATATAAAGTAATATTTTGCTGTAAAACAAGGAGCACTCTCTAACAAGGGTGGGCACTGTGTGGTGAAAACAGTGGTTAATACTTGCGACTACGTATCAGATTCTCCAGGGGAACTTTTTGAAGAATGTTGATTCCCAGGTCCACCTCCAACAGAATCAGATCTTCAGACTCACAGATAAAAAGACTCAGAAATTTAAAAAAAGAAAAACTTCCCAGAGGCTCCTGATGTTCAGCTGGGTTTATGAATGGCTGATATAATGCACAACCAACGGGGATTCATGTGTAACTCAGGAAGCAGTTATTAAATGAGCAGATGGAAAGATTCTAGTGCTAGAAAAAGGTGTATTATTAAGCTAAATGTGATCCTTTCTCATATAAATACAGATGTGAACATAAAATACCCCCTTCCCAATCATTTTAGGAGATTCTGGTGTGGAACAATACTGATGCTGGGCATTATGTGTGCAGATCTATTAGGATAATTATGTGAATTATCCAGCTCAAGCTGAAATAACTGAGATGTTGCCAGTTGCCAAACCCCTAGATTTCCAAAACGATTGCTGAGATAATTGCTTGATGTTCACAGCCTTGGGCTCAGGAGCTCTTTCTCTGCCAGAACAGAATGCCTCATTCTTTCAGTTCAAACCAGAAGTCACTGGTGGACCCTGGGGCTTGGTCTCTGCCACGCCTCTGGACACTGTCCACTGGAAGTCACACCCTTTGGGCCAGCCTCTAAGGAGCATCCTTTGAGTGCATGTCTGGCCACCACAGCTGCTTCCATTCTGTGCATCTTCTCACATACACGTACCTTCTCATACACATGTACCGCAGGCCGTGACTGCAAACACTTGTTCACGTCATAAACAGTCTGTCTATGCAGCAGATGCTACAAAACGGAGAGGATGTGACTACCTGGGTGTTGGATTTCCCTGGTGAGGGAGGAGCAGGAACCAAGTCAGAGAATGGCCCTGTGCTCTCTGGCCATCACTGTGGGGTGGGTACAGCCTCATCTTTTAATCCATGTAAATGAGGATTTGCATCCAATCTCAGCCAACAAGCTGTGTAACTTCTGGAAACCTACCTAACCTCTCTGAATGCCATTTCCCTCAGTTGTAAAATACAGACATGTAGTATTTTCCCTTAAGATAGTGAGGGTTATTATTACCACACTTATTAAACTACCAATAATAGTAAATGCTCATCAGACAGCCCCAATAAGTCTCCGGGGAAAGGTGTTTCTTAATTTAAGAAAAATGAGTTTTCCCCAGCTTCCCATAATCATTAATTGTACATAAATGGAAAAAATAAAGGGCTAAGACACGAGGCTAAGATAGCTGATGTCATGAATCAACACCAATCAAATTATCATGGCTAAACTCATAAAAGTATTCATATGAATAATTTAACAGACAAAACTGAAATATTGGGCCAAACTGTTATGAATAGTCTCATTTGACTTATGAGTCCAATTATATTCAAGGACTCCCATTACACCCATAATTATTCACCCTCATTTACCCTGACCATCATATTGCTTAGGTAAGAGGTACAAAGGTTTGGTGTTTTTTTTTTTTTTTTTTTTTTCTTTTTTTTTTTTGAGTCAGATGGCTTCAATTGTTGAAACATTAATGCCTACTAAGAAATAACTTAAAAGGTCAAGGACTCTGCATACACCCCAGAGTGTGACCTCCACATCACCAAGTACATCCAAATATTCTCAAAGAATTTAAAATAAAGCATTACAAATGTAATGCCTTTAAATCAATTTTCTAAAAATGAGTACTCCAAAAGAAAACTGGGCTAACAGCATATCTGAATATGCAGGTCATTAAAAAATACTACAAAATAGCAAAAATATGCTTACTGGGAAATCAGATATTTTCATGGAAGAAAATGTATCTGGAAAATAAAAAGAAAATTTATCTGGAAAATAAATGTTCAGATGATCAACATGGTAAGGATTAAGAACAATGTGAATCCCTACTATCACTGAGTGTTTTAAGAAATTGGCCTTAGCAGCAGCAGTGCTGGAAAAACAGACCTGGCCAGTCTTTCTAGGGGAAGCAAATATGAGCCCCCTCTGATCAGCTTAATTCCAATCCGAGAGTGGGATTAGTCAAAAAAGCAAGAGAAATTCATCGAATAGAGCAAACAAGGCGGTTTGTTACATCCTATAGAAAACAGCAGCAAGAAGCTGGAAACAAATGTCTGACACATGGGGATGAACTGAACAATTTATAATACAACCATGCAGTGGAGAAAAATGCACTACAACATAACACATGGAGAATAAGTTACTCCTGTTTTGTGTATATACCTTAGTGAACAGTTGTCTTTTATGAATTGCTACACTCTATACATTATTTGAATCTGACCAAGTGATTTTTTTTTAGATTCAAAAAGCTGAAGTGTTATATACATTTTCAATCTACTTACTAAAGATTTATAACTCTTTGTGCAGCAAGATCATGCTACTTCAATTTCTTCTTCATAATTTCTGGGTTTTAAACAGTGAATGTTTATGCATCTCATAAACTTACAATCCACGGGGTCTCAAGAGTTGGACATGACTTAAAGATGAAACCACTACTAATCAATAATTATTTTGTAAAGACTGTATATTTGTCTGGGAAATGAGGTATGATTTTATGAAACAGAAATAGTATCTTTCTTTATTCACTTAGAGAATTTTACAGTTGAAGTGGATCTTAAATGTAGTAATTCAAACCTTTCACTTATTTATAAACAGATCCAGTTCAAGAGAAATTGTGAAAGAAAGTTAAATTTGGGAGAACAAAGCTTTATGATGTATAAGTGCTTTGCTAGACCCTTAGGTTGTCTCTTTTCATAGAGTCCTCAAAGCTTTTAGTCCTGTAATAGAGTCAAATGTAACAAAACACGGTAATTAACCAAGACCAACACAGCATACTCTTTTCAACAGTGGGTCAGACTTCTCCGAAGAGCTGACACTGACAGAAATTCAAGGAGTAAAAAATGTTCTCTGATGGGTACAGAGGGGTGCCTGGTGTAGGAGAGGACCTCCAGGGAGGAGAAACGAATTCTGAGACAGAAACATGGTAAGCTGGGTATTACGGATGTGGCCAGCCCTCCCTATCTGCCTCAGATCAAAAATAGTCAAGAAAAAATGTTCCAGAACATTCCAAAAAGCAAAACTCAGATTTGTCACACACTGATAACTATATCACTGCAGATGGTGATTGCAGCCATGAAATTAAAAGACGCTTACTCCTTGGAAGGAAAGTTGTGACCAACCTAGATAGCATATTCAAAAGCAGAGACATTACTTTGCCAGCAAAGGTCCGTCTAGTCAAGGCTATGGTTTTTCCAGTGGTCATGTATGGATGTGAGAGTTGGACTGTGAAGAAAGCTGAGCACCAAAGAATTGATGCTTTTGAACTGTGGTGTTGGAGAAGACTCTTGAGAGTCCCTTGGACTGCAAGGAGATCTAACCAGTCCATTCTAAAGGAGATCAGTCCTGGGTGTTCTTTGGGAAGAATGATGCTAAAGCTGAAACTCCAATACTTTGGCCACCTCATGCGAAGAGTTGACTCATTGGAAAAGACCCTGATGCTGGAGGGACTGGGGGCAAGAGGAGAAGGGGAGGACAGAGGATGAGATGGCTGGATAGCATCACCAACTCGATGGACATGACTTTGAGTGAACTCCTGGAGTTGGTGATGGACAGGGAGGCCTGGCGTGCTGCAATTCATGGGGTCGCAAAGAGTCAGACATGACTGAGCGACTGAACTGAACTGATAACTATATAGGATTTACATTTGTATTGGGTATTAGAAGTAATCTGTAAGTAATCTGCGTGATCAGTCACTCAGTTGTGTCCAACTCTCTGCGACCCCACTGACTATAGCTCACCAGGCTTCTCTGTCCGTGGGATTTCCCAGGTGAGAATACTGGAGTGGGTCGCCATTCCCATCTCCAGAGGACCTTCCTGACCCAGGGATCAAACCTGCATCTCCTGCATTGGCAGGCAGATTCTTTATTGCTATACCACCTGGGAAGCCCTGGAAGTAATCTAGAGGTGATTTTAAAATATAAGAGGGTGTGCGTAGATTATATGCAAATACCATTTTACAGAAGAAGCTTGAGCCTCGGGGATTCTGCTGCCCGTGGGGTCTGGGAACCACGCCCACCCCTTGGACACGGAGGGACAACTATGTTTTCTACTGCACCCCGGTCATGACCTGGAATTTCAAACTTATTAGCAGACAGTAAAAAGCTTACACCATTTCATCTGTTCTCACCAGTCCAAAAACTAGAATCAGTGAGCTGTATGGAAAACTAAGAGTGCTTGATGGTTCCTGGTAGGGGGGGATATGCTTTCAGTTAACCCAGTGGAAACCTGTAGATGGGGATTAACATTGAAAACATGTCACAGGGACACAGCTTCCAGCATTGGGTCCCAAAAACCCCGGCCTCACGTGGACACACTGACCTTTGGGCAGGGATTGTCCCACCAGTGACCCTGTTCAGAACACAAAAGATGCAGGTGGGGTGGTTCCCAATCTCTGTGCCGGTAAAGACTATAATTGTATGAGATTTATGCAAATTCTGACTGAATTATGAATAAGAATTCATACCATTTAAAGAAGAAAACTAACAAAATAAAATATCCTCCAATTAAGAAAGGAAGGAAAGTGGGCAACAGGGGTGGGAGAGAGAGAAAAAGAGGAAAAGAGGAAATTGAAAAAAGAATGAGGAAAAATCTAAAAGGAAGTTTTGTGACACATTACAGGCTTATTAATATGACATAAAACCCAAAATGCATTTACTTCTTAAATGTTAAACATGATAATATAAAAATATATAAAACGTAAAACCACACAAGTTACTGTAACTTTTGTTAACTATTCTTTTAGAACGCAAATGCAATATTATGTTGAATTCTTTAAAAAGCTAACAAATAGAGTCTATTTTATCTAAACTGTTTTGAAAATAATTTCACAACTCTGTTTTACCCAACTTTTATAGCACTTTACCTGTTCGTTTCCTGTAATAACCATACTATTTTCTTAGACATGATTTTTCTTTAAAAAAAGAAAAAAGTAGGTGATAGAATAATTTTCTACATGACAAGCCACTGAACATTCCAGTTTCTGTACAGATATATATCTTTTATTTGGTCTGGCTCAGAGGGTAAAGCGTCTGCCTGCAATGCAGGAGACCTGGGTTCAACCCCTGGGTCAGGAAGATACCCTGGAGAAGGAATGGCAAAACCAATACAGTATTGTAAAGTAAAAAAATAAATTAGTTTAAAAAAAAATTTTTTTTAAAGCACTATGACTTGTGAAAAGATGTTCAGCATTGTTAAATGTTCAGTTCAGTTCAGTTGCTCAGTCATGTCTCTTTGCGATGCCATGAATCGCAGCACGCCAGGCCTCCCTGTCTATCACCAACTCCTGGAGTTCACTCAAAGTCATGTCCATCGAGTTGGTGATGTCATCCAGCCATCTCATCCTCCGTCGTCCCCTTTTCCTCCTGCCCCCAAATCCCTCCCAGCATCAGAGTCTTTTCCAATGAGTCAACTCTTCACATCAGGTGGCCAAAGTACTAGAGTTTCAGCTTTAGCATCATTCCTTCCAAAGAAATCCCAGGGCTGATCTCCTTCAGAATGGACTGGTTGGATCTCCCTGCATTCCAAGGGACTCTCAAGAGTCTTCTCCAACACCACAGTTCAAAAGCATCAATTCTTCGGTGCCCAGCTTTCTTCACAGTCCAACTCTCGCATCCATACATGACCACTGGAAAACCATAGCCTTGACTAGACAGATCTTTGTTGGCAAAGTAGTGTCTCTGCTTTGAATATGCTATCTAGGTTGGCCATAACTTTCCTTTCAAGGAGTAAGCGCCTTTTAATTTCATGGCTGCAATGTTCGAGAAACGCAAATCAAAACTACAGTCACACCTGTCAGAATGGCCATCATCAAGAAGTCTACAAACAATAAATGCTGGAGAGGGTGTGGAGAAAAGGGAACCCTCCTACAACTGCTTGGGGGAACGTAACTTGGTTCCCACACTATGGAGAACAGTATGGAGATTCCTTTAAAAACTAAAAATAGAGCTACCATATGACCAGAAATCCCACTCCTAGACACATATGCAGAGAAACACGCAGTTTGAAAGGCTTCATGCACACCAATATTCACTACACTATTTACAATAGCCAGGACGCGAAAGCAACCTAAATGTCCATCAACAGAGGAATAAAGATGTGGTACATATATACAATGGGATATTACTCAACCACAAAAAAAGGATGAAACAATGCCAACTGCAGCAACACGGAGGGACCTAGAGATTGTCATATGAAGTGAAGTAAGTCGGACAAAGACAACCACTGCATGAAGTCACTTACATGTGGAATCTAACATATGAAACAAATGAAGTTATTTACGAAACAGNATATACAATGGGATATTACTCAACCACAAAAAAAGGATGAAACAATGCCAACTGCAGCAACACGGAAGGACCTAGAGATTGTCATATGAAGTGAAGTAAGTCGGACAAAGACAAGCACTGCATGAAGTCACTTACATGTGGAATCTAACATATGAAACAAATGAAGTTATTTACGAAACAGACCCACAGACATAGAGATCAGACTTCTGGTTGCCAAGGGGTGGGGGTGAGGGAGGGAAGGCGTGGGGGTCTGAGAACAGCAGATGCAGACTGTTATATGTAGGACTGGACGAACAACAGGCTCTACTGTTTAGCATAGGGGACTGTATTCAATCTCCTGGGATAAACCATAATGGAAAAGAATATGAAAGAGAATGTATATATCTGTATAACTGAATCACCGTGCTGTATAGCAGAAACTTTCACAACACTGTAAATCAACTGTACTTTAATAAAATTTTTAAAAACCACCATGACCGTAATAACCAAAAGGTGAAAGGACACAGATTAGCATTTTACTTTGGTATAGGGTCACCCCTTATACCTAGTCATTTTTTTTTAATAATGTAAAGGTTGCCTAAATCCCTTTGTTTAAGCCTACCTTGAAAAAACTGTGACTTGACCTTCAGAGAACCAGGGTGCACCCCAGCTCTGCCACGAGCTGCAAACATCACCTGGGCAAGTCACAAGCTCAGAATTTGCATTTTGTCTTAAGTGCACCAAAGTCAGGTCCTTCAGAAGTATCTAAAGGGCCACATTCTTGAGTTTTCAAACCTGATCTCCCTCCAAAGTTCTAACACATGATTAGGAAAGAGGACTTGGAGACACTTTCTACTGCACCCCTATCTCGACCCCAGCCCTGGCCCTCATCTCAGGCTCTGTTCCGCATGGGTTGGATGGATGAAGGCGTGGCTGGACATTGACCAGATGCTGGATCCAGCGTCCCCATCTATTTGTAACTCCCTGGGCTGTGGCTCCCCCACCCCCACCCTAGGCCCTTCTCTCTACTTGGCAAACAACCCCCGTGCATTTCCCCAGGCCCCATACCCTCTTGGTTGTGAAAAGTCATGCCTAGTGGGCCCCATGTAAAGCTGTCCTCAAGCCACCAGTGGTGGCTCCACGTCAGTCTGATCTTAATCAGCATAAACAATGCTGAAGCAGGTGTCAAAGCAACGACACAACTCTGCGGTGTTTACAGACGTAAATACAGCTGCTCAGATACCCCCAAGGCAGCTGCCACCATCAAGAAGGAACAAACAAGGTACCGGTTCAGGATGCCCGACTCAATCTCCACCCACTCCAGCAAGAGGGAGTGTGTGGAGGGGGCGGGAAGCATCCAGAACACATCTATCCTCAGCTTCCTGAGGACCGGCAGGCCCCGAAAGGTGCCCAGAGAGCTCCTGTCTGATCTACCTGAGTTGGTCCCATGACTTTTGAGGCAATGACTACACTTCAGAGAAGTAAAACACATTCTCGGTCAGATATTTCACAAGANCAGCAAGAGGGAGTGTGTGGAGGGGGCGGGAAGCATCCAGAACACATCTATCCTCAGCTTCCTGAGGACTGGCAGGCCCCGAAAGGTGCCCAGAGAGCTCCTGTCTGATCTACCTGAGTTGGTCCCATGACTTTTGAGCCAATGACTACACTTCAGAGAAGTAAAACACATTCTCGGTCAGATATCTCACAAGAAGATGAGACTCCAGTTCAGGAAATGGGGATGGTAACTATTCATCACCAACCTTTCCAGGTGGCGCCAGTGATTAAGAATCCTCCTGCCAATGCAGGAGACTCAAGAGACCTGGGCTCAATCCCTGAGTCAAGAGAATTCCCTGGAGTAGAAAGCGGCAACCCACTCCCATATTCTTGGCTGGGAAATCCCATAGACAGAGGAGCCTGGTGGCCTACAGTCCACGGGGTCGCAAAGAGTCGGACACGACTGAGCACACATATCACCAGGCTCGGGAGCTTGCTCTGGCAGTTCTGATCTGCATGCCGGCTCCACGCACTTTCCCTGCTTCCCAAGTCCCCTGTGACCAAAGCTGCTGCTTTCTGGCACCTGCCACCAGCATTTATTCCACCCAAGTCTATTTCAATCCCATTTTTATTTTGGCACACCATTTTCTGCAAAGCACCCCGCCAGTAGCTCTCTGCTGATTTTAGCAAACTTGGCACACAGACCTTCTCTGGCAGGTGTAAGCAGCAGCAGACACGAATCCCGCCCCCCTTATAGAGAAGGCAGCATTTGAAGTTTGAGGAAATGTGGACAAAGAAGAAAAGACACTCTGCATCTAACGCCAAGGCCAAGCCCTAGGAGATACACAGAATCTGCAACAGCTCAATGAAGAGGCAGAGAATACTGGCCTCCCGGTAGGATGGGAGTCAACAGGATGATGGGAGTCAACAGGATGGTCTCAAAAACCACAGGAGAGGCTGCAGAGCCTTGAGATTACTCACTGCCGAAATTGCTTCCCATCATCACAAAAGCAGTAATTACAGACGAAGCACAGAGGATTAAATCGAAGCGGAAGAAAGAAGTTTAGATAAAGTGATGTTGACAACCAGAGTTATCAGAACATCAATGCGATCTCAGATCTCGCAAGGCCGGCAGGGGTGGAAATACGGCTTCTTTAAGAAAAGGCACAGCAAAGCCTTATAGGGAGAAAACACTTGTTTCCTACATTCACTATCAGATGGATTTGTGAAGTTTCACATCAAATTTGGTTTAAAGAGATTCTTAAAGGGTGCTTTGATAGCTGTGACCACAGACCACCTAAATCAAAGGGAATTGGGATGTATGCTTAAAAAAGCAAATGTCTAAGTTTTTGGAATCAAAATTCGTGGAAAGTGAAAGTCACATCCAACTCTTTGCAACCTCATGGACTATACAGTCCATGGAATTCACCAGGCCAGAATACTGGAATGGGTAGCCTTTCCCTTCTCCAGAGGATCTTTCTAACCCAGGGATCAAACCCAGGTCTCCCACATAGCAGGCAGATTATTTACCAGCTGAGTCACAAGGGAAGCCCAAGAATACTGGAGTGGGTAGCCTATCCCTTCTGCAGGGGATTTTCTGAACCAAGGGATCGAACTAGAATCTCCTGCATTGCAGGCAGATTTTTTTACCAACTGAGCTATCAGGGAAGCCCAAAACCATCTTTCTAAATTCCATATATATGTGTTAGTATACTGTATTGATGTTTTTCTTTCTGGCTTACTTCACTCTGTATAATTGGTTCCAGTTTCATCCATCTTATTAGAACTGATTCAAATGTATTCTTTTTAATGGCTGAGTAATACTCCATTGTGTATATGTACCACGGCTTTCTTATCCATTCATCCGCTGATGGATATCTAGGTGGTTTCCATGTCCTGGCGATTATAAACAGTGCTGCGATGAACATTGGGGTACACGTGTCTCTTTCTATTCTGGTTTCCTCGGTGTGTATGCCCAGCAGTGGGATTGCTGGGTCATAAGGCAGTTCTATTTGCAATTTCTTAAGGAATCTCCACACTGTTCTCCATAGTGGCTGTACTAGTATCATTACCATCTTTCTAAATTCCATATATATGTGTTAGTATACTGTATTGGTGTTTTTCTTTCTGGCTTACTTCACTCTGTATAATTGGTTCCAGTTTCATCCATCTTATTAGAACTGATTCAAATGTATTCTTTTTAATGGCTGAGTAATACTCCATTGTGTATATGTACCACGGCTTTCTTATCCATTCATCCGCTGATGGATATCTAGGTGGTTTCCATGTCCTGGCGATTATAAACAGTGCTGCGATGAACATTGGGGTACACGTGTCTCTTTCTATTCTGGTTTCCTCGGTGTGTATGCCCAGCAGTGGGATTGCTGGGTCATAAGGCAGTTCTATTTGCAATTTCTTAAGGAATCTCCACACTGTTCTCCATAGTGGCTGTACTAGTCTGCCCATTTTAAAATCAAGTTGTTTCTTTGTTACTGACTGCAGGAGCTCCTTACATATTTTGGATATTAACCTCTATCAGGTACATAGTTTGCAAATATGTTCTTTCATTCTGTAGGCTGCCTTTTCATTCTGTTGTTTCCTTGGCTGTGTAGAAACTTTTGGCAAGAATGTGGAAAATCAGAGCCCTGTACACACGTTTTATACATATATATATAATGGAATACTATTTAGCAATAAAAATGAGGAACAACTGGACCAGCCGAAGCTGGGATATCCTCAGAGACGCAGGGAAGGGAGAGGTCTCGGGGGCAGGAGAAGGGCTAGAGTGAAGGTCCCAGGGGCCAGACAGAGCCCCACAACTCAAGAGGAAGGGATCCAGGCTGGCTGCAGCAGACACTGGGAGGCAGCCCCAGCTATGGATGGACTGGCTCTGTGGGCAGAATCCAGGTGCCAAAACATGGAAAACTTTGAGTAGGAAATTTGCAATCAAATGCTTTAAAGCCTCTGGCTACGTGGAGGGTGGATGGGTGGGATTTGGAGAGAGTGTCATGTAAACCAAGTGGAGCCAGATGATGTTCTCTGAAGGCACGGAAGACTGACAGGTGGGCTGGACCACACTGAAAGGAAGGGGCTGAGAGGCTCCCGGCTGGAGCTGCAAGCAGTTGGTCACAGCCCCAGCTTGGGGTTGGGGGTATAACCAGACATTCCGCAAGAGCTACAGGACCACCAGCACAGACACTGCCGCCTCTGGCCAGGAAGAGACAACGTGGGCAGAGAGTGACGCTCAGAGAGGAGTGAAAAGAGGAGAGGCCAGGCTACCGGAGCAGGGGCCTGGACCCTGCAGACGCGCGCCATCACTGGGTTCCAGGAAAGAGGGTTTTGTGCACAGTCAGGGCTGACCGCCACTCACAGGTCAGGAGTGACGCCTTCAGAGCGAGCGGCACAGGGCCCCTGGGGAATCCGAGCAAACCCTGGGTGAGCAGCGCGGGCACAGGACACAGGGGAGCCCTGCGGGGAGCTGGGAGGCGGGCGGGTCTGCGGGGCAGGGGCTGCGGAGAACGCTTCCGCTGCCAGGTGCCGCTTGGGTTCCCAGAGGAAGCCCCGCGAGCCTATGTAAGCCCTGATGGGAGAGACTCGGGAGACGGCAGGCTGAAAAGCCAGAGGAAAGGACTGCTGCTCAGAAGGTCGGGGGCTCTTGTCCTGGGCAGTGGGCCTGTGCTCACCCAGGAAGGGGGACCCTCTCTCTCCTGGGAGGGGACAAGGGAAGAAGGAGTGGGGCAGGCAGGGCTGGGGTTGGGGGCGGGCAGAGGCCAGTGCTCTCTGTGGCAGAGGAGGCAAGGGGGAGGCCAGAGCCACAAGGAGGGTCGAATTTCCAGCGACCAAATTCTCACCAGGACCGTGGGAGCCCAGGGAGGCGAGCTGGACGGCCGAGAGCCAGTCACCGATTACCCACGCCCCCTGCCGCCACTGCACAGTCCAGAGGCGTTCAGGAGCCTCGGAAGAAAGTGAGGACTGTGCAATGAGTGAAGAGAACCCAGCCTGGTCAAACCTGTGAAGGACCCACACACTGGACGTTGCAGGGATGTGACCACTCAGTCGAGAGGAGAGGCTGGGTGCAGAGGCTGCCCACCATGCCCTGGGGTCAGCGGGTTCAAGGCAGGCATAAGGTCAAGGTCACCAAGGCTGCAGCTGAGCCACAGGGCTGGACCCTGCAACTCTACCTTCGTGTCCTGTGTGAAGAGCACAGCAAGGAAACACCTTGCGCTGGCTGATTGCTCTGAAAGCCTTTCAAAGTAGGCAGTCCTGGTGGATTCAGCTACAGAAATTTGCTTTATCTCTGGCCTCGAGGCTGGAGTCCACAATCAGGCGCCAGCAGAGCTGCTGTCCCTGGGGCCTCCCTTCCAGGCCCGCAGACGGGGTCCTCACATGGCTCTGCCCAGTCGGGCACACTCCCTGGTGTCTCTTTATCACCAAATCACCTTTGCTAAGGAGACCGGTCATATGGGTTTAGTACCCATTTGTGTAACCTCGCTTAACGCACCTATGGACACCTTATCTTTGATAAAGGAGGCAAGACTATACAATGGAGAAAAGACAATGTCTTTAACAAGTGGTGCTGGGAAAACTGGCCAACCACTTGTAAAAGAATGAAACTAGAACACTTTCTAACACCATACACAAAAATAAACTCAAAATGGATTAAAAATCTAAATGTAAGACCAGAAACTATAAAACTCCTAGAGGAAAACATAGGCAAAACACTCTCCAACATAAATCACAGCAGGATCCTTTATGACTCACCTCCCAGAGTAATGGAAATAAAAGCAAAAATAAACAAATGGACCTAATTAAACTTAAAAGCTTTCGCACAACAAAGGAAACTATAAGCAAGGTGAAAAGACAGCCTTCAGAATAAGATAAAATAATAGCAAACAAAGTAACTGACAAAGAATTAATCTCAAAAATATACAAGCAGCTCCTGCAGCTTAACTCCAGAAAAATAAATGACCCAATCAAAAAATGGGCCAAAGAACTAAACAGACATTTCTCCAAAGAAGACATACAGATGGCTAACAAACACATGAAAAGATGCTCAACATCACTCATTATCAGAGAAGTGCAAATCAAAACCACAATGAGGTTCCATCTCATGCCAGTCAGAATGGCTGCCATCGAAAAGTCTACAACCAATAAATGCTGGAGAGTGTGCTGAGAAAAGGGAACCCTCTTACACTGTTGGTGGGAATGCAAACTGGTTCAGCCACTATGGAGAACAGTGTGGAGATTCCTTTAAAAAAACTGGAAATAGAACTGCCATACAACCCAGCAATCCTACTGCTGGGCATATACACCGAGGAGACCAGAATTGAAAGAGACACGTGCACCCCAATGTTCATCGCAGCGCTGTTTACAATAGCCAGGACATGGAAGCAACCTAGATATCCATCAGCAGATGAATGGATAAGAAGACATACAGATGGCTAACAAACACATGAAAAGATGCTCAACATCACTCATTATCAGAGAAGTGCAAATCAAAACCACAATGAGGTACCATCTCATGCCAGTCAGAATGGCTGCCATCGAAAAGTCTACAACCAATAAATGCTGGAGAGGGTGCTGAGAAAAGGGAACCCTCTTACACTGTTGGTGGGAATGCAAACTGGTTCAGCCACTATGGAGAACAGTGTGGAGATTCCTTTAAAAAAACTGGAAATAGAACTGCCATACGACCCAGCAATCCTAATGCTGGGCATACACACCGAGGAGACCAGAATTGAAAGAGACACGCACACCCCAATGTTCATCGCAGCACTGTTAACAATAGCCAGGACATGGAAGCAACCTAGATATCCATCAGCAGACGAATGGATAAGAAAGCTGTGGTACATATACACAATGGAGTCTTCCTCAGCCATTAAAAAGAATACACTTGAATCAGTTCTAATGAGGTGGATGAAACTGGAGCTTATTGTACAGAGTGAAGTAAGCCAGAAAGAAAAACACCAATACAGTATACTAACGCATATATATGGAATTTAGAAAGATGGTAACGATGACCCTATATGCGAGACAGCAAAAGAGACACAGATGTATAGAACAGTCTTTTGGAATCTGTGGGAGAAGGCGAGGGTGGGATGACTTGGGAGAATGGCATTGAAACATGTATATTATCATATGTGAAACGGATCACCAATCTAGGTTCAATGCATGGAACAGGGTACTTGGGGCTGGTGCACTGGAATGACCCAGAGGGATGGGATGGGGAGGGAGGTGGGAGGAGGGTTCAGGATGGGGAGCACATGTACACCCATGGTGGTTTCATGTCAGTGTATGGCAAAACCAATACAATATTGTAAAGTAATTAGCCTCCAATTAAAATAAATAATTTTTTAAACAGATTGCATTAAAAACAATGATTTTTTAAAGACCTTGCCTCCAAACACACTCATCTGATGAGGTGGTGGGACCAGTACTTTAACAGACACCATTTAGTCCCTGTGCCTCAGACAATAAAGACTATGCCTGCAATGTGGGAGACCTGGGTTCAGTCCTTGGGTCAGGAAGATCCCCTGGAGGAGGCAATGGCAACCCACTCCAAAAAGACCCTGATGCTGGGAGGGATTGGGGGCAGGAGGAGAAGGGGACGACAGAGGTTGAGATGGCTGGGTGGCATCGCCGACAGGATGCACATGACTTTGGGTGAACTCCGGGAGTTGGTGATGAACAGGGAGGCCTGGCATGCTCTGATTCATGGGGTTGCAGAGAGTTGGACATGACTGAGAGACTGAACTGAACTGAACTGAATGGTAAAGAACTTGTCTGCCAGTGCAAGAGACATAAGAGATGCAGATTTGGTCCCAGGGTCAGGAAGATCCCCTGGAGGAGGGAATGGCAACCCACTCCAGTGTTCTTGCCTAGAGAATCCCATGGACAGAGGAGCCTGGCAGGCTGCAGTCCATGGGGTGGCACAGAGTCAGACATGACTGAAGAGACTTAGCATACATGCACACACAAAACAATAATCCTAATCCTGATTTATAGTTAATCCCAATTCAAAAGTAGGAAGCTTTTCTACTAGAAAGTGGACTACACAGTGCTCCTTTCTCAGGGTCTTTTCATGGTGAGAAGCCACCAAGGCCACAGGAGTCGGAGACACCGCCTTACCAGGGCCAGTGGGGCCTGGAGCAGCAGCAATGCCTGGGAGCTCATCAGAAATGCAGGTCCTTGGCCCCCATCCTAAACAGCTGAACTGGGAATCTGGGGGTGAAGCTCAGTGCTCAATATCTTAAATTCTCTGGCTCAACATTTTGATGTGCACTCAATAAATTTTTCAGGAAGTCAACCAGTGAATCCAGTTCTCTAGGTATACATCAAGTATTATAATAAACGCAAGTATATTAGGTCTTGGGAAAGCCTTGGCAAAAAATAAAGGATCCAAGGAAACTGAAACAGCAGGTAGTGCCCCTGGACAGGCGTTTCCTGCTGGACCTGCTCAGGGTGGGCAGACAGACAGGGTAACTTACCCTCAGCCTCCTCATCCAGACAGGTGGGAGGGCCTGCCTCTGGACTGGCTGTGGGCGTGCAGCGAGAATACACACACAGTGTGTGTGTCACGGGTCTGACGCCCTCTGGGTGCCTCTCTGTGGGGGCGGTTCCCACGCCTGCCTCAGCACAGGACTCAGGCTTCACAGCTCATTTCTATGGAGCCACTGGGGATCCAAGGATCGAGTCTATATTCTATATTTTATTCTGCCTTCATCAATCTCTCAGAGAAATAAGAACTGAGTTACTGGCAACTTATCCTCAGCCTCCTCACCCAGACAGGTGGGAGGGCCTGCCTCTGGACTGGCTGTGAGCGTGCAGCGAGAATACACACACAGTGTGTGTGTCACGGGTCTGACGCCCTCCGGGTGCCTCTCTGTGGGGGCGGTTCCCACGCCTGCCTCAGCACAGGACTCAGGCTTCACAGCTCATCTCTATGGAGCCACTGGGGATCCAAGGATGGAGTCTATATTCTATATTTTATTCTGCCTTCATCAATCTCTCAGAGAAATAAGAACTGAGTTACTGGCAGGCAGTTTCTGAAGACACACGGTGTGTAGAGAGAAGGGGTACCTGCAGGGGGGTGCCCCCGGTATAGGAATCCATGACAAACAGGAAGTTTCCAGGGCATTTGTAGGAAGAGGAACCCTTCTGTAAGTGGTTACTCTAGAAAGCATGTTTCCCTAATGTGGATCACGCAAACAAACAAAGATAGACAAACATAGTAACTAAAGCACTTTACCCAGAAGACATGAAAACACACAGTCTCCGAAATCCTGATCTAGCTTTCTGATAAAATTACTTACAGGAAGTAGCATAATTTTACTTAGGTACAGGCCTCATGTTGAGCTGAACAGGAGGATTTTGCAGAATATGATAAAATTGGTAAATGTAGGCAATCTGGTACCAAATTTGTTTTAATGTATCTTGGACTCATTTCTTTTTTAGTAATGAAATACGTAAATAGATTTTCAAATGATGTATTTTCCAGTTCCATAATTTGTAATTTCAATGATAAATGAGATTACATTTTTACATCATATTTTACAACAGTAATGGAAAGCACTATAATTTTTCTTTCCTCAAGATTCTCTTTAAACTTAAAATATACCTCTTTTTCAAGTAACATTAGCTTTTTTGTATGTCTATTTCTAACATATTTACATGGATTTCCATAATGTTCCCCAAATTCAGAACATGGAATTATCATTTTTCAAAAGAGACATATAGCCAGAATGAAGAGGATATATATGTAGGCAATACATTTCCAATGTAAATTATCTTAAATTCTCAACAATGACAAAATGTTTATGAGAGAATAATCATATTTTCTTTAAATTTGTGCATATATCTAAAAGTCATTTAACTAGTATAAGATGTGTATAAGAGACAGGGAGTCAACAGGATGGTCTCAAAAACCACAGGAGAGGCTGCAGAGCCTTCAGATTACTCACTGCCGAAATTGCTTCCCATCATCACAAAAGCAGTAATTACAGACGAAGCACAGAGGATTAAATCGAAGCGGAAGAAAGAAGTTTAGATAAAGTGATGTTGACAACCAGAGTTATCAGAACATCAATGCGATCTCAGATCTCGCAAGGCCGGCAGGGGTGGAAATACGGCTTCTTTAAGAAAAGGCACAGCAAAGCCTTATAGGGAGAAAACACTTGTTTCCTACATTCACTATCAGATGGATTTGTGAAGTTTCACATCAAATTTGGTTTAAAGAGATTCTTAAAGGGTGCTTTGATAGCTGTGACCACAGACCACCTAAATCAAAGGGAATTGGGATGTATGCTTAAAAAAGCAAATGTCTAAGTTTTTGGAATCAAAATTCGTGGAAAGTGAAAGTCACATCCAACTCTTTGCAACCTCATGGACTATACAGTCCATGGAATTCACCAGGCCAGAATACTGGAATGGGTAGCCTTTCCCTTCTCCAGAGGATCTTTCTAACCCAGGGATCAAACCCAGGTCTCCCACATAGCAGGCAGATTATTTACCAGCTGAGTCACAAGGGAAGCCCAAGAATACTGGAGTGGGTAGCCTATCCCTTCTGCAGGGGATTTTCTGAACCAAGGGATCGAACTAGAATCTCCTGCATTGCAGGCAGATTTTTTTACCAACTGAGCTATCAGGGAAGCCCAAAACCATCTTTCTAAATTCCATATATATGTGTTAGTATACTGTATTGATGTTTTTCTTTCTGGCTTACTTCACTCTGTATAATTGGTTCCAGTTTCATCCATCTTATTAGAACTGATTCAAATGTATTCTTTTTAATGGCTGAGTAATACTCCATTGTGTATATGTACCACGGCTTTCTTATCCATTCATCCGCTGATGGATATCTAGGTGGTTTCCATGTCCTGGCGATTATAAACAGTGCTGCGATGAACATTGGGGTACACGTGTCTCTTTCTATTCTGGTTTCCTCGGTGTGTATGCCCAGCAGTGGGATTGCTGGGTCATAAGGCAGTTCTATTTGCAATTTCTTAAGGAATCTCCACACTGTTCTCCATAGTGGCTGTACTAGTAAGACAAACATAGTAACTAAAGCACTTTACCCAGAAGACATGAAAACACACAGTCTCTGAAATCCTGATCTAGCTTTCTGATAAAATTACTTACAGGAAGTAGCATAAATTTTACTTAGGTACAGGCCTCATGTTGAGCTGAACAGGAGGATTTTGCAGAATATGATAAAATTGGTAAATGTAGGCAATCTGGTACCAAATTTGTTTTAATGTATCTTGGACTCATTTCTTTTTTAGTAATGAAATACGTAAATAGATTTTCAAATGATGTATTTTCCAGTTCCATAATTTGTAATTTCAATGATAAATGAGATTACATTTTTACATCATATTTTACAACAGTAATGGAAAGCACTATAATTTTTCTTTCCTCAAGATTCTCTTTAAACTTAAAATATACCTCTTTTTCAAGTAACATTAGCTTTTTTGTATGTCTATTTCTAACATATTTACATGGATTTCCATAATGTTCCCCAAATTCAGAACATGGAATTATCATTTTTCAAAAGAGACATATAGCCAGAATGAAGAGGATATATATGTAGGCAATACATTTCCAATGTAAATTATCTTAAATTCTCAACAATGACAAAATGTTTATGAGAGAATAATCATATTTTCTTTAAATTTGTGCATATATCTAAAAGTCATTTAACTAGTATAACATAAAAAAGTGAAGACTCAGAAATTAAAACTTTAGGCAACATTCTATTACTGAAAAGAGAAAATAATGCCTATGTTCAGTTACAATAAAAATTTTACATGAAACAAAGACAAGTTATGATATGTACAGTGGAATATTAACACAGAAGTTACACAAGCAATAACACAGATGAATCTCTGAGATAAAACATAGGAAAAAAACCCACACAATTTTGTGCATATTGTCTTATTCCATTCATATGAAGTTAAGAAAACAGGCAAAACTACTTGAAAGTTACAGCATTACTGTCAGAGGAAAGGTCTGACTGGGCGCGGACAGGAGGGCCAGCCAAGCCAGCCGGGGTGATGGCTGCACAGATGCACCATGGGAAGTTCACCCAGCTGTGCGCCTGAGGACTGTGCCACTTATGGTAAGATACATGCAGTTTCTGTTAGTAAAAACACATGTCAAACAGTACTTCTAAAAAATTAATGATTCATGGGAAAAGTACACAATTACAGGATTATGAAACAAATTCAAGTCACTGTGAATATGAAGAGGGGCCCAACTTAATTAGTTACAATAATATAAATCTAAAGGAACCCAAAGGCTGACCCTTCATAAAGGGTTACAGGCCTTTTCCTCTGACTGTAGGGGAAGACGCTGAATGTAACAGCTGTCACTCCTACACTTAGACTACACAACAGCAGAAGGAAAAATTTTACATATTTCATTAAGATTGCCTTTAAAAAAAATCAAAACAGAGATCTTCCTGTTCACTTTAAAGAAGAAACGCATCCTGTTGTGTGAGAGCCACATGGCTAAGACCTGCCTGAGGGTGACTTATAGGATCTGAGAGCAAATCCACTGACTGCTGGCCAACCATGGTAGAGCCCGGTTCTATGAACACAAGGACCCGAAGTCCACCCACAAGCTGAAAAAATCTGGGAGAGGATCCAGATAAGGAGGGTTCTAGATAAGAATGCAGAGCAGATGGCACCTCTGTTTCAGCCTTGGGAGACTCCAGACTTCTGACCTCAGAGACTGGGAGATAAGTGAATATTCTGCACACAAATATGATGTAAAACCAGCAACTGTAAGAAGAAGAGACTACAAATGTAGGATATTGGAAATGCATTTGAAACTAAAAGATCAGTAACTTAAAGCAATCGTGTGTATGTGTGTATATATATATGTGTGTGTGTGTGTATGTATATATAGCCTGCTATATCAAAACCTTATGGCAACTGCAAACTGAAAATCTCCAATATACATGCACACACACACACACACACACACACACACACAAAGCAATCCCAACACAACACTAAAATTAGGCATCAGATCACAAGAGAACAAAAGAGAAAGGGAAGAAAAAAAGACCCACAAAAACAAACCCAAAACAATTAACAAAATGTCGATAAGAACCTACATATTGATAATTATCTTAAATGTAAACGGATTAAATGCTACGACCAATGGACATAGACTGATTGAATGGATACAAAAACAAGACCCATATATATGCTGTCTATAAGAAACCCATTTCAGATCTAGGGACACGTACAGACTCAAAGGGAGGAAATGGATATCAAAAGAAAGGTGTAGTAGCAATTCTCATATCAGACAAAGCAGACTGAAATACTGTTATAAGAGCCCAAGAAAGACACTACATAATGATCAATGAATCAATCCAGGAAGTTATAACAATTGTAAATACGTATGTCCCCAGCACAGGACAGCTTAATATATAAGACATATACTAACAGGTATAAAGGGAGAAATAGACAATAACACAATAATAGTGGAGGACTTTAACACCCCACTTGAATCAATGGACAGATCACTCAGACAGAAAATCAGTAAGCAGACACAGGCCTTAAATGACACATTAGACCAGATGACTTAATTAATACTTATAGAACATCCATCCAAAAGCAGCAGAATACACGTTCTTCTCAAGTGCACATGGAACATTTTCCAGGATGGACCACATGCTGGGCGACAAACCGAGCCTTGGTAAATTGAAGAAAACTGAAATCATCAAGCATCCTTTCCAACCACAACGCTATGAAATTAGAAATCAACCACAAGGGGAAAAAAATCTATTAAAAAACACATACATGGAAAGGTGAAACAATATGCTACTAAACAACCAGTAAATCACTAAACAATACCAAAAAGGAAATCAAAGAATATCTAGAGACAAATAAAAATGAAAGCACAATGATTCAAATCCTATGGGATGCAGCAAAAGCAGTTCTAAGAAGGAAGTTCACAGCAATACAATCTTACCTCAGGAAGCAAGAAAAATAAAAATAAACAACCTAACCTTACACCTAAGGAAATTAGAGAGAAAAGGACAAACAAAACCTAACGTTAGTAGAAGGAAAGAAATCAAAAGAGATCAGAGCGGGAATAAGTGAAACAGAAATGAAGAAAACAGTAGGAGAGATCAATGAAACTAAAAGCTAGTTCTCTGAAAAGATAAACAAAACTGGAAAACCTTAGGTGAGACTCATCAAGAAAAAAAGGAAGAGGGCTCAAATCAACAAAATTAGAAACAGAAAAGGAGAAGTTATGGGGCTTCCCTGGCAGCCCAGTGGCTACGACTCTGCACCTCCAATGCAGGGGATGGGGGTTTCGTCCTGGCTGGGGAACTAAGATCCCTGTGCCACGTGGTATAGCCAAAAAAAAGTTATATGGACCGCACAGAAATCCAAAGGACCATAAGAAACTACTAGAAGCAACTATATGCCAATAAAACGGACATGAAAGAAACAGACAACAGACAAATTCTTAGAAAGGTACAATCTCCCAAGACTGAACCAGGAAGAAACAGAAAATGTAAACAGACTAATCACAAATAATAAAACTGAAACTGTGATTTTAAAACTCCAAACAAACAAAAGCCCAGGACCAAATGACTTCACAAGTAAATTCTATCAAACATTTAGAGAAGAGTTAACACCTATCATTTTGAAACAATTCCAAAAAGTTGCAGAGGGAGGAACACTCCCACATTCTATAAGACCACCATCACCCTGATAGCAAAATCAGACAAAGACAACACAAAATAAGAAAATTACAGGCCAATACCAAATGATGGGCATAGATGCAAAATCCTAAACAAAATACAAGCAAACCAAATCCAATAACACATTGAAAGGATCATACACCATGATAAACTGAGATTTATCCCAGGGATGCAAGGATTTTTCAACACCTGCAAATCAGTATGATACACCACACCAACAAGGTGAAGAATAAAACCACATGATCATTTCGATAGTTGCATAAACAGTTTTTGACAAAATTAAATACCCATTTATGATTTTTTTAAAAACGCTCCAGAAAGTAAGGCATAGAGGGAACCTCAGTTCAGTTCACTCGCTTAGTCGTGTCCGACTCTTTGCAGTCCCATGAATCGCAAGATGCCAGGCCTCCCTGTCCATCACCAACTCCCAGAGTTTGCGGAAACTCATGTCCATCGAGTCAGTGATGCCATCCAACCATCTCATCCTCTGCCGTCCCCTTCTCCTCCTGCCCTCAATCTTTCCTAGCATCAGGGTCTTTTCAAATGAGTCAGCTCGTCACATCACGTGGCCAAAGTACTGGGGTTTCAGCTTCAGCATCAGTCCTTCCAATGAACACCCAGGACTGATCTCCTTTAGGATGGACTGGTTGGATCTCCTTGCAGTCCAAGTGACTCTCAAGAGTCTTCTCCAACACCACACTTCAAAAGCACTAATTCTTCAGTGCTCAGCTTTCTTTATACTCCAACTCTCACAACCATACATGACTACTGGAAAATCCATAGCATTGACTAGACAAACCTTTGTTGAAAAGTAATGTCTCTGCTTTTGAATATTCTGTCTAGGTTGGTCATAACCTTCCTTCCAAGGAGTAAGCATTTTTTAATTTCATGACTGCAATCACCATCTGCAAGTGATTTTGTAGCCCCAAAAAATAAGATCATCACTGTTTCCCCTCTATTTCCCATGAAGTGATGGAAGCAGATGCTACGACCTTAGTTTTCTGAATATTGAGCTTTAGGCCAACATTTTCACTCTCCTCTTTAACTTTCATCAAGAGGCTTTTTAGCTCCTCTTCACTTTCTGCCATAAGGGTGGTGTCATCTGCATATCTGAGGTTATTGATATTTCTCCCGGCAATCTTGATTCCAGCTTGTGTTTCTTCCAGCTCAGCATTGCTCATGATGTACTCTGCATATAAGTTAAATAAGCAGGGTGACACTATACAGCCTTGACGTACTCCTTTTCCTATTTGGAACCAGTCTGTTGTTCCATGTCCAGTTCTAACTGTTGCTTCCTGACCTGCATATAGGTTTCTGAAGAGGCAGGTCAGGTGGTTTGGTATTCCCATCTCTTTCAGAATTTTCCACAGTTTATTGTGATCCACACAGTCAAAGGCTTTGGCATANAGGGTGACAATATACAGCCTTGACGTACTCCTTTTCCTATTTGGAACCAGTCTGTTGTTCCATGTCCAGTTCTAACTGTTGCTTCCTGACCTGCATATAGGTTTCTCAAGAGGCAGGTCAGGTGGTTTGGTATTCCCATCTCTTTCAGAATTTTCCACAGTTTGTTGTGATCCACACAGTCAAAGGCTTTGGCATAGTCAATAAAGCAGAAGTAGATGTTTTTCTGGAACTCTCTTGCTTTTTCCATGATCCAGTGGATGTTGCCAATTTTATCTCTGGTTCCTCTGCCTTTTCTAAAACCAGCTTGAACATCTGGAAGTTCACGGTTCACGTATTGCTGAAGCCTGGCTTGGAGAATGGTTAGGCAAAAGACCAAGAACTCTTTAGATCTTAATTCTCATTGTAGAGAGTAAGGCTCAATGGTAAAGAATCCACCTGCCAAGCAAGAGATGTGGGAGATGCCAGCTTAATTCCTGGGTCAGAAAGATCCCCAGAAGGAAGTGACAACCCACTCCAGTATTCTTGCCTGGGAAATCTCATGGATAGAGGATCCTGCAGGCTACAGTCCATGGGGTTGCAAAGAGAAGGACACGACTTAGTGACTAAACCACCACCAGAGAGTAGTCTTATAATATATTTATGAAAATATTTTAATCGTCAACCATATCTGTATAGATATAAACAAAAGTAGAGCTGAAAGTGTCCTCACTGAGATATAACAAGGTCCCTCAAAGCTGTAATGATTTTCATTCATCTCCAGAAACTGTGTATGGTTACACTTTGTTATGCAAGTGATTTCTTTAAAGCTGTGATGCCAGTTATGGGTAATTGTCCAATAAAAGATGAAACAAATAATGTATTTTCATCACTCCTCCTTTGTTCCTGAATAAGACTGTATCTGCTTTTTAACTGCATGAAGATGTAATGTATAAGTATGATTTTTAGTCTGGTAAGAGCAGTAAGTCTTAATCATTATCTGGAACTAAAGAATGGTCAGTAAAGACTTGGTAAGTGACCCAAAATTGGGAAGGGAAAAAGAGAAAGAAAAAAGCCCTAAGATGTCAAAGGCCATTGCTAACCTGTGTAATTAGACCTAAGACGTTCAAGAAGGATAGCCAGTTCCTTTTACACTTCTCAGAACCAGTGCTGAGCTAAATGGATCTATGCTTCTCTTACAAATGGGACCAAGGAAGAACTTTTGCTTCTCCAAAGAGATTTTTGGGCAAGATGTCTTCATGAACTGTTAACCACAAAAGCAGTTATGGTGTTCGGGTTATGATTTGAAGCTTCAGGATGACCTTGGTCAGATAAGGCAAAACTACCTAATGACCCCCTCTACCTCTGGTATGAGCATGCCTAAGTCTTTGTGTAGCTTCCTTTTGAATAAGAGGCTCTGTCAAACTTCCCATTGCATATTTAAGTTCCAATTGGTTTTGTTGATCCTTCTGGATGTGATGTCTATCTGTTTTAACTTGTGATCCCAGGTTTTGTTTTGGGGTTTAGATTTATTTACACTCAGTCCTAAATCTGACCCTCATTGTGCTTTTAGACTCAGAACTACTAGGTCTTGGTTTCCAGTATTTATCTACTTACTTTATTTCCTGATTATAGTTCTGACCTTTGCTTTATTTTCTTGGACTCCAAAATCACTGCAGATGGTGACTGCAGCCATGAAATTAAAAGACACTTGCTCCTTGGAAGAAAAGCTATGACCAACCTAGGTAGCATAGTGAAAAGCAGGGGCATTACTTTGTCAACAAAGGTCTGTCTAGTCAAATCTATGGTTTTTCCAGTAGTCATGTATGGTTGTAAGAGTTGGACTATAAAGAAAGCTGAGCCCCAAAGAAGTGATGCTTTTGAACTGTGGTGTTAGAGAAGACTTTTGAGAGTCCCTTGGACAGCAATGAGATCCAACCAGACCATCCTAAAGCAAATCAATCCTGAATATTCACTGGAAGGACTGATGCTGAAACTGAAGCTCCAATGCTTTGGCCATCTGATGTGAAAAACTGACTCACTGGAAAAGACCGTGATGCTAGGAAATATTGAAGGCGGAAGGAGAAGGGGACGACAGAGGATGAGATGATTGGATGGCATCACCGACTCAGTGGACATGAGTTTGAGCAAGCTCTGAGAGTTGGTGACAGGGAAGCCTGGCATGCTGCAGTCCATGGGATTGCAAAGGGTTGGACACGACTGAGCAAATGAACTGAACTGACTTGCTTTAGGCAAGTAATGTTTACCCTTCAAATTATGTCCCTTAATCTTCTTTCTTATTCATGTTTTCCTTCAAATGACTACTTACTGAAATTTTCTTCATTTTCAAATTCTAGTTTACATTCTCTTCCCAGAATCTTTTCCCAATCCTCACTTAGAATAAACTTCTCTTCTCTTGACTTCTGTGTTTTCTGTATCTAAGTGTTTCTCCAGTTTTTCCTTAAACATTATTGACCCAAGAATTTTTGCAGAAACTAGTGCCTGTGGCTGGTGATTTGTTATATAAATGAATATTGAAATACTCTGGTCAATAACATCCAGGTTATTGCAGCCTGGCGTGCTGCAATTCATGGGATCACAGAGAGTCAGACACGACTGAGCGACTGAACTGAACTGAACTGAACAAAAGACATTAATATATCTCTGGTCAATAAGTAGTTAAATGTGAAGCTATCTTGTAGCAAGGATCTCCTTCCAAGCTTATTCCTCTGAAACATTCTGGACAAAATATGTGGATGCTAAGTCATTTCAGTTGTGTCCGAATCTTTGCAACACTATGGACTGTAGTCTGCCAGACTCCTCTGACCATGGGATTCTCCAGGCAAGAATACTGGAGTGGGTTGCCATGCCCTCCTTCAGGGGATCTTCCTGACCCAGGGATCGAAACCCTGTCTCCTGCATTGCAGGCCTGAGCCACCAGGGAAGCCCCTAGATGAAATAGTATCCATAATTACTTAATTGAAGTGCTGGCCANTCCAGGCAAGAATACTGGAGTGGGTTGCCATGCCCTCCTTCAGGGGATCTTCCTGACCCAGGGATCGAAACCCTGTCTCCTGCATTGCAGGCCTGAGCCACCAGGGAAGCCCCTAGATGAAATAGTATCCATAATTACTTAATTGAAGTGCTGGCCATTCCACCATCATGATGCTTTGTAGTGGTCAATGTTTAAGGGTGAACCATAGATGTCATTCAGACTGGAGCTATAAGACATGCACCATCCAAGAAAAGGCCCATTTAATATCAGGCTTTTTGTGATCAAGTCCCAAACTTGACCATTATTCTAAATAGATAAAAAGAAAAAACTACTCTAAAATCAGATGCACAGGATAAGACCTGAGTTTAGAGTGAATTTCTGAAAAGACTTGAAATAGAGTTGCATGCAGTCCTAGATATCATGGATAGAGAGCCCATGGACTTGTTTTCCAGTTCCCATAAAACAAAAGTGAAGGGACATCAGCTAAAATCAAGGACTAAATGCCAAGAAATTTTAAGGAATTATCACTTATTATAGTGAGTAACATACTTAAAGTCTTTCTTCCAACCTACTACTTCAAAAGAAGTTTCTATAAATTCATAACAGTTCTTCTAGTATCCTTCTGCTATGATGTGATAGAGCACTTGACTTGGAACTAAGCAGTCTGATTGATTTTTATTTATCTTTAAAAATATTTTTATTGGCATATAGTTACTTTACCATGTTGTGTCAGTTCCCACTGTATAGCAAAGTGAAACAGCCATACTTATATCTATGAATATCCCTTCTTTTTGGATTTCCTTCCTACTTAGTTCACTGCAGAGCATTCAGTAGAGTTCCCTGTGATATACAGTAGGTTCTCATTAGTCATTTATTTTATACATAATATCAGTACTATGTATATATGTCATTCCCAATTTCCCAATTTATCCTTTCTCCTTCTTCTCCCCTTGTTATCCATACAATTGTTCTCTACATCTGTATCTTTATTTCTAAGCAGTCTGATTTGGAAACTGGCTTTTCACTACCAGATAGAGGAACCTGGTTAAGTCTCTTCAGTGCTCTGATTCCCATTTCCCTATTACTTTCTGCAAAAGTAGGATATAGTAGATCCTGCTGGTACCCATCCATATCCTCTTTTTCCTAGCTGCCAGAAATGCTAGCTAAAAATGACTTACAGCTGCCCACTTGCCAAGAGACATGCCCTTGTACAGAGTAATCATACACCTACATTCTTCCTCTGATAGCTCACAGCCAACGAGAAGCTGACATTGGGGAATAATAATGCCTATCTCATAGAAATGAAATAAGATAGCATACATGAACATGCCTAGTATGGTAACGTAAATGTTAAAATTAAAAGAAGAAAAGGAACTAAGAAAATTATGGCCTTGTATGTCTGTAAGGCCTGACTTATGATATCAAAGAATACAGTCATGACCTTTTACACTTTCTAAATCAGAATCCTGAGTAGAACGTTGCTGTGCTTAGTCATTCAGCTGTGCCTGACTCTTTGGGACACCATGGACTGCAGGCTGCTAGGCTCCTCTGTCCATTGATGTTCTCCAGCACAGAAGCCCAAGAATACTGGAGTGGGTGGCCTATCCCTTCTCCAGGGGATCTTCCCGCCCGAGAAATTGAAATAGTCTTTCCCATTCTGTTGTTTTCCTCTATTTCTTTGCATTGTTCACTGAGGAAGGCTTTCTTATCTCTCCTTGCTATTCTTTGGAACTTTGCATTCATATGCTTATATCTTTCCTTTCTCCTTTGCTTTTCACTTCTCTTCTTTTCACAGCTATTTGTAAGGCCTCCCCAGACAGCCATTTTGCTTTTTTACATTTATTTTCTATGGGGACAGTCTTGATCCCTGTCTCCTATACAATGTCATGAACCTCCGTCCATAGTTCATCAGGCACTCTATCTATCAGATCTAGTACCTTAAATATATTTCTCACTTCCACTGTATAATCATAAGGGATTTGATTTAGGTCACACCTGAATGGTCTAGTGGTGTTCCTTACTTTCTTCAATTTACTGAATTTGGCAATAAGGAGTTCATGATCTGAGCCACAGTCAGCTCCTGGTCTTGTCTTTGCTGACTGTATAGAGATTCTCCATCTTTGGCTGCAAAGAATATAATCAATCTGATTTTGGTGTTGACCATCTGGTGATGTCTTCTCTTGTGTTGTTGGAAGAGGGTGTTTGCTATGACCAGTGTGTTCTCTTGGCAAAACTCTATTAGCCTTTGACCTGCTTCATTACATATTCCAAGGTCAAATTTGCCTGTTACTCCAGGTGTTTCTTGACTTCTTATTTTTGCATTCCAGTCCCCTATAATGAAAAGGACACCTTTTTGGGTGTTAGTTCTAAAAGGTCTTGTAGGTCTTCATAGAACCATTCATCTTCAGCTTCTTCAGTGTTACTGGTTGGGGTATAGACTTTTACTGTGATATTGACTGGTTTGCCTTAGAAACGAACAGAGATCATTCTATCGTTTTTGAGATTGCATCCAAGTACTGCATTTCGGACTCTTTTGTTGACCAAGAGGGAACTTACCTCAACATAATAAAGGCCATATGTGACAAACTCACAGCAAACATTATTCTCAATGGTGAAAAATGGCATTTCCTCTAAGATTAGGAATGACACAAAGCTGTCCACTCTCACCTCTATTATTCAATACAGTTTTGGACATCCTTGCCATAGCAATCAGAGAACAAAAGGGGAAAAAAGGAATCCAAATTAGAAAAGAAGTAAAACTGTCACTGTCTCCGAATGACATAATACTATAGACAGAAAATCCTAAAGATACTACCAGAAAACTACTAGAGCTAATCAATGAATCTGGTGATGTTTCAGGGTACAAAATTAATGCACAGAATTTTGCTGCATTTCGATGCTAAAAACAAAAAATCAGAAACAGAACTCAAGGGCGCAATCCCCATTACCATTATCTCAAAAAGAATGAAGTTCCTATGAATAAACTTACCTAAGGAGGCAAAAGACTTGTACTCAGAAAACTATAAGGTACTAATGAAAGAAGTCAGAGATAACAGAAACAAATGGAAAGATATATGATGTTCTTGGATTGGAATAATGAATGCTGTCAAAATGACTATACTAACCAACAAAATTTACAGATTCAATACAATCCCTATCACTACCAATGGCATTTTTCATAGAGCTAGAACAAAAAATCTTAAAAATCTGTATGGAGACATAAAAGATGCTGAACAGCCAAAGCAATCTTGAAAAAGATAAACAGAGTTGAAGGAACTGGGCTCCCTGACTTCAAACTATACTATAAAGCTGCAGTCATCAACACAGTATGGTCCAGGCACACACAAAAAAAGAAATACAGATCAATGGAATAGGTCAGCAAACCGTGAAATAAACCCACATACCTATAGTCACATATCTAAGACCAAGAAGGCAAGACTACAATGGAGGAAAGACAATATCTTTATCTTCAATAAATCACACTGGGAAAACATGTAAAAAATGAAAGTAGAACATGCTTTAACACCATACACAAAAATAAACTCAAAATGGATTAAAGACCTAAATATAAGAGTGGATACTATAAAACTCTTAGAGGAAACACAGGCAGAACACACTTTGACACAAATTGCAGCAATATCTTTTCCAAGGCATCTCCTTGAATAACAGAAATAAAAACAAAAATAATCAATGGGACCTAATTAATCTTAAAAGCTTTTGCACAGCAAAGAAAACCATAAGAAAAGCAAAAAAAAAAAAAAAAAAACCCAACCACAGAATGTGAGAAAATATTTGCAAAAGATGTGAGTGATAAGGGATTAGTTCCCCAAATTTATAAACAGCTCATGCAACTCAGTATCAAAAAAAAATCCAATCAAAAAAAATGGGCAGATCTAAGAAGACATTTCTCCAAAAAAAGACATACAAATGGCTAAGAGTACATGAAAAGATGCTGCTGCTGCTAAGTCACTTCAGTCGTGTCCGACTCTGTGTGACCCCATAGACGGCAGCCCATCAGGCTCCCCCGTCCCTGGGATTCTCCAGGCAAGAACACTGGAATGAGTTGCCATTTCCTTCTCCAATGCATGAAAGATGCTAAATATCATTAATTATTGGAGAAATGTAAATCAAAACTACAATGAGGTATCACCTC
Organism: Oreotragus oreotragus; assembly: GCA_006410675.1. Lineage (NCBI taxonomy): Eukaryota > Metazoa > Chordata > Mammalia > Artiodactyla > Bovidae > Oreotragus > Oreotragus oreotragus. The sequence goes on from SJYX01001404.1 coordinate 623,783, forward strand.
ACACTAATCAGAATGGCCAACATCAAAAAAAAATCTACAGATAATAAACACTGTAGAGACTGTGTTGAAAAGGGAACCCTCTTACTCTACTGATGGGAACGTAAATTGGTGCAGCTGCTATGGAGAACAGTACAGTAGTTCCTTTTAAAACTAAAAACAGAGCTACCATACAATCCACCAATCCCACTCCTGAGCATATTTTGAACAAAACTATAGCTCAGAAAGATCCATGCACCCCTGTGTTCACTGCAGCCCTATTCACAAGAGCCAAGGCGTGGAAGCAACCTAAATGTCCACTGACAGACGATCGGGTAAAGAAGATGTGGTATTTACACACAATGGAAGATTACTCAGCCACTAAAAAGGGTGAAATAATGCCATCTGCATCCACAGGGATGGACCTAGAGATTATTATCCTGAGTGAAGTAAGCTTAAACTTCTTTAGACAGTCTGAAACCTGGACTTTACAGATGCCACCGAGGAGGCTCAAGAGGAAGTGAGGTATCTGTTGCTGGAAACAAGGAAGATCATAGTCCGGCAGTTCCTCACATGGTTAACCAGTGATCTCACTCCTAGATGCACGCCCAGGAGAGAATGTATGTCCACAGATAACTCATACACAGATGCTCATAGCAGCGTCTTCATAGTAGCCCCAAATTAGAAGCAACCCGAAAGATCATTAGCTGGTGAAAGAACAAACCAATTTCGGTGCATCTGGACAATGACCATGATCTGGCCACCAAAGGATGAAGCACTGTAGACCAGCACGTGGTCCCCGGGAAACATCAGGCCGAGGAAAAGACGCCAGACACAGACACCCACGTGCCGTGGGCTCCACTTGTACGAACGTTCAGAGCAGACCAGCACGCAGAGACAGACGGCAGAGTACAGCTTACCTATGACTGAAGCACACGGGGGTCAGGGGAGGCGACAGGCAAACTGACGAGAGGTTTCTTCCTGTGGCAATGCAACTTGCTCCGAAACTGATGGGGGCAAGGGACACACAACACTAAGAATAAACCACAAGCTGCTGAACTGTGCTAAATGGACAAGTTGCGTGGCGTGTAAATTATTATCTCAATAGAGCTGCTAGAATAAGGTACACCCGACATCATTAATCATTAGGGAAAAGCAAATTAAAACCACAATGAGAGACCCCCACAAACCAATTACAATGACTAAAATAGATAATTTTTAAACCTGACAGTACCAAGAGCTGAAAATTAAGCAGGGCTGATGGAAACTCATACGCTGCTTGTGAGAATGCAGTCTACCAAACATCTGTCATCAACATCCGGAAGCATTTAGTTCCGGTCACTTTTTTGCGGGTCTATGTGCCTGGAGTCCCCGAGGAAGCCTCTGAGGTCTGTCCACCTCCAGGCCTCTTCAGCCCAACACAGATCGGGTAGGAACTGGCTTCACGGAGGCCCGGTCACACCCCCGGGCTCTGCTCCATGGCCGACGCCTGCGCATGGAGATCTGCACATGAGACCTGAGAACACACTTCAGTCCCAAGTGGACAGAGGCTCCGGGAACAAGACTCACATTCGGATTTTTCTGCATGTAAACCCGTCCTGGCAAAGTCCCTGCACACAAGGTGCACATCGAGAATGGTGCTGGACTGGCTTGTTTGTGAGGCAGGAAAACAAAATGGACTGATTCTGTTACCCTCGTTTTCTATACGGAGACATTGCTTCTGTGATAAATTAAGTTCTGCAGAAATGTAAAGCTGTCCCACAAACACACAGATGTTTGATTCAAGTCAAAGAAAAACACTAAGTTTTCTGCCTCCATCCAATTACACCCCTCACTGTGCTTAATCTCTTCCTCTCCAACTTTTTTTTTTAATTTATTCGTTTTAATGGGAGGACAATTACTTTACAATATTGTGATGGGTTTTGCCATATATCAATATGAATCAGCCACAGGCATACACACGAACCCTCTCTCCTGAACCCCCTCCCACCTCCCTCCCCAGCTCATACGTCCAGGCTATCACAGACACTGGCTTCTGGTGCCCTGCATCACACTTCAAGCTTGCACTGACTATCGATTTTACATATGGTAACACATAAGTCCCAGTGCTATTCTCTCAAATCACCCCGCCCTCTCCTTCTCCCACTGAGCCCAAAAGTCTGTTCTTTATGTCTGCGTTTCCACTGCTGCCCTGAACATAAGACTGTAGGTACCAGATACCATATATACGTGTTAATATACGGTATCGGTCTTTCTCTTCCTGACTTACTTCATTAAAATAAGGTGGCGGTAAGGGGGGGGGTGGCTCACCTCACGTCCCCCACTCCCACCCAGTGGAAATGCAAAGAAGTCCCCTGACTTACAGTGATTAGGACCACCCTGAGGACCAGGCTCTGGGGGTGCCAACTCCAAGCTCAGGGCAGCATCAGATTGCTTCTTGGGATCTTGCAAAAGCTGCAGAAATACCTTTTTGAAAATGGAAAAGAGCTTCACGTTATTTTATGTTCCCTTCCACATTGCACCTCTTCAGCCCCAATTACCCAACGGGGTCGTTATGACAATATTCACCCAACAGCCATCATGTTTCACTTGGTCGTTCAGCTAAGGGACAGAACTCTAAGCCCCCCTGGTCCTGCCCACAGGACACAAAGGTGAGTAAAACCAGTCTGAACCTCAGGGCACCTCGGTCCTGGCCAAGCCGCCAGGCACGAATGGGCAGGGCGTGGTGGAGCCGATCACACAGAGCATCCAATTCAACGGTGGTTTGTGAAATGCTGTCCAGCATCTGAGAAACTCAGGAAGAATCAGGCCACAAACTTGGGAGCCGCACCGCAGGTTCAGAGTGGGTGGGCCCACGTGTGACAATCTCCACCACAGTCTTCTCCACAGGCTCTGGGACCTCTTAATACCTAAACAGGTTTGTCCTATAAACTGGCTTGAAGATAGTAATTGTTTAGTGCTGGACGCCAACGCCCTGCCTCACTGTTCAAAACGAAGGGCTGTGGCCGTCATCAAAGTCCATGAACAATAAATGCTGCAGAGGGTATGGAAAAAGGGGAACCTTCCTACACTGTTGGCAGGAATGTCGAGCATTCCCTATGAAGAACAGTATGGAGGTTCTTTACAAAACTAAAAACAGAGCTACCACATGACCCAGCAATCCCATTCCTAGGCACGTAGCTGGAGAAAAACATAATTCGAAAAGACACACGTTCACTGCAACACTTTACAATAGCCAGGTCATGGAAGCAACCTAAATGTCCATCAGCAGAGGAATGGATAAGGACAACGTGGTACATATATACAATGGAATATTACTCAGCCATAATAAGTAATGAAATAATGCCATTTGCAGCAACATGGATGGACACAGAGATGACCATATTAACTGAAGAAAGGCAGAAAAAAAGAAAAACATCATAAACATTGCTCCTACATTCTATTTAAAATATGAGACAGATGATCTTATTTACAAAAGAGAAACAGACTCACAGACATAGGAAATAGAGCTACAGTGACCAAATAGGGAAGGAGGGAGGGATAAACTAGGAGTTTGGAATGAACTTATATACACACTACTATAAAAGAACAAGAGAACCAACAAAGACCTGCGGTATAGCACAGGGAACTATACTGAATATCTTGTAATAACCTATAAGGGAAAAGGATCTGAAAAAGAATATGTACATATTCATATAAACATACATATATATGTATATATATGGGCTTCCCTGGAAGCCCCTCAGGCTTCCCCTCAGCTGGTAAAGAATCTGCCTGTAATGTAGGAGACCCTGGTTTGATTCACGGGTCAGGAAGATCCCCTGGAGAAGGAATAGATGACCCACTCCAATATTCATGGGTTTCCCTGGTGGCTCAGGCAGTAAAGAATCTGCCTGCAATGCAGGAGACTTCGGTTGGATCCCTGTGTTGGGAAGATCCCCTGGAGGAGGGCATGGCAACCCACTCCAGTATTTTTGCCTGGAGAATCCCTATGGACAGAAGAGCCTGGTGGGCTGCAGTCCATGGGGTTGCAAAGAGTCAGACGNAGAAAAAAAGAAAAACATCATAAACATTGCTCCTACATTCTATTTAAAATATGAGACAGATGATCTTATTTACAAAAGAGAAACAGACTCACAGACATAGGAAATAGAGCTACAGTGACCAAATAGGGAAGGAGGGAGGGATAAACTAGGAGTTTGGAATGAACTTATATACACACTACTATAAAAGAACAAGAGAACCAACAAAGACCTGCGGTATAGCACAGGGAACTATACTGAATATCTTGTAATAACCTATAAGGGAAAAGGATCTGAAAAAGAATATGTACATATTCATATAAACATACATATATATGTATATATATGGGCTTCCCTGGAAGCCCCTCAGGCTTCCCCTCAGCTGGTAAAGAATCTGCCTGTAATGTAGGAGACCCTGGTTTGATTCACGGGTCAGGAAGATCCCCTGGAGAAGGAATAGATGACCCACTCCAATATTCATGGGTTTCCCTGGTGGCTCAGGCAGTAAAGAATCTGCCTGCAATGCAGGAGACTCCGGTTGGATCCCTGTGTTGGGAAGATCCCCTGGAGGAGGGCATGGCAACCCACTCCAGTATTTTTGCCTGGAGAATCCCTATGGACAGAAGAGCCTGGTGGGCTGCAGTCCATGGGGTTGCAAAGAGTCAGACGTGACTAAGCAACTAAGCACAGCACAGCACATATATATTATATAAATATATATATGTACACACATATATATTATATAAATATATATATATATACACATGTACACACACACACACACACACAGCATCCCTGCTGGCTCAAACAGTAAAGAATCTGCCTGCAATGCAGGAGACCCGGGTTCAACCCCTGGATTGGGAAGATCCCCTGGAGAAGGGAATGACTACCCACTCCAGTATTCTTGCCCAGAGAATCCCTTGGACAAGGGAACCTGGTGGGTTATAGTCCATAGGATCACAAAGAGTAGGACACAGCTGAGTGACTAACACTGCTTACTATGCATACACATAACTGAATCACTTTGCTGTACACCTAACACTACCACAACATTGAATATCAACTAGATTCCCTGGACTAGGCCCAGAATCAGTACAAGCAAATGCATGTGCCTGGAGACAGGGAGATGCGAGGACAGGAGTCTATGGGTGACTGCTGGGGGGCAGGGGACAGGCCCTGTGCAGAGGAAGGAGGGTGTCCTTGATGAGAGCACTCGCAGGGTGCGAGGAGAGGCAATCTGGAGAGGGCAGAGGCGCTGGGCTCTGAGGCAGGGGCTCCACGCCCAGCAAAGGTCTGGTCAGCCTCGCTCCACAGACAGAGGACTCATGGATCCCGAGACCAGAGTGACAGAAACTCAGCGAATAACAGCCGCAGACCAGGGAGCAGGCAGTGGGCTTCCCCACTCATCGCTCAGCCACGGTCCACTCAGCCTCTCCTGGGGACCATCACTGAGCCAGGCTCTGCCCAGTGCTGCCCTCCCTCTGGCAGCATCACCACACACATGCCCCCTCGCCCCGGCCTGCTGCTGCAAAGCCCTGGGGTCCTGACCTCAGCCCCACTGCAGCCTCCCCACCAGGTGGGTTCCCACTGTGACTCCAAGTCACCCCCTCCCTGGACTCTGGACTCTGCAAACCGCATTTCCATCCTGACTGAATTTATTTCAGGGAACAAGCACAGAGATATTGACCGACTCTAGGCGTTCCTTGGAGCCCGTGGCCCCTAGGAGAAGATGGGGAGAGGGTGCCAGGGGAGAAGCAGCTGGAAAGGGGGGAGAGGCGTGCTTTCTCAGGGCATATGATGAATTAGTTTGGGCAGACTTCTGCTGAGAGGAGTCTGAGTCTTCTGAATTAGCGATGAACCATGAGGTGTCATTACTTTTGATCTGATGAGGTTGCTTTTATTGGTAAGATAACATCTTGCTGATTCCCAGTAAGACCCCAAGGAAAAGCTGCAGACCTCACAATTACTACAAGTGGAAACAATAGCTTAATAATAAGAGAATGGCAACGCTGTACCATGTGTCACCTTCACTGCCTCATCTAATAAACGGTATTAATAATAAGATACAAAAAACAGAATTGTTGCAAAGAGTGAATGTGTTTGCATGTAAAGCTGGGAAGACAATGCCAGCCAAATGGGAAGCTCGTGATATCTGATCCCAAGAGTGATGGGAGGAGGAATAATAACAGCTGGATGCTGCAACGTGTCACATCATTTAATTATTAAGTTGACCCAATGAGATCAGCACAGTCATCCCAAGAGGCGAGCGCCGAGGCCCAGTGACACCACCATTCACCTGGTGCGTTTACCAAGAATGAAATCAGAAACAGTAGGAATAGCGCAACTCAAGATTCATTCACTGAGCAAAGACTTCCTTTGTACCTCATTTTAACAGGAATTTTCATTGGGTTTTAAAATGTAATTGTGAATTATACAAAACATACCTTGAAAACAAAGGAGGGGGTCTTGATAATCATCTTCATCTGCTCTTCTAACAGTTTCCCTCTCTTTCTCCTTTCCTAGCAAGGCAGTGTGTGTGTGTGTGTGTGTGTGTGTAGTGTGTGTGTGTGTGCGTGTGTACCTGTGTACTTGGGACAAGGAACCATGATAAAGGCAGAGGCCCTGCTCTCAGAAGCTCGCAGACCACCCGACAGATCCGTACAACACAGAACTCACATCACATGGGCTAGTCTCAGCAGCCTGGGGCGATAATGTACAGCAGGGTGACTACAGGTAACAATACTGTGTTGTATATTTGAAAGTAGCTGAGACAATAATTTTTTTAATTTCTCATTAAAAAAATTCAGTTATGTAAGGCAATGGATATAACTAAGTTTATAATGGTGATCATTTCCCAATATATACATAAATCATAATGTTGTACTCTTTAAACTGATACAATGTTATATGTCGATAAAACTGAAAAGAAAGAAATGACCAAATTAAACATCAGGGACACTAAGCACTGTAAAAACAATTGACAATTTAACAAAACTATGGATTTCAGTAAAAACCCTATGGCACCTCTAAAGGAACAGAAGGTCAGGTGTCGGGGAGTCTTCATTCGGGGATTTGTGTTTTTGTAATTGAGAAGAGCTGCAGGATCTAACCTCCATAATGGTCCCAGATCACCTCAGTGTCAACTGGGCCATCAATCCTCAGACCGCAGGGCTGAGCCTGCGCCCTCATCAAGCATGGTTAGACCCCAAACTTGACCTGCACTGAAAGTGCCAGCTTGATGGACTGCCTCCTGGAGACAGCCAGTGCAAGACGCCTTCTGCCTGGATGCTGCAGAAATTCACGAAACTGACCAACCTCTGTAAGACAATGGCAGCATCACTGCAGGAAGAAAGTGAACAAAGGAAGAATCCCCAAACTTTGCCCAATGTAACATAAGCTGTGTCTTTCAGCTTCCCCAAAGAGATTTTTTTTAAGATAATGGAAGATAAAATCATGGAGATAGTTTAAATGATAAAGAATAAGACAGTCACTGGCCAATCCTCTCCAGACATGGGATTCTGGGCAGGGCTCTCCACTGCCAGGTCACACCGTGCACACAGAAGGACTTCTATTATTTCAAAGAACTTGAAGGAGTTCACAGTTGCTGATATAACACATTGTCACAAACATGGGGCGTATAACAATGCACATCTACCACCTTATAATCCTGAAGGTCAGAAATCTAAAATGGACTCAAGGACTAAGATCAGGACGTTGCAGGGCTGGGTTGCCTTTGCAGGTGCTGAGGAAGGAGGCCCTCTGCTGCCTTTTTCAGCTCCTGGTGGCCTGTTTCTTTGGCTCGAAGCCCCTTCCTCTGTCTTCAAAGCTCATTGCTGCCATCTCTGCTTCCACAAAGGCATCACCTGCTCCAGAGTTCCAGGGATACGCCAGCTCTGGGGGTTCCAAGTGGTTCTCAGTATATATCGAGAGATGGAGTGAGTGCAGAGTCTGAGACTCCACCAGGAAGGAATCAGAGGGAGCAGCCTCCTCCTGACCATGACTGTATCCAGCAGCCAGGCTCCTAGGAGAGACAACGACTCTAGCTCCTGGGAATTACAATAGGATCTGGAGCTCAAAGATGGGGGGACATATTAGAAGACACAGGTCGGCCCAGTGGGGTCCACTGGCTAAATCTGAGGTGAATTCCAAGTAAATTATTATCACAGTGAATTGTAGCTCACTGAACAAAATAGGAAGCCATGCGTCACTATGGACATCAACAGACGGGGTGAAGATACAGTGCTTCCTTATGTTAATGTCAATTTTAAAATGCAGACTCCACACTGGGGTTAGGAAATTGTCCCCTTGGCAGATGTCTCACCCACAAAGAACATGGAAAAGGGCTCAAACCAGTGGGGAAAGAGGAGCTAAGAAAGAATGGGAATTTGAAGAATCTCAAAGCACATTCTCAAAAAATAAGCATTAATGATGGGAAAAGGAATCGGCTTCCAGGGGAAATGCCTGGCAGACACCGCTTGACCTGGATGATCAAAGTTCTGGTCACAGTGTGACGGATGGACCTCCAGCAGCAGGCAGTGGGGAGCAAAGAGACAAGGCGGCCCTCCTGTGACTCTCCAGCCAGAATGTGAACAGGAGGCACCCACAGCACCACAAAGGAAGGGCTCGATCATCTGCAGGAACATCCAGATCACCAAGTCAAGGAGACAGGGATTCTTCCTGCTTGACAGCTGCTCCAGAGACGGGCAGTGAGCTAAGCGAGACTCCTGCTGATGGATCAGATCCTGTTGCTCTTAAGGGCAAGGGTGGGATGACTGAAACATGATGGGCGAAGCCTGCCCGGGAGCTCTTTGTTCTTGGAAGTTGTTCTCAAAGAGTAAAGGTAAACAACTAGAACGTGAACGCCAGGTCCTTACTCCCACTCTGGACTTGATGTTTTCATCCTCTTTATGCTGTGTAAGATGAAGGCATCCAAGCTCAGGCACCAGAGGGAATGACACTCAGGATCCTCTTGGCAGAGAGACAAAGGAAACCCTCCTAGAGGAACTCGGCAGGCTCGGTGGAAAGAAACTGCCCATCTCATATGGGCAGTCTGAATTCCTAAAATACTAAGAGCTTCAGGTATATTAAAACTGCCCTAGGACACTAATCATGGAGGGACACGCTGTTGGGAGGGAGGGGGGTGTGGCAGTGTAGAGGATGTATGGGAAACCTTGGAACCTTCTGCTCCACTGCTGTGAACCTAAAACGGCTCCAAAAAGTAGTCTCTTCAACACCATGCTACTCACATTCACCCTATGTGCGTTGCGTCAGCAGATTCTGTCTTAGCCTTAGAGACGGCTGTAAACAGACTTCGTCTGCAGCTTGGGAGCTTCCACTCTCCCGGCCCACAGCCCTACACACAGTAAACACTATTCCTTGTCCCGGAGTTGTTGTTCAGTTGCTCAGTGATGTCTGACTCTTTGTGACCCCATGAACTGCAGCATACCAGGCTTCCCTGTCCATCACCAACCAACTCCCGGAGCTTGCTCAAACTCATGCCCATTGAGTTTGTGATGCCATCCTATCATCTCATCCTCTCTTGTTCCCTTCTCCTCCTGCCTTCCATCCTCCCCAGCATCAGGGTCTTTTCTAATGAGTTGGCTCTTCGCATCAGGTGGCCAAGGTATTGGAGCTTCAGTTTCAGCATCAGTCCTTCCAATGAGTATTCAGGGTTGATTTCCTTAGGAACTGACTGGTTTGATCTCCTTACAGTCTAAGAGCCTCTCAAGAGTCTTCTCCAGCACCACAATTTGAAAGCATCAATAGAGGGGTGGGTACGTACTTGCCAAAATAAAAGACAGTGATGACCACAATCAAATTCCACACCCCAGTCTCACTGGCCTGGGGCCTGGGGACTGTGACTTACAAGGACATGATCGCAGCTCCAGTGAAGCTGGGCTCCAGCTGCAGAGCCAGGCGTGCTGCTGGCAGCCCCTCCTTGCCCACCAGGAAGTCGGCAGGCAGAATGCAGACAAACAAAAGAAAACGTCCTGGGGTGCGGTGACAGCCCCACTAACCGTAATCGATCACAGACTCAAGACAGCAAAGTCAATACTCGCCGAGTGTAAAGACACAAAATTGGTGGAGATGGGTATTTTACAGACAATACCAAACAAAAGAATATTTTTTAAGGTGCTTAAT
>SJYX01001405.1:0-125975 GCA_006410675.1 Oreotragus oreotragus
AACTAGTACAGTCACTATGGAGAACAGTGTGGAGAGTCCTTTAAAAACTGGAAATAGAATTGCCTTATGCCCCAGCAATCCCACTGCTGGGCATAAGCACCAAGGAAACCAGAATTTGTTTTCTATTTAGAAAATTCTTCCTTATCATCAGATCTTTCCTATTGTTTTTATCCTATTTCTTTTTTAATTGATAAGAAATTTATTTTTGTGTGTGTGTGAGTTAAGAGATCTAATATTTTTCTGTATTAATGGACAGTATTTCATTAACCCTTTTCCTGTCTCTTATACACATCTAGATGTGTATAAGAGACAGGTTGGATGGCATCACCAACACAATCGACATGAATTTGAGTAGGCTTCAGGAGTTGGTGATGAACAGGGAAGCCTGGCGTGCTGCAGTCCATGGGGTTGCAAAGAGTTGGGCACAACTGAGCGACTGAACTGAACTGATATGGATATATTTCATTCTGCCCTTGCACGTTCTCAAATTGTTACCTTCTGAGCCACTAGGGAAGCCCCTGATTCTTCATAGGCATGAATATTTCATTATTTGAAATCATTAGGTAGGCCATATAACTCTCAAATGTCTATATTCTCATCTTTTCAAAGGAAAAAATGTTGATGTCAATGACCTTCCAAATCTTCTTAGGAACATGGGAATTGAGATGACTGATAAGGAATGCTCAGAGCTGAAGAAAATCCTATCAATTGATGGTGAGTCACATGGTTGCCACTCAGGCCTTTCATGGCCTAATTGTGTGGCCTTTTTAAGAAGTTATAAAACTTTCCTATGAAATTTCCTCTAGAAATTTCTGAACTTTAAGAGAAAAAATTCTAAGCTGTGTAGAAGCCATATAACTGTAAATTAAATTTACTTTTTAAGTCATTAAAACTTTTAGCTATGAGTAAAGCAATTAATATTGTGTGTGTGTGTGTGTGTGTGTGTGCTTAGTCATGTTTGACTCTGTGACTCCATGATTGTAACTCACCAGGCTCCTCTGTCCATGGGATTTTCCAGGCAGAAATACTGGAGCCAGTTGCCATGTCCTTTTGCAGAGGTTCTTTCCAACCCAGGGATCGAACCCACATCTCTTGCATCTCCTGCATTGGCAGGCAGGTTCTTTACCACCTGCACAACCTTTACCACTGGAAGCCCTGACTTAATATTACTTATACTTAATTATAGAACCTAATTATAAGCAAGTAAAGAAAGGAAAATGAGGAGAGTGAAAAACTAGTAGAAGGAAGAGAAAGAAGTCAGAGGAAAAAAATGGTGGTCTAGTGGTTAAGAATCCATCTTACAATGCAGTGGACACAAGTTTGATTCCTGGTCAGGGAACTAAGATTCTCACATGCCACGGAACAACTGAGTCAGCGTGCCACAACTAGGAAGTCCATGCACCTCGACAAGGATCCCACATGTTGGCAACTAAGATCTGATGCAACCAAATAAATAAGTAAATATTTAAAAAATGGGAAACAACAATATAGCAGAGTGGTTGAGAGCAAAATACCCTGTGTCTGAATGCCTAGATTCAGATCCTAGCTCCACTACTTATCTTCTGTGTTATCTTAGACAAATTTCTTCCAAACCTCAGTGTGTCAATTTCCTCATTTATAAAAAGAAGATAAAAATGATAAAGCACTTTGAAATTTGCTTAGTATAAGGTAAAATTTCAATAAAAGTTTTCTATTGTGCTGTTACTGTAGTTGTGATTATGATGGTGGTGGTGATACTGGTGGTGGTGGTAGCAATGATGGCTATAATGGTGGCAATGATGATGATGCCTCGGCATAGCCCAAACTCACAACAAGATCATAGGGACATGTTACCTTTTTAAAAGTTGTTATTTCTACCTTCATTTTTAAAATTTCTAGTTAAAATAACATTTTAAGGAAAATTATGAAAAATATATTTATAGAATTATGAAATACAAAATACTCTTTTATGAATGACCATACAATTTTCATTCTGACATGAATTTGCCTTTTCTTATAGCTATTGGACAGGTGTTTCAAAATAGGATTTTGGATGAAGTAAAGTCTCTCGAAGGTAAGAATATACCTATTAAATTCTTGAGTCTATATTATACTGTGAATATTATTGATTCACTATTTATACATCCCTAAATATCTTTATTTTATCAGGTAATATTCTTTATTATAATTTTTCATCTAGTTTTGCATTTACCCAAGCAGGTGAAAAAAATCATTTCAAATTTACTTATATATAGCAAGTTAGTTATTTTAGAAATTTGCCACAAATAACTTGGGAGTTTATGTGATAAAAATAACCTGTTACTTCAGAAATCTATGAGATTAGTTGCTTCAGCTCTAGTTTAAAAATCATTAAGAAATTTTATGGTATGTTCTCTTACCCCCTCAAGCCCAACTTTAAAAAGAGAAATTTTATTTATAACTCTGCTACTTACTTTTTCAGTCATGAATATGATTTATTTTTATTACTGCTTTTCCATTACATTTCTGAGGTAATAATGGCTATTGGAAATATAATTCATGGATGGAGTTGTATTTTTAATGTTTTGCAGTTATTTGATTTGCCTCATTTTAATTTACTCTCTTTTTCTAAGATGGGATGATTAATGTCAGTGATCTGAACAAAGTTCTTGGAAACATGGGAATTAAGCTCACAGGAAAAGAACATGAAGATCTGATAGCTAATCTTCCAGTTGATGGTGAGCATGAAATATATAATATACTCTAACATCTCTGAGCTCTAAAGGGTTATGTCCAAGTATCTGCTAAATATTTCTATTTAGATGTCCCAGGCTAAAAAGAAATTCATTATATTTTAATTGAATAGATTCTTACCTCCATGTTCTCTGCTGCTACTGCTGCTAAGTCGCTTCAGTCGTGTCCAACTCTGTGTGACCCCAGAGACGGCAGCCCACCAGGCTCTCCCATCCCTGGGATTCTCCAGGCAAGAACACTGGAGTGGGTTGCCATTTCCTTCTCCAATGCATGAAAGTGAAAAGTGAAAGTGAAGTCGCTCAGTCGTATCCGACTCTTAGCTACACCATGGACTGCGGCCCACCAGGCTCCTCCGTCCATGGGATTTTCCAAGCAAGAGTGCTACATCTCCTATAAAACTGGGGTCATTCTTCACTCTAACTTTCCCTTAATCCCTGTCCCAGTTAAATTTTATTTAACATCCTAAAGATTTCTTTACTCTGCTTTCTTTACTCCTGACTATCTGTTACCACTGCCCCTATAAACTTGTATTTATAGCCCCAACTTTCTACCTCATCAACATTTGACATTGTCAAGTGTATTATTTTTTAACAGGGTTGATATGAAATTGTATCTTGTTGTTTTAAACTGCATTTGCAAATTGCCAGTGAGGTTATCATCTCATACCTTTACTGATCATTCAACCTTTCTTTTCTGTAAGTTGGCTTTTCATATATTTTGCCTAAATCTATTGGGTAATTTGCATTTTACTAATTAACTTGTAGTTGTTCTTTATGTACTCTGTGCATGTGTGCTAAGTCGCTTCAGTCGTACCTGACTGTCTGCAACCCTATGGACTATAGCCTGCCAGGCTCCTCTGTCCATGGGATTCTCCAGACCAGAATGCTGGAGTGAGCTGTCATGCCTTCCTTCAGGGATCTCCCTGACCCAGGGATCAAACCTGCGTCTCTTACATCTCCTGCATTGGCAAGTGGATTCTTTACCACTATCACCACCTGGGAAGCCCACATACTATATGCTAATATGTATGCTAGTAGGATATAGCATCCCACTCTGTATGCTAATCATTTTTATGTTTTATACAATAAATCAAAAGCATCAATTCTTTGGCATTCAGAATTGATACTTTTGAACTGTGGTGTTGGAGAAGACTCTTGAGAGTCCCTTGAACAGCAAAGAGATCCAACCAGTCCCTCCTAAAGGAAATCAGTCCTGAATATTTATTGGAAGGACTGATGTTCCAATACCTTGGCCACCTGATGCAAAGTACTGACTCATTGGAGAAGACCCTGATGCTGGGAAAGATTGAAGGCAGGAGGAGAAGGATTGACAGAGGATGAGATCAGTTGGCATCACCAACTCAATGGACATGTGTTTGAGCAAACTCCAGGACTTGGTGATGGACGGGGAGGCCTGGCGTGCTGAAGTCCATTTGGTCACAAAGAGTCGGACATGACTGAGCAACTGAACTGACACAAGAAATATCTGTCTCTTAGCATGTTGCTTAGATTATCACCTTTCATTGAGCAGAAGTTCTTAATTTTAATAGAATTAAATTTGTCACTATCTTCCTTTATAATTTGTTTTCTTTTTCATTTGTTTTAATTTTTATTTGTTTATTTTTTACTTTATTTTACTTTACAATACTGTATTGGTTTTGCCATACATCAACATGAATCCGCCACGGGTGTACACGTGTTCCCAATCCTGAACCCCCCTCCTGCCTCCCTCTCCATACCATATCTCTGGGACATCCCAGTGCACCAGCCCCAAGCATCTGAAGTACCATTTCACACCTGTCAGAAAGGCTGCGATCCAAAAGTCTACAAATAATAAATGCTGGAGAGGGTGTGGAGAAAAGGGAATCCTTTTACACTGTTGGTGGGAATGCAAACTAGTACAGTCACTATGGAGAACAGTGTGGAGAGTCCTTTAAAAACTGGAAATAGAATTGCCTTATGCCCCAGCAATCCCACTGCTGGGCATAAGCACCAAGGAAACCAGAATTTGTTTTCTATTTAGAAAATTCTTCCTTATCATCAGATCTTTCCTATTGTTTTTATCCTATTTCTTTTTTAATTGATAAGAAATTTATTTTTGTGTGTGTGTGAGTTAAGAGATCTAATATTTTTCTGTATTAATGGACAGTATTTCATTAACCCTTTTCCTACTGATTTGTAATATTTACTATCATATATGCTAGAGTCAGTTTCTAAGTTTCTATACTGTTTCATTGACCTATTCTTCCCTCTATCAATATGGTATGCTACCTTAATAATAAGACCTTACGTAAGTAAATCTTGAAATTGAGTATTGTAAGTACCCCTTCTTGAGATGTGTTTTATATATATACACACAATGGAGTATTACTCAGCCATGACAGACAAAGAAATAATGCCATTTGCAGCAGCATGGCAAGATGGTGGCTCAGAGGTTAAAACGTCTGCCTCCAATGTGGGAGACCTGGGTTCAATCCCTGGGTTGGGAAGATCGCCTGGAGAAGGACATGGTAACCCACTCCAGTATCCTTGCCTGGAGAATCGCATGGACTGAGAAGCCTGGTAGCCTACAGTCCACAGGGTCGCAAAGAGTCGGACACAACTGAGCGACTTCACTGGCAAGTTTAGAGATTATCATGCTAAGTGAAGTATGTCAGATGGAGAAAGACAAACATCATATGACGTCACTGACATATAGAAGCTTTTGAAATGATACAAATGAACTGTTTTACAAAACAGAAACAGAATCACAGACTTAGAAAACAAAGTTGGTTACCAGAGAGGAAAGCAGCGGGGATAAATTAGGAGGTTGGAGTTAACATACACACACTACTATATATAAAATAGTCAAAAAGGACCTACTGTATAGCACAGGAAGCTCTTCTCAATACTCTGTAATATCCTATATGGGAAAGAATCTGAAAAAGAATAAATATAAGTGTAAGTAAATCACTTTGTTGTGCGCTTGAAACTAACACAACATTGTGAATCAACGATACTCTAAGATAAAATAAATTTTTTAAAAGTACCCTTTTTTGTTCCTGAAAATTATATCAGTTATTTTGTAATTAGTCTTCCGTGAACTTCATAAACTGTTTCTAAAATCTATGATTGATACCATTTGGATTTTAATTGAATATGTATTAAAATTAGTATTGTGGTATTTGCAGACTCTTGTTGATTTTCTGATGTTAATCTGGTTTCCCACAACCTTACAAAGATATTTAAAATCAATTATTTCTTTTTCTTATTATATTTAATTTGTCTGAAATTACAGCCCAATTTGAATACTAGAGGTAAAACAGACTTTCTTGTCTTTTTGTGGTTTTAATGGACAAACTTCTAAAGTTTCACCATTGAATAATGGTGTCTACTTTTACATTTGTTTGTTTTATTGAAGTGAAATTCACATATTCATATAACATAAAATTAGCTGCTATGAAATAGGTAACTCAGTGGTATTTAGTACATTCACAATATTGTACAATCACCAACTCCAGAACATTTTTGTCTTCTTTTTAAGAATCTCTGTTATTTTAAGCTACTTAAAATTACTTTACACTAATCCCACCTTTGGTATTAAGGTAATATTGGCCTCATAGAATGAATTAGGAATTATTTCCTCCTCTTCTATTTTTTTGGAAGAGTTTGATAAAAATTGGTATTAATTCTTCTCTAAATGTTAGTAGAATTCACCAGTGAAACCAACTGGTCCCAAGCTTTTTTTTTTTTTGGTTGAGAAGTTTTTGATTGCTGATTCAATCTGTTTACTTGTTAAAAGACTGTTAAAGGTCTGTTTCTATTTCTTCTGGAGTCAGTTTTGGTAATTTATGTTTCTAGGAATATATCCTTTTCATCTAGGCTATCTAATTTGTTGGCATGTACTTATTCATAGTATTATCACATAATCCTTTTTTTCTCTCTGAGGTCTGTAGTATGTCCCCACTTTCATTATTTATTTTAGTATATTGCATCTTTTTCCTTAATCAATTTAGCTAAAGATTTGTCAGTTTTATCTTTTCGAAGAGTCAACTTTTCATTTTCTTGATTCTCCTGATTTTTCTGACTTCTATTTCATCTATCTCTACACCCGAATTTATTATTCCCTTCTTTCTACTAGCTTTGAATCTAGTTTGACATAATCCACTTCCAGGGCTTATGAAATGCCCAGTCTTGCCTGAGGTATATGGCCACATAGAGGAAGGTTACCAAATTGGAGTTCTGTTAGCACAAAGAATAGTAAGTAGTTGGGCTTCCCTGGTGGCTCAGACAGTAAAGCGTCTATCTACAACGTGGGAGACCCAGGTTCAATCCTGGAGTTTGGAAGATTCTCTGGACAAGGAAATGGCAATCCACTCCAGTACTATTGCCTACAGTCCGTGGGGTTCCAGAGAGTAGGACACGACTGAGTGATTTCACTTTCATTTTTCATGGCTGATTGTTAGACAACCAGCAATGTCTGCCACATACCCACAAAGCCTACTACATGGCCTAGTTCATATTAACAATTCTTTACATATTTAATAAATGAATTAATCAGTAGACAAAAAAATAATGAGGAAGAAAATTTCCTGTGGTGGGAAATGGTAGAAAGCTTTAACACTTGTCTCAAATGTATGCTAAGTTGCCTCAGTAGTGTTCGACTCTATGCGACCCTATGGACTGTAGCCTGCCAGGCTCCTCTGTCCATGGGATTCTCCAGGCAAGAATACTGGAATGGGTTGCCATTTCCTTCTGCACAGGATCTTTCTGACCCAAAAATCGAACTCACATCTCTATGTCTCCTGGATTGGCAGGCAGGTTCTTTACCACTAGTGCCACCTGGGAAGCGTGTCTCAAATGTATAGAAATCAAGTATTTACAGCAAGTTGTGGTGATTGAAAATATTGGAGAAAAGAAATTTAGCACAGAATGAAAGATGAAAAGTATAGACACTTTTCCATTTGTGATGACCACTGATGGAGCTTTATGGCTGGGATAAATCATATCTTGATCTCCTTATACAGGAGTGTTTAGCTTCATATAAACTAGAGAATCCTTATAATCTAGGAAACAATTGGTTCTTAATTTTATTGGGTGAATTATTGAAATCTAGTAAAGTATAAATTAATATACATTTATAAAATACAATAAAATAAAAATAGTTGATTTTGACTAGGAGCTATAAACAAGTATTTTACACCTTTTTTCTGAATCTCAATCATTTGTATTAATTGTACCTTTTCTAATAGCTAATGGAAAGATTGTTCTCAATAAGCTAATGGATGGAGTAAAAACTGTTATAGGTGAGTGACAAATACTCTAAATCAAAGAAAATAAATTATTATACTAAATTATATTTAATGATTTTTTATCAGCATTATCATAACTGTTTCATCATCATTGTTGATTTAGACATTTTTCCTTTTTATTAATGAGTGGTATTTATCAAATTTTCCAGACTTGGTTGAACTATAGATAATCTACATTTTAATAACAGTGCTTCAGTACAATCTTTCGATAAGAAGTATCTTATTCTATGAAGCATTTGTCAACAAAATATCATACATTTCATATGTTTATAATTATCACATATTAGTTTAGATGACCAAAGTACAGGTGTAGGTGAAGCACTGTAGATGAAGCAAAGCTTCAGCTTATATAGGTAATCATATAAAGACCAACACAAATTTCATTCAATAACTAAAGATCAAACATCTAAAATATTCTATTTTATCATGGTACTTTATATCCCTACATTCTATTGTATACTATATTATCCTGTCCACATGATTAGGAGATAATACCTTTCACATATGTTTGTGATGAAGTTTTGCTCTTGATTCAATGACTGAAGTCAGTGCTACATAGGAAAATATTATTTATTTTTATATTTAAAATTTTTAAGTAATTTTTAAAATTCTTACATATTATAATTATTATTATTTGTAGGGGAGAACATTGATATCTCTGACACAGAAGGTGTTCTGGAAAACATGAGGATACAATTTTCAGATAAGGAACGCTTGGAGTTATTGAAAAAGTTATCAGCTGATGGTAAGCATTTCAAATATCACTGTTGCCAGGGTCCAGCCCCGGTGGATCCAGGGTGATTTGAAGGTGGGGACTGAGTTGGCGTCCTTGGAAATAATTAATTACAGATAGAGAGGGATTAGAAAATTAGCAGAGAAAAAGAGGCTGAATAACTTGGTTTGCATGGAATACCAATCACCACCTACGTAGGCTGCAGGTGTCTTCCCGTTCTCCCGAAGGAGAGGAGGTACTGAGGCCCCCCAGGTCCGATCTTAGAAGCCCAGGCAAAATTAGCAGGCTTGGTGGGTACCCCTGCACCAGATGAGAATTCATCCAGAAAATAGTAGGAGAGAAAAAGAGGCTGAATAACTTGGTTTACGTGGAATACCAATAAAATTCCAAGACAAGGAATTTGCACCATCTACGCTGGGCCACCGGCACCACTTGAATATCGGAAGGTGCCCCTCCTTGGGCTCTTTCTCGTGTGGGCTTGAAGGCCAGGACAAGTAAGTAGACTTGGAGGGTACCCACACTCCAGATGGGAATTCAGCCAGAAAAACAGGGAACAAGAAAGAACAACATGAGGGAATCAGTCTTTAGACTCACAAGAGTCTTCTCCAACACCACAGTTCAAAAGCATCAATCTTCGGCACTCAGCTTTCTTCACAGTCCAACTCTCACATCCATACATGACCACTGGAAAAACCATAGCCTTGATTAGATGGACCTTTGTTGGAGAAGTAATGTCTCTGCTTTTTAACATGCTATCTAGGTTGGTCATAACTTTCCTTCCAAGGAGTAAGCGTCTTTTAATTTCATGGCTGAAATCACCATCTGCAGTGATTTTGGAGCCCCCCAAAATAAAGTCTGACACTGTTTCCACTGTTTTCCCATCTATTTCCCATGAAGTGATGGGACCTGCCGGGGTCTAGCCCCAGTGGATCCAGGGTGATTCAAAGGTGGGGACGGAGTCGGTGTCCTTGGAAATAACTTAATTAATTACAGATAGAGAGGGATTAGAAAATTAGCAGAGAGAAAGAGGCTGAATAACTTGGTTTGCATGGAATACCAATCACCACCTATGTAGGCAGCATCTTCCCGTTCTCCCGAAGGAGAGGAGGCACTGAGGCCCCCCCAGTCCAATCTTAGAAGCCCAGGCAAAATTAGCAGGCTTGGTGGGTACCCCTGCACCAGATGGGAATTTGGCCATGAAATAGTAGGAGAGAAAAAGAGGCTGAATAACTTGGTTTATGTGGAATACCAATAAAATTCCAAGACAAGGAATTTGCACCATCTACGTTGGGCCACCAGCACCACTAGAATATCGGAAGGTCCCCCTCCTTGGGCTCCTTTTCACATGGGCTTGAAAGCCGGGACAAGTAAGTAGACTTGGAGGGTACCCATGCTCCAGATGGGAATTCAGCCAGAAAAATGGGGAGCAAGAAATAATGACATGAGGGAATCAGTCTTTCCAGAAACTGATCCTATTTCTTTATTTTGGGATTTGCTTATATACCTTTTGTTACACATAGAAATGAATACAGAGTCACGTGGGGGTCAGCAGTCCTGACCTTTATCAAAATCAGGTGCTTCACATAAATGTATAAAAAAAGGTCTTAGGGGTTTTACATCATCTTATGGCCATGAAGCCTGCTGACATTTATGACCCTTTCTTTCTGATAACCAAAAAACTTATTTTTTCCAAGGGTGTTTTTTCTTAAACCAGGCACCACCCCTCCAAATAAAGTTGCATTCCTATAGGGTGAGGGTGTAGTGAGTTACAATCAAGAAAAGAATTTATTTAACCCAAGGTTAACATGATTAATCTCAAAGGTTGATACTTATTTCTCCTGTATGCTAGTTATAGTCATTATAAGAGCAGGGAATATGGAGATTTAGCAGCAAACATCAGTCCAACAAATAAAAACCCTTCACCAATGTTCCCCTTAAGATCTATTTAGTCTTAAGATAGTGATAAAGTTACATTTTTACAAGGCAAGGACACAGTGATTTTAACAAAGTACAGTGATCTATTACAAAAGAGAAAATTCATTAACTCAAAAAGTCTAATATTGCTAACATCAAAAACTACTATATTTCCTCTTCTATATTCCAAATACATTGATTAATATACTCCCATGTGCCTAAGGATATGGAGACCAGGCGGCAATCATTGACTCAACAAGAAGAAAAGCCCTGTACTACTTAAGACCTTCAAAATACTCCAAAACTCTCTGCAATGTTTATGGTTGAGAGGTAGTAAACAATCATGTGCCAGCAGAGAGGTTTGACCTGAGACACCCTTGTCCCACCCAGGGCAGGGAATTAGCAGCAATTATTGGCACAACAAATGAAAAACCCTTCACCAATATAATTCCTAACCAACCCACTATACTAATAACTTCTAACTTCCCAAAAGAATTTGCCTTTAGTAAGTCTAAAACATCTCGTGCCTCTCATGGTTGGGAGGCTGTAAACAATCACATGTGGCCGGACGAACCTGTACAGGCAGGCTAGATAACCTTCAGAGTTCATAAGTTGAAACACTCTTGTCAAGCCCAGGAATTTTTATTAACTTGGAACTGCAAGTTAACTCCTTCTCCGAGAGAAATGGTTATGGGGGAGAGCCCCCCGTAAATTCAGAGATGTAGGTGAGAGCATAAAACAGACTCTGGTTTTGGGGTTAGATGCTCGGGAACAGGGGGTTTCCTGAGGTTTGATCACGCCTTTGCATATGCCAAGCTTCCTTCCTCATGACCTTTGCCATGGGCGGAGTTCCTCACGCTGGCCCCCAGCAGGGACCAGATGCCATGATCTTCGTTTTCTGAATGTTGAGCTTTAAGCCAACTTTTCCACTCTCCTCTTTCACTTTCATCAAGAGGCATTTTCATTCCTCTTGACTTTCTGCCATAAAGGTGGTGTCATTTGCATATCTGAGGTTATCAATATTTCTCTTGGCAATCTTGATTCCAGCTTGTGCTTCTTCCAGCCCAGCGTTTCTCATGATGTTAGTTAAATAAGCAGGGTGACAATATACAACCTATTTGGAACCAGTCTGTTGTTCCATGTCCAGTTCTAACTGTTACTTCCTGACCTGCATATAGGTTTCTCAAGAGGCAGGTCAGGTGGTCTGGTATTTCCATCTCTTTCAAATTTTCCACAGTTTATTGTGATCCACACAGTCAAAGGCTTTGGCATAGTCAATAAAGCAGAAATAGATGGTTTTCTGAAACTCTCTAGCTTTTTCGATGATCCAGCAGATGTTGGCAGTTTGATCACTGGTTCCTCTGCCTTTTCTAAAACCAGCTTGAACATCTGGAATTTCATGGTTCACGTATTCAGTTCCAGATTTAAAGAAAGAAACCGTTTATGTGACTAAGACTAAGGAATGTAGAGAAAAGAAAAATAGATGTTTGTCCTTTCCTCCTCCTTGAGAATTCCAGACCCCTATCTCTGGTTTGAGAGCTCCAGACCCCTTTCTCCTCCTCAGGGACCCCAGGAGAGGTTCTTATCAACCTGCCTAGGAATTGGCTCTCTCAGAGTGATGGGCTGAGTAAGATAACAAGTGAAAAGTGATCACTGGGTGGGACTGTGTAGAGGTCATTGGTCACCTTCAAAAGAGCACTTTTGGACAGAAGAGTGGGGGTGAAATCCTGATATGAGTGTGTGAAGAGAAAACTGGAAGAGAAAAGTAAGGGATATGAGTATAGATAATGCTTTCAATGGGTTTGACTGTAAAGATAAAGCAAAGCAATGTGTTTGTAGCAGGAGAGGTGGTTTTTCTTTTTAATTTTACTGTATGCTTTATTCTTTGTGGCTGTAGAAATAAATACTGGCATGTTTACACAGTATGGAAGTGATCCAGTGGAGAGGATAATGCAGAAGGAAAAAGAGAGTTGCTGGAGGGGTGTTCTTGAGCAGACAAGAAAAGATGAGCTCTAATGCACAAATGACTTTGGAAAGGGACATGTGGATCTCAGATCCATGATGAATTTTCCCAAGGGCTTCCCAACAAAGGTGCATATCCTTCCATATATTTATCTGTGCCAAACTAAGATGGATAGAATATTTTTGCATCATGCTGCTCATATTTTTCTTTATTCAAAACTATGTTGTAGAGATTCTCTTATGTTAGTATGTAGAGATCAAACTCAATCTTTTTAATGACTGTTTAGTATTCAGTAGCATAGAGACATCATTATTTATTTAACCAGTCTCCTGTTGATGGACATTTACGTTGTCTTCAATGTTTTATTTGCTACTGGAAATAATACTGTAGATAACCTTCTTGCATAAATACATATCCTTGAGCATTTCAGAATCAACAACTTCCAGAGGTAGAATTATTAGACCAAAGCTAAGTGCATCTTGAATTGTGATAGAGGCTGCTAAAGTGTCCTCCACAAAGACTACTGCAGAGAACAGCGCAGTGGTATAGGAATGTGACAAGTCAAAAGCATTGTTTGTTTAAAGTGGGGCTCAGCTTTAAAGTGCTGCCAGAACCATAAGTGATAAATCACTGACCCCTCCTCTCCCGGCTGTGGGAATGTGACAGCTCCAGCTGGTCTGGGGAGCTGGAGAAGCAGAGAATTGGAACAGTGAGAGAGTAGAGAGCAGACAACGCAGGCAGGAGTGAAGATCTGAGGAGCTGTTTGGTGTCCAAGGCAGGGAGCCCCGCTCTAGCCTGGTTCTTCAAGTCACTCCTGTGAGGTCCTGGACAGGTGGTCAACCTCTCATTGTCTGATCACTACAGACATGATCCAGGGAGGCAGCAAACATGAAAATGAGATTGTAAATGTTGGGCCAGAGACTGCAGACGGCCCACTGGTAGTCACCTTTCTCTTCTTTCCTAACACAGCCCCTATTTTGTCTGGGACACTTTCCCCTACTTAATAATAGCATTTCTCCCCTTCTGCAGGTGGTCGTGTGACACAGCTCCAGCCAATGAGATGGGAGCAGAGTTGCTGGGGCATTCTGGGAAATTCTGTGGACCACTTATCAGCGATCCTGAAAGGCACCCCAGAGCCCCAGGGTGAGCAGTTGCGCTGTGACTGCGGGGGCCTCTGGATGCACGGGAGACACTGAGGGGAGAAAAGGAGGAGGCTGGGCCAGTGGCGTCTCGAAGCTACTGGGCCTTCGTCAGCCCTTTCCAGGTGCCTCGTCAGGTGAGAAAAATAAACCTAAGATTTGTCCACACCTCTGTTGGTCAGGTTCCCCTTACTCCCAGGAAGGCCATTCCTAGATTTCCACTAAGGGCCCATGAGAACTTTCTGCAGTCTGGTCACTTCTCCAGTCTCCCTTTGTTCATTTATTAAAGTGAGGGAACTTTTAAAATTATGATTCGATACATTTTTAGAAGAATATATATTCTCAGAAAAGTTTCAAACAGAGTATAGGGAATACCTTTGTAGCCCTCTCACTCCATTCCCCAGATATTAATGTCTTAGTAACTAGGGTTCATTTGTTAAAGTTGAGAAACGAACATTAACAAGTCACTATTAAAAGTTAACTTTATTCTATTTCCACTAGTTTTTTTTCCTCTCATATCCTTCTTTTGTTGCATAATCCTATCCAGGATATCACATTACATTTACTCCTTGTAGCTCCGTACTCCCCATTCTTGTTTGGGACAGTTTCTCAGCCTTTCCTGTTTCATATGACCTTGACTGTCTTGAGGAAGACTGGTAGGCATTTTGTAGCATGAGCCTCAGTCTGAGTTGGCCTGATGCTTTCTTCACGACTAGACTGGGGGAGAACAGGACAGAGGTGAAGCGGCCTTCTCAGCACATCTCTGGGGGCACATGCCACCTACGTGACTTGTCACTGTGCTGTTAATGCCCATCACACGGTTAAGGTGATTTTTGCCAAGTTACTCCCCACACATCCACCCCTGACATTCCCACACTCAGTGTTTCTGCAAGTAAATCATTGATCATGGCCCATATTCAAGGTGTAGGGAGTTAAACTCGATTTCTTAGAGAGGGGAGTATAAATTATTTGGAAGGCTCTAAGGAAGACTTGTCACTCCTATTTATTTATATCAGTATGGATTCATGGATAGTTATTTTATATTTTGTGTTATAGTCCAGTATTTTATTCCTTATTTTGTTTTTCAAATTGTACTATTTTGTGTGTGGGGGGTTCTCTTTCAGGTTGGGTCCCTCTGCCATGCCCCCATCCTTCTGCTTTTGAGCACTTCCTAACTTTCTTACAAGATGCCCCCAGCCTCATCTTGTATATTTCCTTCCTCGGTCGCCAAATCAGCCATTCCTCTAAGGATCTGTGGTTCCTTTCATTCTAGAATCATATTAGAAACCAAGATCTGGGCACTAGACCAAGGAATTGTGAAGGGATTTCCAGTTCTAAAACTATAGGATTCTAGACTTAGGATAAAAGTGGTTCTAACGTCAATTGATTACAGGGAGGATGAAATGAGATCTTCCATGTTCCATAAATATTTGTGTAAGCGGTGCCTGATGGGGGCACTTGTAATACATTCCACTGTTCCCACGTTTATCTCCATCATCACCGCCATTCTTGGGGAGGACGGGTGGACTCCTGCCTCACTCTGGAGACCAAATCCCCACCTTGGACTCTTGCCTGGTACCAAGGTCCCTACTACTTGGGACACAGCCTTGCTCCTGGAAGGCCCACTCCTCCCCTCTCACTCCCTGTCTCAGCTTCCCCAGAAGCAGTCTCTGCAACAAGGATTTGAGGGTGAGTTGTTGAGTGTGGAGGTGGTCCAGGTAAGCAACAGGAGGACTGGGAAAGTGAGACATGGAAGGGAAGGAAGCCAGTAAGAAGTGCATATTGAGCAGGTGACTGATGCCAATGGCAGGGTCTCAGTTCAGGGGGCAGAGCAATCTGGGAGATGAAGCAGAACAGCCTAGGGGCCGTCCCACCTGAGGGGAGGGGCCAGGAAGTGGGAGGGCTTATTCCAGCCCCGACCTTCTCTGGCTGAGGGCTGGTCCTGGGCATCAACTCTCCTGGGCCCCAGCCTGCCCCGTGTGCTGGCCAAGAGGAAGCCCTCGCTGAGGGTACTTGAAGTAGAAGATGGAGCAAGTCTGGGACAGGGCTGCAAGGGTACCAAGAGCAACCCAGATTCCCACAGCCTGGAGCCGCATTCTGAACCAGAGAGCAGGCCCCCTTGATGAACGGAGCTGCTCCTGTCTGTGTACTATCTGCTGTTGGACACCTGGCTGGGACCCATCCAGCCATCTCTCACTTGTCACCAAAGTGTCAGGTTTTGTCTCCCATCACCTGTCACCTTCCTGTCTACCTTGGTGGGAAAACACGTGGTCCAGATCCTCACTGTTCTACATCTGATCCATCTCAATGTTGACCCACACTCCTACTGCTGAGTGGTACCCAGAGTATCCTCAGAAGATCAGTCATGGGACACCCGAAGGGCTGGAAGTTAGGGCTCCCTATCCCAGCTCAGCAAGTTGTCTGGGCACCATCTCAAGTCAACAGTCACTTATTTCTCTGAGCTCCTACTGTGTGTCAGACACCATGCTGGGAGCTTCCTGTGATCCTCACATCCTCCCTGTGAAGGAGGGTTCAATAGCTGCACCTTCTGGGTAGGGAAACTCAGGATCTGAGAGCTTACGTCTCAGCCCCAAGGTCACCCACCTGTCACTAAGGAGCCTTGAAGGGGACCCACATACATCCCACCCTCCCACTGCCCTTGTCTTCAGCGATGTGGTTTTCAGTAGCCTCCGGGTATAACCTGCACTGCAGGCCCCTTCCTAAATCCTGGCCACTGTTTAGCTGGAATAAGCCTGGAGCTCCCACTGAGTCAGTGTCAGAGATGATTCCCAGGCTGGGGCCCAGCAGCAGACAGAGGCCCTGTATAAAATCCAGCCCTGCTTCCTGATTGTGACTGATTTACCCAACAATAATTAGTTCATTATGTCTAAAGTGTGTCTGATTCCTCTGGAGGCTTTGTAGTAATTACAAGTTGGTGTGTTATGAAAAATGATTTATGGAGTCTAAAAGCTTCGGACAAAGAGCTCAATGGCAAGACTGTTGGGCCTGCATGAAAGAACTTGCTGGATGTGAACCAAGATCTGTGACCAACTCTACTCTGGTCCCTGACCCCCGTCCTCACCCCCTCTGCTCCTGGGTGTCCATTTGCGCAGCTTTTATGGCTTATCCCCTCTATCACCTTGTGAGGAAGGTGCTGGTCACATCACTGTCTTCCATCTGCAGATGAGGAAGCTGATGCCCAGAGAGGGCAGGCAACTGGCCTGAAGTCACACAGCAGGGAAGTGGGGGATCCCTGCGTGCTTGACTCCTCCTCGAGGGTACTCTCTCCTCCCCC
This sequence comes from Oreotragus oreotragus, assembly GCA_006410675.1. NCBI lineage: Eukaryota > Metazoa > Chordata > Mammalia > Artiodactyla > Bovidae > Oreotragus > Oreotragus oreotragus. The sequence goes on from SJYX01001405.1 coordinate 17,047, forward strand.
TCACCACCCTTCCCACAATCATCCACAGAGGCAAGCACAGACTGAGACCCTCTCCTCCCTGGGACCGTGGGGGAGTCTAGGGCTCACAGAGATACTCCATCTGAGTATCTCATGTCCTGGTACCCAGACCCCTCTTTCTAGGTCTGCACCGTATCCTCCCTTCTCCTCCTCCCGAGCCCTGGGCTGTCACTTCCTTAATGTGCCCGCTCTAACTTTTACCTCCAAGAAAGATTCATTCCAGGAGGCAAACCCAAAAGACCTTCTTCTGATAACTGAAGGCATCCTGCCTCCCTCAGATGCAAAGGGGGCCCCTGCAGTAACACACTGCTAACCTCTGCCAGGGCTGGACTGCTGTCCGTTCTGTGCATGCCGGTCCCCAGGACCACTGGGGCTCAGGCAGTCCCGTCCGGAGATGCGCTGGATCCGGAGGTACCACGATGCTTTTTATCCATATGTAAGACTTAAATCCAGTCACCTGAGCTCTCTGAATTCACTCTCCCCACCTACAAAGTGGGAATGTTACTTACCTTCTTCAAAACTCAGTTTTCTCCTAAAAAAAGAGAGAGCGAGAAATGAGTTCAATTATTAGTCAAGGCTATGGTTTTTCCAGTAGTCATGTATGGATGTAAGAGTTGGACTATAACGAAAGCTGAATGCCGAAGAATTGATGCTTTTGAACTGTGGTGTTGGAGAAGACTCTTGAGAGTTCCTTGGATTACAAGGAGATCCAACCAGTCCATCCTAAAGGAGACCAGTCCTGAATATTCATTAGAAGGACCGATGCTGAAGCTGAAACTCCAATACTTTGGCCACCTGATGCGAAGAGTGGACTCATTTGTAAAGACCTTGATGCAGGAGGAGAAGGGGCTGACAGAGGATGAGGTGGTTGGGAGGCATCACTGACTCGATGGACATGAGTTTGAGTAAACTCTCGGAGTTGATGATGGACAGGGAGGCCTGGCGTGCTGTAGTCCATGGGATCGCAAAGAGTTTGACATGAGTGACTGAACTGAACTGAACTGAGCTGAACTGAACTTGTAAGCTCAGCAAGGACACAGACCTGCGGCTGCATCACAGGCCCTTCACAAGCGGCAGGAAGACCGAAGGCTTCTGTGCAGCCGTCCACCTGCCGTCCTGCTCCCGGGCCTCCCTCGCGGCAGGAGGTGGCACAGAGGGCTGGCTGAGCTGTGTGACAGGGCCCATCCGTCTCTGAGCCCCAGCAGTGGAGATGTGGGGTTCAGCCAGAACAGCCTGGAAGCTGCTTTCATGTCCTTGTGGCCAGTCTGATGGCAGCGACTCCAGGAGGGGCTGAGGCCACCAGGGAATGTCGCCTAACTGGGGCAGAGGCTGGTGAGAGCCAAGGGAGGAAGCGGGGCTTGGCAAGCCTCAAAGGGAACTAGTTCCTGTGCACTCGGACCTGGGGCACATCCCTGGGGGACCCTCCCTTTTCCCTCACTTTTCTGGAGCTTGAGAAGGTCCTCCTCGCCCAGCACCAGGTTGCCTCTGCAGGCAAAGGGCTGAGCCAAGGGCTGTCACATGGAGGAGGGAAGGATCTGAAGGGCCAGGGCAAACAAACCAGCATTTAATGCCTCGGTCACCCCTGGACTGGGGACAATCGGAGGATGGGAAGAACCTTTGTGTTTCCTCTCCTGTGAGATCAGGGGGTCCTGAGCCACCTCCAAGTCTCTCCCTCCCCCAAGATGCTATAATTCTCTCGTCCCCCCGCCCTTTCCTCTCACAGAGCCCTCGGGCCAGCAGAGGGAGGGACACATTGGCCCAAGGTTCTGCAGCCACATGTGGTGGCCAAACCAAGGTCTCCTGACTCCCAGTCCAGGGCCGATGGTCCTCCGTGGCCCCCAGGGAGTCAGAGGTGAGGGTTCCCACCTGCCAGCTCCCTCAGAAAGTCGAGGGGATGAGCCCTGTGGCTCAGGGCCTGCTCTTCATCACCTTCTGTCCCCACCCAAAGAAAATGAACTTGGAATGGAAGGCGCCCAGAATCCACTGTGCAGATGAGGAAGCTAGGGCTAGGGGAGGTCAAGAGGTCTTGGAGATCCTTCTCCAGGATCCTACACGTGGGCCCTGGTGGAGCTGGGATTCACACCCAGGTCTTGATAGCTGCAGAGGCCGAGCCTTTGGTAAAGGAGCCTGGATGCCGCTGGGGGTAGCCCACTCTCCTGGATCTGGGAAGCCCCTGCAGACTGTGAGAGCAACTCTGTGTTTCCCAAACCCCAAGCCTCCACTTCTGAACACACCCATCCCTATAAGCCCCGGGCAGCCTCCGAGATGGCAGCCGACCTGGGCCTGGGGCGTGCCTGTGTGATGTGTATCCTGGCTCAGCCACCTGGCCCTGGGATGCTGCCGCCCTCGTCCATCTCATTGGCAGATCTCTTCTGCTGCTTCAAAGCCCTCTGCTCCCCCAGGATGCCCGGGAGAGCAGGAACAGCCAGACCAAGCCTCCAAGCACCGCTGCCTCCATCAAGGAACACACAATGCTGGACTCCGTCAATGTGACAGCTGTCTGGAGCCTGAGCTCATGCTGAGCAGAGGCCAGTGACCTACAGCACAGATGCCCCAGAAGAGCTCTCTCCCCTCAGGTGGCCAGGCAGAGGTGGGGCAATGATGCAATTCCTGTGGCCTCATGACAGTAGGACAGTGGTCTCCAAACCCCAGTTCAGTTCAGTTCAGTTCAGTCACTCAGTCATGTCCGACTCTTTGTGACCCCCAGGGACCACAGCACACCAGGCCTCCCTGTCCATCACCAACTCCCGGGGCTTACCCAAACTCAAGTCCATCAAGTCAATGATGCCATCCAACCATCTCATCCTCTGTCGTCCCCTTCTCCTCCCACCTTCAATCTTTCCCAGCATCAGGGTCTTTTCAAATGAGTCAGTTTTTTTGCATCAGGTCACCACAGTACTGGACTTTCAGCTTCAGGTCCTTCCAATGAACATTCAGGACTGATCTCCTTTAGGATGGACTGGTTGGATCTCCTTGCAGTCCAAGGGACTTTCAAGTGTCTTCTCCAACACCACAGTTCAAAAGCATCAATTCTTCGGCCCTCAGCTTTCTTTATAGCCCAACTCTCATATCCATACATGACCACTGGAAAAACCATGGTCTTGACTAGATGGGCCTTTGTTGGCAAAGTAATGTCTCTGCTTTTGAATATGCTGTCTAGGTTGGTCATAACTTTCCTTCCAAGGAGTAAGTGCCTTTTAATTTATGGCTGCAGTCACCATCTGCAGTGATTTTGGAGCCTCCAAAAGTAAAGTCAGCCACTGTTTCCCCATCCATTTGCCATGAAGTGATGGGACCGGATGCCATGATCTTAGTTTTCTGAATGTTGAGCTTTAAACCCCAGCCTCCCTTGATTGACACCCAGCCCCAGCCAGAGACAATCCAATTCTTGCATCTTCCCACCCTTAGAAAAGCACTAAAATCTCTAGCTGAGACATGTGTGTCTTGTGACCAGCAGCAACCGTCTCCTGAGATGGGTGCATGAGAGCGTGTGCCCCTTCTCCAAAACCACATGTATACTGATTTCCCCACCACCCTTCTAAACAGCTCCTCAGACCTCTCTGAGAGCATATGTCCTGGCCTCTAGTCTTCATTAAGCCCCCAAATAAAACTGAAACTCACAGCTCTCACGTGGTGCATTTTTATTTCCGTCGACAAGTACAGTTCATTTATAGGCTCTCTTAATGGTTATTTCTTGTCTCCAAAGCATGTTGTTCATGAAAAGATCAATTCCAAGAAAGCACCTAGAGTCTGTGGAAATTAAATCTATTAACAAGTGAGAAGTGCCCAGTTGCTAAAGGGAAGGCTTTTGACTCAGACCAAGAAATGTGGAAACTCGCTGTTCGGTTAGGAGCCCTGGGGGACAATTTACACTTGATATTTTATTTCTTCCAAGTGGTTGAAATTCAACTTCATTTAGTCCGTAGAAGAGGAACAAGGGAGACTCATCAGAGGGCAAATCAGCTCCAGGTGGTGAAGGAGGGAGGCCCTCAGGGCACCACCCACCCCAACACCCTCCCCAGGTTGGTTTGGACAGCAGGCATTCTTACATGCACAGGGATCCAGGAAATGAGAAATAGCAGCTCAGCACCACAGTCCATTAGGAAAGGGGGCCAGGTGGGGATCTGAGTCAGCAGAGGCCGCTTTTAGAGGCCACGCAGTTGCAAGTGAGGGGAAGGAGAGACAGTCCCCTTATTCTAGAACATCTGAAAGGTGAAAGTGTTAGTGGCGCAGCCGTGTCCGGCTCTTTGCGATAGGACTGTCACCTACAAGTCTTCTCTGTCCAGGAGATTCTCCAGGCACGAATACGGAGTGGGTAGCCATTCCCTCCTCCAGGGGATCGTCCCAACCCAGGGACTGAACCAGGTCTCCTGCACTGCAGGCAGATTCCTTACCATCTGAGCTACAAGGAAAACCAGACATCTGAAGGGGGAGGAGGGTAACTTCCAAAGATTCTGAGTGCCAGGAAGTACAAAATCCAGGGCCCCATCTGACCAGAATCCCCTCAATAAAAAGTAGACATCGACTGCAGAAATAAGATGAACTCCCAGCCAGGGGCTGCTGCTTATGTGACCGGCCCTGTGCTGAGTGCTTGCTGTGTATTCATGTAAACCGCGGAATGGCACAATTGTGCAACAATGGGACATGCATTACTATCCCCACTTTCCAGAGGAGGAAACTGAAGTTCAGAAAGATGATGGCATCTGCTCTGAACACAATAGCTGTGCTCCAAAACTTGGTCACCCTTGTATCAAGCTTCTCCATATGCTGGGCCTGCTTGCATACCCCCCAAGGACAAGGAGCTCACCACCTGTCAAAGTAGCCCTTTCCATGTCTAGACAGCTTTAACTGCTGGGAAGTCCTTCAGGCCTCATCAAGGCCCATGACTGCCTCTTCCAGGTGGCAGTCCTTCCTGTATTGGACAACAACTGTCTGTCTCTACAAAAGGTTTCCTCTCCAGTTTGGCAGCTGCATTTTCTTCAGTGTGACTCATCACACAGCCTGCTCAGAGCTTGCCCCCGGGACCAAGCTTGAGTTTCCTAAGTCCTTTCACCTTGTCTGATAAACCTGGATGCAGCTCTTCAAGGAAGAACTTACAGGGGAAGACAGATGCTAAACACATCATTGGAGAAATCGTTGCAGGGGAATGAAGTACGACATTGCACCACTGAAATGTGCAGTATCACAGTCTGCAATTAAGTGGTCTTCACGAAGCATGGCCAGGATGTTCGGAGTCTACCTGTGAGAGAGCAGGTGCCCACAGTGGCGGAAACTCACACCCTTCCCTGAAAAGCTGGGTGGGGGAGCCTCAGCTCTGGATCAGAGGGTTCCCCATGGGTCTGTGCCAGGTCCCTCAGGCGTGTGCCGACTCACGCTGGCAGGACCTGTCCCTCCGCAGGCGAGACTGGTCAGAATTCGTGGGTCTGTGGGTCTCTCAGCCATGAGACCCATCCTGCCTGAGAGCCAGTCAGGGAGGGAGAGGGACCAGCAGGAGACATTCTCCAGACATCTATACTTTTCAGGGGAAACGAATGCTGTCCAGGTGAACCTGTTGACGTGCCAAGGGGGGTGGTCATGGTCCTTGGGGCCAGGCAGCCCCTGCTGTGAATCCTCGCTCTTTCAAGGTAGGGGAGCCTGGCCAGCCACTCAGCATCTCTGGGCCTCTGTTTCTTCACCAGGCACATGAAGCTAGTAATAACTGCTTCTCAGAGGCCATTCTATTTTTAGAGTCAAATGAGAGCTTCAACAAGATGGCCCAGACATGTGCCTCTATATGTCCGTTATTTCATAAATCAAGGATGAGGAAAATGCAGAGGGTCAACTAGCAGGACAGATATACATTTCTACTTTCCCCTTCTCATACCCCACCTTGGACCAGTCTCTAGATGACCTGGCTGGACACCTCTTCTGTGCTGTCTCCCAGACTTTCTCTTGTCATTCCCCTTGACTCTGCCCCAATCTCCATATGCTTCCCACGCTTCCCTGTCTCCATCTTTGGGACTGGACTCTCTCCAGTGCCCTGGGCTCATCCCTGCCACTCAGATGTGAACTGCCCATTTCAGAAGACAATGGCGAGATTATGTCTACCGTGAAACCAGGCATGCATTAGGCTCCAGGGGAAGGCACGTGAGTCATGGGGGTTGGGCTGCATTCAGGAAGGCACCTCTGCTGTTCTGCCTCCCACCTACCTGGCTCTTCACCAAAACCCAAGTCCAGTGATATGGGTCAGGAGCCCAGCTCACAGCAGGTGGACCAATACTGCTGAGCATCCCCATGCACTGCAAAATTAGCTTACCCAGAGGACCAAATTGGCCCCAGGGGTTCATAGTAGGTGTGTTCCTGGGCTGTACTGAAACCAGGGTCTATCCTGAGCCTGGTGATCAATGTGCCTGGTGTGCTAGAGAGAACGCTTCTCAACACAGCTGCAATTGAGGAATTACAGGGTCCTGGGAAATGGAGTTGGGAGGCTTTGAAGACAGACCACAAGGAGGGAGAGACTGCAGGCAGGGGTGGGGAAACCTAGGAGAGGAAGCCTCCACCAGGATCATTCAGCCTGGGTCTCGGCCTTAGCTCTCCAGCCCACTTACTCACGACCTTGGGCAAACCCCTTAACTCCTCTGAACCTCAGTTCTCCTAGGATCCTGTGAGGGGTTGCATGAATATAACGTGTGTGAAAGTGTCCAGCACAGCACTTGGCTCGGTAAAGATGAGTTAGAACCAAACCCCGTCCATTATGATGAGGTGACCTGGGACCAGAAACCAGTGTTCTGATCCCCGAACTCTGACCCTCCTACCTCCCTTTGGTGGTAGAGGCTAAACCCTGTGTCCCTCCCTTTGGACTCAACAATGAGTGACTTTACACATGGTACCTCCCTTGGCCATGAGCCCTTTACAGCATCCAAAGATGCTGGGATTCACTAGGGCCCCCCCTCCCAGGGATGGGCTCCAAAATCACTGCAGATGGTGACTGCAGCCATGAAACTAAAAGACAATTCCCTTTTGAAAGAAACGCTATGAAAAATCTAGATAGCATGTAAAAAAAAAAAAAAAAAAAACCACAGAGACATCACTTTGTTGACAAAAGTCCTTAGTCCAGTAGTCCTGTACAGATGTGAGAGTTGTACCATAAAGAAGGCTGAGCACTGAAGAATTGATGCTTTTGAATTGTGGTGCTGGAGAAAGCTTTTGAGAGTCCCTTGGACAGCAAGGAGATCAAACCAGTCGATCCTAAAGGAAATCAACCTTGAAGATTTGCTGGAAGGACTGATGCTGAAGCTGAAGCTCTAATACATTGGCACCTGGTGTGAAAAGCCAACTTATTAGAAAAGACTCTGATGCCGGGAAAGGTTGAAGGAAGGAGGAGAAGACTAGACAGAGAAAGAGATGGTTGGATGGCATCATCGAATGAGTTTGATGGACAGAAATTTGAATAAACTCCAGGAGACAGTGAAGGACAGGGAAGCCTGGCATCTGCAGACCATGGGGTCACAGACTCGGACCCAACTGATCGCAGCTGCACACCAGCTCCTTTCCCACCTCCCTCCCTCCTTCTCTTGAGATTCCACATCCGTGGGACCACAACTGAGCGAATCTGCGGAGAGATTCAAAAGTCTAGTCAGGTCCCTTGAGGCCTGGTGCGCATTCCCTTTAATGACATTCATTAGTCTGTCTGACATCAATACTGTTCCCAGGTTAATATGTGTAACTTAATGAGACATTATTTTCAGTTAGAAAACTCCTGAAGAAGCGTGACCTCTCCTGATGAACTAAGCTGAGGACTAGATTAATACCGGGCCCGAACAAGATAACCAAAAAAAATGAATCTAACCGGCTTCTTTTTCTTCTTTACTGATGTACTGGACTTAAATTAATTTGCATTAGGCATTTAGCAAAATCTAGGTTTGTATAACAGAGAAAGAGATTTTGTGAACAATGTTATTATGTTAATTTTTCCTATTTACACTCACAACAGAGAGCCTATGTGTGTATACTTGATACTATCAATTAGCAAAATTAAGTATCACGTTCAGTTCAGTATCTTGTAGTGAGTCACATAAACCTTAAAGATGGGCAAAATAAAGGCATTAGTGCTCTTTCTGTTTTACTGACCTACAAAACAGACTTGTCCTCAGTGAAATTTTTGCTTTGATTCCCAGACTTAATTATTAGCTAGTTAGACTGAGTTTATTTTTTAAATTACAATATTAATTACCATGGAACATTTTCTTAGTTGATAACTACTGGTGGACTGCAGTCCATGGGGTCACAAAGTGTTAATCATGACTGAACAACTAAGCACAGCACAGCATTGCATCTGTATACTACTATTGTATAAAACATACGAGCAAATCTTGTAGAACTTGAACAGTAATGTAATAATTTTCCTAAGATGCTAATTTATAACATAATAACATTTGTAAGCAAAATAAAATTGCTTATATTTAATTACCATATTTATACAAATAAATATATAACAAATTATTTAGAAAGGTTAGCACTAGATGATAGCTGACATCAATATTTGTGGATCTTACTGGGATGAGTGGTCAAGTTAGATTTTTATTAATATTTGTGGTCTAAGTTATAAATATATAATAGATATGTGAAAATGAAAGTGAAAGTCACTTAGTCAGCTCTGACTCTCTTCGACACTATGGACTGTAGCTCACCCAGCTCCTCTACCCATGGAGTTCTCCAGGCAAGAATACTGGAGTAAGAAGTTGTTCAGTTAGGTCTGACTCATTGCAACCCAGTGGACTGTAGCCTGCCAGGATCCTCTGTCCATGAGATTTTCCAGGCAAGAATACTGGAGTGGGTAGCCATTCCATTTTTCAAGTGGTCTTCCCAACCCAGGGGCTGAGCCCAGGCCTCCTGCATTGCAGGTGGATTCTTCACCATCTGAGCCACCAGGGAAGCCCAAGAATACTGGAGTGGGTAGTCTATCCTTTCTCTGGTAGATCTTCCTGACGCAGGAATCAAACTGGGATCTGCATTGCGAATGATTCTATATCAGCTGATCTATCAGAGAAGCTCATAACAAAGCCCATAAAAATATATATGCACAATAACGACATATATGATTGGCTATTTTTGTAAGAACCGGATGTTAATCTGACAGAGAACATCGGGTAATAAACACTTCCTCTCATTTCTCAGAGCAAGGCACCAGACTTCTTGTGGGAAATTTGCCCAAAGGCAAAACATACTGTGGGGCTTCCCAGGCGGCACCAGCAGTAAGAGACATAAGAGATGCTGGTTCCATCCCTGATGGGGGAGATACCATGGAGGAGGGTGTCAAAGCCTACTTCACTATTCTTGCCTGGAGAATCACATGGACAGAACAGCCTGGTGGGCTACAGTCCACAGGGCTGCAATGAGTCAGGGACGACTGTAGCAACTCAGTTTACTTTCACACAAACCAAACTGCATTTCACACAAACCAAACTGCATTCTGTCAGCCTCATGCCTTCACCTGCCACTCCCTAGAGAGATGTTGATGTGTCCTGCATTCCATTCCACACTTCCCATCACAAAGCCAGAATGGAAGGACCTCCCTGCCTACTCAAATTCAATCACATGGAGAAGGCTTGAAAACAAATATTCAAAGAGCTTAGCTTTAATCTCTTACTCTCGAGGGACACACAGAGTGGTCTGTTTCAACGCCTAAAAAATCTACGTGTGAGAAATTATGACTGATCAGTTCAAATGGCACAAGGTAAGTGGCTGCTTTTGGAAAGGTTTCTGTGTCAATGATAGACCTAATGAAAAAGAATTACTTATTTCTTCAGAGGGATTGTATCTGAGAGGCTTTCTGAACATGTTAGGTGATTTAAACAGAGATGCAAAATCAGAAACTAGAGCTAAGAGAGGAATCTTTAAATCTCGGGAATTCTCACATGTCCTTAAGAGATCTCAAGAAATAAGGATCTCCTAAGAACTCGCAGACACACACATGAGAGGAAGAATGTGTGTGGATGAATCTCCCCTCGATGGGCAGTATGACCAGATTAGCCCATATTGAGGTAAACTCTTACTGTTATCATCTCTCCAGAGTCTTCGTGTATCAAAGTTGTGAATGCCTAAAATAACATCTAGCAAATGTATGGTAGCCTAAAACAGCAACGAGAAGGTAATGGAGTGAGAATGAGAAAAGAAATCAACCATATGCTACTCTCCCGGAGCAGGTTTCTCAGCCTAATCTGAAGGAGGACAAAAATAAACCATATGACATTTTGGAACTTTGATATTATACTGGTTTGGATTTTTATATGTTCACAAATAAAATATTCTTTTGCTATCTGTAAGTGACTAAAACAGCAACGAAATTTGTATAAGATTTTATCCCATAGTGGTGAAATTGAATCCATAGAATAAATGTAATGAAATATTAGCAAGAAATACTAAACTGCTTTCTGCTTTCTGCTTTCATCTTTCAGTGCAGTTCATTCAATAAATTGGTTACATGTAATTAAAAATTTAGAAAAATATATGGAATGAAAAGAGCTTTCCTGATGGCTCAGATGATAAAGAATCTGCCTGCAGTGCAAGAGACCTGGGTTCAGTCCCTGGGTATGGAAGATCTCCTGGAAAGGAAATGGCAACTCATTCCAGTGTTCTTGCCTAGAGAATCCCATGGACAGAGGAGCCTGGCAGCCTACAGCCCATGGGGTCAGGAAGTGTTGGACATGACTGAAACAACTTAGATAAGCATATAGAACAAAAGCATTATTTTTTTGTGTTTTCTAGGGAAATAGCAGTGATGTAAACATTCTATTATATAATCAGAAATTTAAAATAAAGTACAGTAAAAAAGAAAATAAAGAAAATGTAAATCAGGAGAATACAAAATTGGATCTAAATCTCTGTTCTAAAATAATGCACTTTTCTACAAATAAAATTGTTTACCTAGTAACTAAAATAATTTACTTATTCTAATTAATGTTAGCTAGCAAAACTATTAGGATTAAAAGTCTAGTTTTTTCATGTAGATGGCATTTTTAAAAAATGATACTATTGTGAGTAGAGTTCTGTAAGGAAAATTAGCAGAGTAAACAGTCTTAATATTTTTAATACTTGCTTAATATTTTACATAAAAGTTCTAAATATATGGACACATTGGCATAGTCTTATTCAGTTCAGTTGCTCAGTCATTTTGGACTCTTTGCAACCCCATGAAGCTTTAGGGGGCCACTGCCGGCTTTATGGGGGCCGCTGTCGGCTTTAGGGGGCTCGCTGCTGGCTTTAGGGGGTCACTGCCGGCTTTATGGGGGCTGTTGTCGGCTTTAGGGGGCTCGCTGTTGGCTTTAGGGGGCTCGCTGCCGGCTTTAGGGAGCCACTGCCGGCTTTAGGGGGTCACTGCCAGCTTTAGGGGTCACTGCCAGCTTTATGGGGGCCGCTGCCAGCTTTAGGGGGCCGCTGCCGGCTTTAGGGGGCCGCTGCCGGCTTTAGGGGGCTCGCTGCCGGCTTTAGGGGCTCACTGCTTAGCCCTAGTGCCCAGAACCTCGTCGGCGCTCGATAGACATTTGCTGCCAGGGCACGCTAGGTGCTCACCACAGATGGCTCTTGCTGTATCAGTAATTCAAGGAGTCATGTGACCTCGAGAGGGAGATGATGGCTACACACATCTGGTGGGTGAGCCCAATGATTCCTGGTCCAAGGGTCAAGGATGACTCAAAGGTCAATTTCCTTGGATGACTTGACCCGTTGCCCTTTCCATGGGCAATTAGAGCCAGCTGCAGTGTGCCAGCTAACTGGGATGCATTTTCCTTTTTCCCGGGAGAGGGCTGCCAGGCCATCAGGCCATGCCAGTTCACTGCCTACCCCCTCCTAAACTGAGAACAGAGAGGGGCTCAGTACCCTCTGCACTCACCCTGCTTGCTCAGTGGCCCAATTTCACTCTGAGAGCAAGCCTGGCCCTTTCCGCAGTGTCCGTAGGCAGGTGTGGGGTGGGATTTACAGGGAGGCAGAGCTGTGGAGCCAGAGGAACCAAGAGGTGATGGTGGGGGGCGTACGTCAGCCTCCGTTTTGCAGGGTTGCAGCGAAGGTTTGCCCGAGGCTTCCAGCACCATGCCTGGCACACAATAGGTCCTTGGGAGATGGCAGCCCTCATTAGCAGTGCATGATGGAGCTGAGAGTGCTGAAATGGAACCCCAGCCGCCTAGCCTCGTGTTCCCTGGCCCAGGAGCTGTGTTCAGTCTCTCCAGGGAGATGAAAATGGAAGTCTTAGGCTGCAAAGAAAACCCTGCCGGTGGTGAGTGGCAAGGAGCTGCTGGGTCTTGGCAGCAGTGGAGAAAGACCAGAGGGTGGGATTAGATAAGTGACAAACGCTAACCTTTCACACGTTCCCCATGTGCTCACACGACACAGACCCGGAACATGCTGAAGGAAGGTGACCTTTAAAGGTTATGTCCTCTTTCTCAATTTAAATGAAGTAAGTGTAGGCATCCAAGTACATATATGGTGACTGAACTGTCCCGGGTCAAACCCTCTCCTCCTGTTATATATCCTCCAGATGGGACTCGAACGCGATGTCATTACATCACACGTGCTCTGTTCACAGGCACGAGTAACCACGTGCGTTTCTGCTGGCAAGAGGCTGAGGGTGTCTTCCATCAGCCAATGTGGCTTTTAAGTGTATCCGTTTGGGAGAAGGGCGTTCTAAAAAGCAAAGACACCCCAGAGCCTCTGGCTTCTCAGAGTCAGCGGCTTCTGTGTGTCCTCAGTGCTGGTTCTGTCCTCAGTGGGTGTTTCTGGCAGAGGATTCAGGAGGGAGGTCAGATGTGTGACTCCAGTCTGAACAGAGGCCTGAGGAGGGGAGGACTGGACTCCTGAATGGAGATCGGGCCCCTACACAGACCATGGGGTGGTCTAGAACCATTTGCTTCCCCTCTCTGGCCTCAGTTTCCCCAGTGTGTAAAATAGAATCCTCGAGCGAGTTGTGTCTAAGGATCCTTCTGAGTTGGACCTGACCATGAGTCCAAGTGAAGCCAGGATGGAGGAAGGTGAACAGACAGGGGTGGAGAGGAGGCATGAAGGGCGACTCTGCTAAGGGGGCCACTGCTGGAGGTCCTGCCTTTACCACTTCAGTCCAGGACCAACTTCCAACCACCAGCCTCTGCGCTTCTTTGCCCAGGGCATGTTCTCTGGTCTCCAAATCCTTCCCCGGTACCCAGTGTGGCAGAACTCCCTTGCCTGGTATTAATGCTCCAGCCCTGGGACGAGCCTTTGGCCAGTGATGAGAGAGCTGGTATATAAATACCCAGACAGCTGTTCTGATGGGACAAGGGGTACTTCTTGTGCATATATGTACAGCCCTGAATCCTGGTTTGATAATAGCCTTTTGGGAGGGCTTCCCTTGTGGCTCAGCTGGTAAAGAATCCGCCTGCAATGTGGAAGACCTGGGTTCAGTCCCTGGGTTGGGAAGATCCCCTGGAGAAGGGAAAGGCTACCCACTCCAGTATTCTGGCCTGGAGAATTCCATTGACTGTATAGTCCATGGGGTCACAAAGAGTTGGACACAACTGAGCCACTTTCACTTTCCCCTCCCTGACTCACTTCCCTTCCACCCTCAAGTGCTTCTTTCTACCTTAGTTGCAGTCTTTGAAGCCTTAAGTTTTGCCAACAGGGAACCCAAAACAAAGACAATAACTGAGAGGGAGAAAGGCACAGGCAGATTCCAGGCTGGGTACTTGTCCCACCATTGCATTCAATTATTGGGAGCTCTTTGAGCTGCTTTCCTTTCTGTGTGTTTTACATCATATAATAACAGTAATAAGAATAATAACAGAGCCCTTTTTGCTGAGATGCCCTGCATATACTGAAGGGATGGGAGTGGCAGGACCCTGAACAGACATCCAGCACACGGAGTACACTAATGAAGAAGTGAAACTTGTCAAACGATGTGTGGATGAATGAATTAATTAGAAAACACATGAATGAAAGTGCTAGTCACTCGTTCATGTCTGACTCTTTGTGAACCCAGGGACTGTAGCCCGCCAGGCTTCTCTGTCCATGGAATTCCCCAGGCAAGAATACTGGAGTGGGTTGCCATCCCTTCTCCAGGGGATCTTCCCAAACCAGGGATAGAACCCAGGCCTCCTGCAGGCAGATTCTTTACCAGCTGAGCCACCAGGGAAGCCCATGAACTGTTGGATAAATGAACGAACCAAAGAATCTTGGAATAAATACATAAATGGAGGAATGAGTCAATGGATGGAGGAAAGGATGAAAGAAGAAATCACATGTGAGGAAACTGGTGCCCAAATGGACAATGGAAGGATGAATAGATGAAAGGATACACATGGGAATAGAGGGGATGAATCAGGGAATTAATTAACATGTGAATGAGCATGTGATGAGATGAGTCACAGACCAGTACATGAAAAACACCTGAAGAAGAGAATGAATGAATGAATAAACATAAAAGTCTAAGAAACAATAAGCAAATATATAATTATACAAACGCATAAGTGCATGAATGACGATGTGTTCTGGCTGGACATGAGAGGGCAGTGATTTGTACAGCAGAAAACTCTCAAACCTCAGACAGTGTCTCTGCTCAGGTATTGGGGGCCAAGATCTTAGAAAATCAGCATGTTCTTCTCAGAAAAAATTCCAAAAGTGACTTCCGTTTGGATTTAATACAAAGGATTTTTAAGCAAATATCTGTGATGCAACAGAGTGGGCCACTCCCCACGATAAACCCTGGGTTCAGAGACAAGAGCTAAATGGAACTGACTACCTTCTTTTCATAATTAGGTCACAGATAATGACCTATTATATAGGAAACTCCCAGCATGATTTTAATAATTGCTATGTAAATAACACATTTACACTGTCTCCTTACAAATTAACTTCTGGGAGGTAGTAGTTACCATTGGTGTGGGAAAGTTAGCTAAGCAACCTAGGAATGAGGAAGTGGGTGGGCATCTTCACCATGATTATCCTGGGAGCCCCCGAGGCCAGGCAATCCTGGGGACCGAGCTCAGGTTTGGGGAGACCTGGGTCCAGAACATCAGGTGAGTCCCTCCCCAATCTGGGCCTGATCAGCACCCCCTGTGAAGTGAAGATGGTCTCCAAATGCCCAAACTGCCCGGGTTATCCAGGAGCTCTCACTCTAGACCCAGGTCAGGGTCAGAATTAGTCACACCCCCCAACTGTCTCCCCACAGTTCGGGCTCAGCTTCATCACGGGGTAACAGGGTCTCCATATGCCCCCACCAGACTGGGGATAAGACTGATCTTGTCCTCAGCCTATGTTCAGCACCCACTGCAGGACCTGCACATAGTAGGTGCTCAGCGAATGCTGGTGAAGGAACACTTGCAGAAGGCTGTGCCGTGTGGGTTCGAGAAGCCGCTTTATTCCCTTTCAGAACCACAAGGCCAGCCTCCTCCCGTCAGCAAGAAGAGCAGGTCTGGGGAGCCCAGCAGTGAGTTTCATGCAGCTCAGCTGAGCGGCGCCCTCATCCAGGGCGTCAGGAACCTGGAGGTGATCCCTGGTGGGCTCAGGGACCCGTGACCACGAGGTACCTCGCGGTCTGTCACCTGTAGAGCCTCCGCCAGTCCCAGGACCTTCTCCCATCTCAGCTGATGGCTCTGGGCAGGGAGACCTAGTGATGCTGTGGCCGGTCACCTCCACGGCTGCCCGGCAGCACTGACCTGGCTGAACTCCTCCACGCCCTGTGCTCTCTCGAGCAAGTCCAGCCTCGCGGGGTAGCCCCTAGCAATGTCCTGGGACCTGAACTGAGGGGTCCCTCCTCACCTTTTCAGGATGCCAAGAAGTGCACCACTCCCCGCCTCCCCGCCGCCCCGGCCACCTCTGGCTGGGGGAACCACAGGTGCCCAGACAGGAAGCTGAGAATCCTCTTGTGTTTGCTACATTCTTTGGTTTGTTCTTTTTTTTTTTTTCTTTTATAAGCTTTATTCAGATATAGTTGATATACAAAATTGCACACAGGTAACACATACATCTTAATGAGTTTGCTCTTTTATTTTTGACTTTTTTAATATTTTTTTTTCTTGATCATCACAAATTGCCCTTGGAGACAGAGGAGGAAGTCATAAAAACTTAGAGGAGGAGTAGGCAGCAGCTAGCTAAAGTCACAAGATAATAGCAAGCTGAGCAGCAGTCCTTCCTCTTGCCTCTGCTTTCTGTCCACCCCGATTTTCTCCTTTGAGTCTTTCTTCCTTTATTTTCTGTTTATTTTCTTCTGTCCATTGTGTCTATCAGATATCCTTCACTACTTTTCTTCTATTGGTTGCAAAAGTCTGCACCCTATTTCTCTCCGTTTATTACTTACCTTAACATGAAATGTGCGCTTATTTAGAGTTTACATAGTTTAAAATTAACATCTCCTACTCCCTCTGAACAACACCAAGATCATCAAATATCTTCAGTCTCATGTCTTACTGTCGGTTTTATCTAATGCTATGATTCCATCTTCTTTTTCGACCTCTACCAACTTAACTGTTATTATCAGTGTTGGTTTCCCCCTTACTTCATTTAGGCATAAAAGGTTAGATTTATCCCAAACACATGGTTATTTCTACACGCTTTTCCTGCTTTCATTCTATTCTTCCTTCTAAGTCCAATGACTTTCAAAAGTGATCTTTTATTCATTCTTTTAGTAAGATCTATTAAACTCTCTCCATTTTTAATCTGAAAATATATATATATATTTTTTTTCTCTGTATCAAGTTTTGAGTGATGGTTTAGCTAGAACTCGAATTGTCTTCTGGTAGTTTGGCAACAAAAGTAGCATTCCAGTGTGTTCTGGTCTCTACTGTTGCTGTGGAGCAGTCAGCTCTGTATTTGTCTCTCTCAACTGATTTGTTCCTCTCTTGTTGCCTTTTTCAAATTGTAAACATATTTCGAAAGGGTTCCCTCATGCCCCCTTCCGTTCATGGCCACTCCACCAGTTCTAGCCAGTTTATAGATTTGTTTTGCCTGTTTTAGAAGTTAAATAAACAAAATAACACGGTATGTTCTCATCCGTGTGTATTTTTTCTTTCTTCTCAACATTATGTTTGTAGTTGTAGGATTAATTCCATTGGTATAGATACAGGTATACATATAAGTAGCAGCAGATCAAGAAGTGGGTCTAGATATAAATATTAAGTATAGATTGTTTTCAAAGCCTTCAGGCTTTCTGACTCTGAAAGTTACCTTTCCGTAAGTTCTGAAAAGTTCTGGGTCCTTATTTATTTATTTCCTCTTTTATTCCCTTTTCCTGTATTCTAGGAAACCTATTTCATGTATGATGAATCATCTTACTCTAATCTAAAGTCTCTTGATCTCACGTTTATATTTTCCACAGTTCACTTTTCGGATCTATATTCTGGAAATGTTCATTTTGTTAATATTCCTGTTTGCTTATTTTCTTTCTAGTTTTCCCTAACCTGCTATTTTACTCATTCGCTGAGTTTTTAATTCATTGGTTATATATTTCATTTTTAGAGAAAAAATTTTTTAACATGCTTGCTCCTTTTTTTTCATAGTATTTGGTTCCATTTTCATGATTTTTAAAGATAATTTTTAAGATAGTTTTACGTTCACAGCAAAGTTTACAGGACAGTATAGACATTTCCCGTATCGCCTCTGCCCCCATGCTGTGTAGCCTCCTTTGTTACCAGGCTTCCCTGGTGGCTCAAATGGTAAAGAATCCACCAGCAATGTGGGAGACCTGCTTCAATCCCTGGGTTGGGAAGAGCCCGTGAAAGAGGGCATAGCAGCCCACTCCAGTAATCTTGCCTGGAGAATCCTCATGGACAGAGGAGCTTGGTGGGCTACAGTTTGTGGGGTCACAAAGAGTCAGACATGACTAAGCGATGAAGCACAGCACACAGACATTTCCCATTTCCCCTCTGCCCCCACCACGTGTAGCCTCCTTTGTTATCACTGCCCCGCTCCCAGAGTGATGTTTGGTCAACCTACATGAGAAAATAATAGCCATCGAAATCTACAGTTTACAGTAGGGTTCACTCTTACTGTTTACATCCTATGGATTTTGATACATATATAATCACATTTATTTCCCATTATAATTGCATAAATTATTTTCATTGCCCTAAAAATCCTCTGTGCTCCACCTATTCATCCCTCCCAAATGATTTTGATGCTTTTACTATAAACATACTTATGTTAGAGTTTCCCTTGGAATCATTCTATTTGAGGTTCTTTAGATTCTCTTCCGATTCTTTTTCATCTGCTACTTTCTCATGCATAATGTTTATTCTTCACTGGTTCTAGAATTTTGGTTTTTGAGCTCCTCTTCATTGGGGCCTTATCTGTGTGGGAATCCTGTATTGCCAAGTGGAAGGTGTGGCCCACTGAACTATTCTGGATTGCCTTCTTCAGATCCCCCAGAAAGGTCATCAGCCTGGGACCAGTTATGGCTTAGTTCCTTGGCTTCTCTGCTCAAAAATCTAACTTATGGGATAATTAAAACCATCAGCCCAAGGGAGGTGCCGATTTGTCTACAATTTTCCAAGGGAACTCCTTGTTGCTGCTCTACCAAGAATCCAGATGGAGATAGGCTTCAGTTCAGTTCAGTCGCTCAGTCGTGTCCGACTCTTTGCGACCCCACTTACTTCCCTACAGTCTCCTGTGCGTACTGTGCTGGGCTTAGCTACTCAGTCATGTGCAACTCTTTGCACCCCAGGGACGATAACCTGCCAGGCTCCTCTGTCCATGGGGATTCTCCAGGCAAGAATCCTGGAGTGGGCTGCCATGCCCCTCTCTAGGGGATCCTCCCAACCCAGGGATTGAACTGGGGCTTCTGCAATCCAGGTAGATTCTTCACCAGCTGAGCTACCTCAGAAGCCCATTGCAGACTCCTAGAACTTCTAAATGGAATTTCTTTCTGATACACTTGTTCACTAAAGACATACATCTTCAAAGGCTCCAACTCCCTCTGGGGGCCATACACCCAAATCCTGGGCTCCCATGGTCACAAAGCCTCCATTATCTTGAGAGAGTGCTATGCCTGAGCCCTCAAGTTACCAAGACTTCCAGTCTCACTCCCACCTCCAGCAAGGCAGCCACCCCAGTTTGTATACTTGCCACGCTGGTTGTCAAATCCTCCCCACTCCCTGGAGGTGAGCCTGTCTTTTCCACTATTTTTGAACAAATGTTTCTAGGGCTCATAGAGGGAGGGTTTTCAGGACAGGAGTCAGAAGCAACTCTCTGAGATAGGTCTGTCCCCTGCACCCCCAACCCTGGGCCCACCTGGGCTGAGTCTGAGGATCCCGGGGAGTATCTGGGCAGGGATCCAGGAGGCTGGTGGATTGATGAATAAGGGCTCAGCTCATGGCTGCATGTGGACGCTGATTTGGAGTACAGCCGATGCGCTCACTAACACCTCTGGGAACATGCCAGCATTCACGTGGATGTGTATGCATGTTTGTTCCTTTGCCCGTGTGCCTGGGTTTAAGTGGGAAGTTCCCAGAACTTCTGTCTCTGAGGCCTAGATCAGTGACAAAGATGAGTGCACACTCACACCACGCCCTGCTGCCTTTAGGGAGGGAACGACCTAGACTCATATGAGCCCAAAATGGAAAGGAGGCTATCTGCAGCTCTGTCAGCACCTGGGTGTCCATCTGGGCTCGGGGGCTTTCTGGGTATGTGACTTTAGGTAAGTCAGTTCTCCTCCCCGAGCCTCATCTGGAAACCAGAGATGATGAAGCCCACCTGGCAGGGTGCCCTGGAGACAGACAACACGGCAGGTGTGCCAAGCTGCCCGCAGTGATGCCCTAGGAAATGCATCAGGCGGCTCTGTGCTCAGGGCAGACAGACCTGGGTTCAAGGTGTCCTCTAGCAGGATACACTTGAGTTGGGTCTCAGAACGTTCATTCCACCAGATGGGAAGGGAGGAAGGCTGTCTAGATGAAGGAACCAGTGTACGCAAGGGCTGGAGACGGTGCAGTGTGGAACGGTCTGGGACGGGGGGTGGGTCTGTGTAGCTGGTATGGTGGGGGAGGATGGGAGGGGCTGTAAACTCTGGGGACCTCTAGACCCAGGGGATGGAAGTGGGGACTAAAGCGTTCCAACAGGTCGTGGTCAGCCAGAGCTGAGTGTGGGTCAGAGAACTGGGGTTCTTGTGGCAGCAGTCAACAGGAAATGGACAGGCCTGTCTTCAGAGGACTCAGACCTTCGAGACCCAGGAAGTGACTCCCAGCCACTACACTCAGCACCACAAGCCCCCTTGTAAGTGGATTCTGGAGTTCTGGACGGAGTCCCAAAGGGACACAGCTCGGATTAAAGCGGGCAGAGGCAACTGACTCATGGATTGGAGGAAAGAAGTTTGCCTAGTAGAGCAGTACGCTACACTGCTAATATTGTTTATATAATTAATTGATACTAGTATCAGTATTTCCTTGATACTATTAATAGTATATTATTAATAATAATTAATGAGCATTATAACTAACACTTTGTGCCATGCACTAAGCTAAGTGCTGTGAGTGTGTGTGGGTAGTGTATATATCAGTTTAATTTCAACCTCAAAAGCCCTCCTAAAGAGAATAATAGCTTTATCCTCATTTTACAAATGAGGAAACTGAGGCACAGAGCAGTTGAGCTCATTGAAGAGAGGAAATTGGGTGTAGGGTGGGGGTGGCCCAGGCTTGGGGTCAGGTGGGGGTCAGAGCTCACATCCTCATCTGGCTCATCACCAAGCTGCGAGCCCTTGAGCAAATGACTCTACCTTTCTGAGCATCAGTTTCCTCCTCTGTCAAGTGAAGGATGGGCTAGGACCCCTGCAGGACCCAAGGCCTAGCAGGGGCTGTGGAGATGAGAGTCCCCCTCCTTGCACAAGGGGCAGGTGCCAAGTCCCTGCTCTGGGTCCAGGCGTCTTCAGGGATGCCCAGAGGAGGGGATGATCCCCTAGAGAGGGGCCGCCTTCTGGGAACTGCCAGGAGTCTGTGGAGCGCAGACATCCCAGGGATATGAAACACAAGTGCTGCTTCTGGGATCCGAATACCAGCTGGCAGGGAGCAGCAGACCCCGGGGACTAACTCTGCATCCGTCCTCAGAGGCGCTGAGCTCCGCAGATGAGACCGGACTCCCAGCGCAAGGATCTCTTTGATTACTTCCTAATGATAAACATGCTGAAAGTATATTGTCAGCAGTTAATTATCACTTGTTAAACAAGTGGGTGCCCAGATTGTGGGCTTCATTTCCATAAAGGTTTACAAAAACTTCCTTTCTGTTATTTATGAGGGCTCTCCAAGTGAGAGACACTCATTGTTAGAAACGGAGCTTTTTTAAATGCAGATTTTAAAAATAAACAGGTTTTCTTGGCATTCAGTCAGGGCTCTTTGTATGAAACAGAAAACACCATCTAGTTTAAGGAAAAGAAAAGGGGGCGGGGTGGGCACTGGTTCCTGGGGGTCCTGCAGAACTTACTGGACTTGGACCTGACTCAGGTCTGAGGGCCACGGCGCCCTGTCCATCCTCTCCCCTGGTGGGTCTCATTTTGGCTCATCTGCCCTTCTGTCTCATTCTTGCTTCTGCAGTCAGGCTTTCTCAGCTTCTTACTCACCTGCAGGCCCTTCTGGCTCTCGTAGACGTCACACACCCTGGCATCCAAGCCCAGCGAAGGCAATGGGCCAGACCCAGCTCACTGGTGCCCTGAACAAACCCTTAGCCTTGCTGATGCGTGTCTGTCTCCAGGGCCAAGGCCTGCCTTACACAGTTAGTATGTGTCAAAGGTCTTCTTAGGAGCAGATGGTAACTATGCCCGGCATAAAAAGATGTGTAGCTGCTATTGTTCTTGATAGGGTGTGACAATCACAACAGTAGCAGCAATTACAATAATATTGTTCCCTGAGCAGACTAGGAGCCTCTGTACTGGAGAAAGAGGGGTGGATGACAGCTGTGTTGGTCTCTTGGGTGGCCAAGAGACCCAGAGCAGGTAGTGTGGGACCTCAGCCCTGAGCCATGAGCCCTGACTTCCTTGACTGTAAGAATGGATCCTTGAAGGAATAAACTGAGGTTGTCAGCACACAATAGTTGCTCAATAAATGTTGGCTTGCTTTCCAGCCCAACAACCGGTAAATGCCCAATGAATGGAGGAAAGAAGGTATATGCAGTGAGTGAATAAGGTGTCTAGGTGATAGTACTCAGCTCAGCATCTGGAACATGCTATGTTCTCAATAAACATGTGTTATGATCACTAACCTTTCAAGGTTCCGTGTGAAGCACTGGGTTAGGGAGGGGAAGGGAGGGGAGACTGGAGAGATGAGGCTGGAGAGAAGCTTGAGAGGGTCAGGGTGGCCCCCGCCCCCAGGTCACCTCTCCCTCCATCTCCAGCTGTGACTGGAG
This sequence comes from Oreotragus oreotragus, assembly GCA_006410675.1. Classification (NCBI taxonomy): domain Eukaryota; kingdom Metazoa; phylum Chordata; class Mammalia; order Artiodactyla; family Bovidae; genus Oreotragus; species Oreotragus oreotragus. The sequence continues at coordinate 39,385 of SJYX01001405.1, forward strand.
TTCTAATTTCTAATCTTTTTTTTTTTTTTTTTCATTTGTAAAGTGGTTTCTTTGGTTCCTGTGAATAGAGCTATGCTGTCAGCTCTGCTGGGTTTATCTCTAATCTTTCCCAGGTAGATCTTCATGAAAATGATGTTGCAAAAACTGATGTCTCCTAGTCAAGCCAAATGAAGTAAAAAGAAAGCATCTTAAAGAGGAGGGGAAAGCAGGAAGAAGAAGGAGGAAAAAGTGCCTGGGGTGACTACAGGGAGGTGATGTGAGCCTGTTATTTAGCCAAATTATGTTTTAGCTAAGAGTTAGTGCCCTTCATTTCATAACGGACCATCCTCAATGTCTCTCTGATATGAAAGGGTTTTATTTCTTATTCTTTTTCCATCTAGCCCAGGGCTCTGAGTCCGCAAGATCTCTGCCCAGGAAAAGGGGGCCAATGCCAGCAAAAACTAAGACCATTCAGTGTAAAGGCAGAGGTGCCCAAAGGAACTCTACAGCCAGATTGTGAGCAGAGATGCGTCTTGGCTACGCAGGGGGCGGGGCCAAAGTTGCTCCAAAGGCACTGGAAGGAGGGAGGAAACTGAGGTCAGAGTGACTTCCTTAGCCAGGAGAGCCTTTGCAGAGGGAGACGGATATCCTTGGTGGTTCCAGTGGTCCTTCTGGGTTGGGAAGATACTTGATTTCCTGGAGAGAGTGGCTTTTCTATGCTGAGACCTAATGGACGCTTAGAAGTCAATCAGGTGAGATATCTGGAGGATGCTCCAGACAGAGCAACAGCACCTGCAAAGGCTTGGAGGTTCGACTGGCAGAAAAAAAAGGCCTGTGTAACTGCACCATCCCTCAAGGAATGGAGGGAACGGGGCAGGTGTAGAGGTCGGCTGAGTCAGACTGCCCTAGGCTTCAAAGTCAGGTAAGGACTTGGGACAAGTACACTGGAAACCCACGCAGAGTACTGGAGCATGCTTTTGAAGCTCCCTCTAGCGGCCGAGCGGAGAATGGGCGGTTGACGGGGAGACTGGAAGCAGCATGTCAAGGATGGACGCTGCTGCAGGAGTGCCAGTGAGCAATGATGGGGGCCTGGCCTGGACGCGACAGAGAAGCTGTGGGTAGGGAAGGAATATTTACAGGATATAGGTATCAATGGCATCAGTGATGCTCCAGAGGTAGACATGTCGGGAGACAAAATGTTTACAAATGCAGCTGGTGCTCCATCAGCCCAGGGCAAGAGATTCCTTCTAGTAACTGGACTTTGCCAACAGAAGTCCGTCTAGTCAAGTCTATGGTTTTCCAGTGGCCATGTATGGATATGAGAGTTGAACTATAAAGAAAGTTGAGCACCGAAGATTTGATGCTTTTGAACTGTGCTGTTGGAGAAGACTCTTGAGAGTCCCTTGGACAGCAAAGAGATCTAACCAGTCCATTCTAAAGGAAATCAATCCTGAATATACATTGGAAGGAGTGATGTTGAAGCTGAAACTCCAATACTTTGGCCACTTGATGCAAAGAGCTGACTCATTTAAAAAGACCCTGATGCTGGGAATGATTGAAGGCGAGAGGAGAAGGGGACGACAGAGGATGAGATGGTTGGATGGCATCACTGACTCAATGGACATGAGTTTGAGTAAGCTCCGGGAGTTGGTGATGGATAGGGAAGCCTGGCGTGCTGCCGTCCACGGAGTCGCAGAGTCGGACACGATTGAGCGACTGAACTGAACTGAGTAACTGGACCACCAGGGGGCGCCCGTCCCAGCCCACAGGAAGGCTCACCTGGATGAGCTCGGCGCCCCACCGCCCGCGTGAGCACCATCCTTCCAGCTGCCTGTGCACCTGGGGAAACGTGCAGCGCCTGCGTCCTGGGATAAGGGCATGAAGGTCAGGGGTCTCTGGTGGAAGAACAGACCTGCGAGGAATGCGGTGGAAGAGAGGACTGTGGAAGCGGGAGAGGGCCTGTCCTGGTCTCCCCCGGTCCATGCAACCCCAAGAGGGAGCAGCTCAGAGCTCAGAATGGGGAGGAAAAATGCAAATGGAATCACTGACGATCCATGTCTCCCCAGGACATTAGTAAGACCCTCAGTGCTGGCAGTGGCGTGGTGCGGTCACCTCATACTCTAGTCAGTATCCAAGCTCTGTCTGGAATGGCCTAGAAGAGTCACATCTGCATGAGAACCCTGTCGGGAGCCCTCAGAGCCCCACCCTGAATCCTGAGGAGCCGGCTGGGAGCCCCAGCTCAGCCCTGGGCATCTGTATGAAGCTGGGTGGTTTCTGAGCCAGGCCTGCGACCCGCTGTGAGAACAGGGTTGTCCCTAGAAGCCGCTGTGCTTCCCTTGTGGCTCAGCTGATAAAGAATCCGCCTGCAATGTGGCAGACCTATGTTAGATCCCTGGGTTGGGAAGATTCCCTAGAGAAGGGAAAGGCTACCCACTCCAGTATTCTGGCCTGGAGAATTCCATTGACTGTATAGTCCATGGGGTTGCAAAGAGTTGGACAGGACCGAGCAACTTTCACTTTCACTAGAAGCCACTGTATAGGATTGTTGTGGCCAGCAAAGGACAGCATCTCATTGAGGACAGCATTTCACATGGGGAGCCGAGCCAGCATTCAGGGTGCTCACTGCCTCAGCAAATGTCCACCAGAGCCCCATGTCTCAGCAACAGGGAGAGGCTCGGAGTCTAGAAAGAGGAGACACCCCAGCATTAACGGTGAACTGCAGTGTGGATGCTGAGGGTAAGTTCAGTTCAGTTCAGTCGCTCAGTCGTGTCTGACTCTTTGCGACCCCATGGACTGCAGCACGCCAGGCCTCCCTGTCCATCACCAACTCCTGGAGCTTGCTCAAACTCATGTCCATTGAGTCAGTGATGCCATCCAACCATCTCATCCTCTGTTGTCCCCTTCTCCTCCTGCCCTCAATCTTTCCCAGCATCAGGGTCTTTTCAAATGAGTCAGCTCTTCTCATCAGGTGGCCAAAGTATTGGAGTTTCAGCTTCAAGATCAGTCCTTCCAATGAATATTCAGGACTGATTTCCTTTAGGATGGACTGGTTGGATCTCCTTGCTGTCCAAGGGCTGCTCAAGAGTCTTCTCCAACACCACAGTTCAAAAGAATCAGTTCTTCGGTGTTCAGCTTTCTTCATGGTCCGACTCTCACATCCATACACAACAACTGGAAAAACCATAGCTTTGACTAGACGGATCTTTGTTGGCAAAGTAACATCTCTGCTTTTTAATATGCTCTCTAGGTTGGTAATAGCTTTTCTTCCAAGGAGCAAATGTCTTTTGATTTCATGGCTGCAGTCACCATCTGCAGTGATTTTGGAGCCCAAGAAAATAAAGTCTGTCACTGTTTCCAGTGACCCTGTAGAACCATAGTATTTATTATCAAAAATTATCCATCCCCACAATTCAAGCCCATAGTGTTCAAGGATCAACTGTGTTCCCAAAAATGTATTTAAAAATGGATAATTGGTCAGAGCAGAGTTTCAGGTAAGAAAGACCCAAGTTGGCATGTGTGGCATGTGAAGGGTATGGCTGGGATTTATCAGCACCCACCCTCCTCTGCCCCACCCCCAGCAGAATGGCACATCTGTGGCCTTCACATCAGGCCAGGCCTCCTCGCTTTGGCCAAGGAGACATGTATAGAGGGGATTAGAGGTGGGGAATGTTACTTCTGGGAGGGAGGAGGGAGCACTTCAGACCCAGAGTTCAAACTCCTGTCCCTCCTCCTTCCTGAGGTGGCCTAAGAGCCACATGTGGGAACGCCAGCATCCCAAGGTGCTTCCATCAGCCTGAATCCCTGGGGGTCTGTGATGAACAAAGCCCTCCTCACTCAGCGTAGTGGACACGTGACACCAGCTCTGTTGTTTCAGGAGAGGGAGGAGGTTATCAGAGCACACCCCTGTTTATCCTGACAGTCTGTATTAGAAGCCCAAAGCTTTCATCTGCTGCCTCAACATCTTTGACCTTCTCAGGACCTCAAAGGCCCACCCAGAGTTTCCCCACTCCTGCCAGATATGCCCCGTCCAGCAGAAAAGCCCCCCATCCAGCTAGTTCCCCAATCAGCCAGAGCAGCTGTGCTCCCCCAGATCCTCACCTGATAGACTACAGCTGCCAGCCAGAGTGGAGTTTATTCAATCAAACCTGTCACATCCTCCGTGGGGACCAGGAGGCACCTCACCTGCTTGCTACTACTAAGCCTGCCTCCCATTGCCCCTCCTGGTTCACTGCTCCCGAGTGCAAACCTCGTGTGGTCCCGCACGGCAGGAAACATCCTCCTCTCCCAGGCCGTGCGTATACAAGACTAATAAGCTGCTGTCCCTCACACCTGTCCACTGTGTGTTTAGCCATTTCATTCTACTTAAGATGGAGGGTCCCTCCCTCACTGATGATGGGGAGAGAAAATGATCAGAACACAGTCACACCAATAGGAAATGAAATATGAAAATATGTACTCTGAAGGAGATCAGCCCTGGGTTTCTTTGGAAGGAATGATGCTAAAGCTGAAACTCCAGTACTTTGGCCACCTCATGCCGAGTTGACTCATTGGAAAAGACTCTGATGCTGGGAGGGATTGGGGGCAGGAGGAGAAGGGGACGACAGAGGATGAGAAGGCTGGATGGCATCACCAACTCAATGGAAGTGAGTTTGAGTGAACTCCGGGAGTTGGTGATGGACAGGGAGGCCTAGCGTGCTGCAATTCATGGGGTTGCAAAGAGTTGGACACAACTGAGCAACTGAACTGAACTGATAAATAGAAAAATAGTGAGAAAAAGCATTAGCTTCTGTCTTTGGAGGTGAGAAACCAGTGCTTTACATACAATTTTGCACATATTCAGGGTTTTACAGTAAGTATGAGTTATATTAAAAGAAAATTTGATGTTTTTACCAAGAGCGCTGGGCCTTGGCGAGGCCATCCTGTCCCAGGCTGCATCTCAGGTTCTGGGCTCGCTGAGCGTCTGTCCTGTCCAATTAGCCCTTTATTACTGATCGTTTTGTTCTCTAATTGTCCGTCCTGCATAATTTAGCATGGTCATATACTGTCTTGTTCTCAAATGTTTAATTTAGTGTTTCTTGGCCTCAGTTTCTCAATGCTAAGTACAGTGGTGGCAGAGAGATCTTTAGAGGCACCCCCTTGGGGCCCGGAATAGTGAGAGCTGACTCTGTGCTCAGCCCTTGACACGCACTGTTTCACTTACTTGGTTCAACAGTTGCACAGAGGAAGAATTGCTGCTCACTCCTCAATTTACAGACAAAGATACTGAAGCCCAGAGAGGTTTAGAAACTCATCCAAGGTTGCACAGCTCAGAAGTGCTGAAGCCAGGCCTTGAACCCCAGCAATCTGCTCCCCAGTCCCTGCTCTTCCTGCTCTATTGAGAGCTGACCTTTACAGTGCTGAGGGCTTGATGTGTAACATCCAGATGTGGGGTTCGCCCCTGCAGGGGCCCCGCTGCACAGGGCAGCACTGGTCCAGAGGGACAGCACCCTTTGGGTCGGTGGCCAGCACTGTCTGCTGGGTGGAAGCTGTCAGGGGTGGCTGGCAACTGCCTTAGCTCCAGAAACTCAGTGTCAGTCCTAAATCCTGTGGAAGTTTATGGCCCAGCATGATTGTTCTAATTGCCATCGTCATGGCTAATCGCGTTATGTGACAGCCATAAACTCAGAAAGTCTGAAGTGGTCCCTGGAGAAAGGAGCAGCTGAAGATGGTTTGGACGGGATTCGAAGGGAGGCAGGAGGGCTCAGGCTGGAGGTGGGGGGGAACTGGCTGGGCATTCTGGGGGCACAGTGTCTTTTCACAGATTCTCTGAAAGCAACACTCACAGATGAGAGTCAGAGCAGGTTAAGCAAAGTCAGATGATGAAAGGTTAAAATCACTGTGGATTATGAATGCAGAGCTTAAGATAGTTATTGCAATTGTAAGAGATACAGAACAGGACAGTTTGATGGGGCACTTCTGGACCCTCAGGACGTTAGCATCACAGGACATTAGGCAGCACAGCATCTTCTGGAGCTCTGGAAGGTGGAAGCGGTGTGAGATCAGGGACAAAGCTGGGATTTAGTCTCAGCTCTGCTGGGATTTACCTCTGGGATCATTCACCTCATACAAAAAAAAAAAAAAAAGAGAGAGAGAGACTGGAAGCTTCCTTCATGGAGTTGGTGGCTGATGTGATGGGTAAACAGTGCAAAGCAGAATGCGATGCACCTCACTGCAATGGAGAGATGTGGATGCAGATATACATAGATGGCAGATAATAGATAGATGAGGGATAGATGGATGGGTAGATAGACAGGAAGTCATAGCTAGGACTCTTCTGCAATCTCTAGACCTCTGACTTCCGGTTGGAATCACCCAGGGGTTCTAGAGCAACCTCCCCACCCCCGGCAGGGCCCCACCCGCAGGGCTGGCCAGGTTTGCCCCTGCTGCCACCTCAGCACCAGCAAGAGGCAGGGCCCAATAAAGACTATCGAATGGATGAACCATGCAGAGAAGATGACGCTTAAGAGGCAGAGCCAGTGGCTGCTGCGGACTTGGAGGAAGACATGGGAGTTGAAATCCTTGCCGTAAACCCTGGCACCTCCATTTCACCTCTGCAACTTCGAGGTGGGGCTGAGATAGCGCCAGCCTCAGGGGGACTGTGAGTCCTTGGAGAGCTGTTAGGCCTGGCTCAGTGGCTCTGGGAGCACCTTCTGTTTCATATGCTCATCCACTGTCCAGCCAGGAATTCCCTCTTGGCTGGAAGGGAAGTTGGAGGAGGGGTGCACTGAGGCCTGGTCTTGGGGGCCTGAGTTCTGGCATCAGCCAGAGGTGTTGGGACCTTCCCAGCAGACTCTAGAGAGCCTTTCGTTGTCTCTGCACGGGGCAGAGCCAGCAGCCCTGAGCCTGCTGTCCAGGGCATCAGTTCCCGTCTGTGAGCCTCTGGCCTCTGTTATATGGGCAACTGGCTGACCCGTCCAGGCCACTGAGCTGCCCAAAGGGAGATCCCAGAGGCTTCCAAGGAGACCATCCTGGCCAGTGCTTGAGAACTCTCTCCAGTGAGACAGAGCTGCACCCCCTACCCTGTCTCTGTCTCTTATACACATCTAGATGTGTATAAGAGACAGGGACAGGACCGAGCGACTCTCACTTTCACTAGAAGCCACTGTATAGGATCTACACTTTCTGCCATAAGGGTGGTGTCATCTGCATATCTGAGGTTATTGATATTTCTCCTGGCAATCTTGATTCCAGCTTGTGCTTCTTCAAGCCCAGCGTTTCTCATGATGTACTCTGCATAGAAGTTAAATAAGCAGGGTGACAATATTCAGCCTTGATGTACTCCTTTCCTATTTGAAACCAGTCTGTTGTTCCATGTCCAGTTCTAACTGTTGCTTCCTGACCTGCATACAGATTTCTCAAGAGGCTCAGGTGGTCTGATATTCCCATCTCTTTCAGAATTTTCCACAGTTTATTGTGATCCACACAGTCAAAGGCTTTGGCATAGTCAATAAAGCAGAAATAGATGTTTTTCTGAAACTCTCTTGCTTTTGCAGTGATCCAGTGGATGTTGGCAATTTGATCTTTGGTTCCTCTGCCATTTCTAAAACCAATTTGAACATCTGGGAGTTCATGGTTCACTTATTCCTGAAGCCTGACTTGGAGAATTTTGAGCACTACTTTACCAGCGTGTGAAATGAGAGCAATTGTGCAGTAGTTTGAGCATTCTTTGGCATTGCCTTTCTTTGGGATTGGAATGAAAACTGACCTTTTCCAGTCCTGTGGCCACTGCTGAGTTTTCCAAATTTGCTGGCATACTGAGTGCAGCACTTTCACAGCATCATCTTTCAGGATTTGAAATAGCTCAACTGGAATTCCATCACCTCCACTAGCTTTGTTCATAGTGATGCTTTCGAAGGCCCACTTGACTTCACATTCCACGATGTTTGGCTCTAGGTGAGTGATCACACCATCGTGATTATCTTGGTTGTGAAGATCTTTTTTGTACAGTTCTGCNTGATGATCCAGCAGATGTTGGCAATTTGATCTCTGGTTCCTCTGCCTTTTCTAAAACCAGCTTGAACAAACAGCATATGGAAAAGCAGAGTCATTACTTTGCCAACAAAAGTCCATATAGTCAAAGCTATGGTTTTTCCAGTAGTCAAGTATGGATGTGAGAGTTGAACCATTAAGAAGGCTGAGTTTGAAGAACTGATGCTTTCTAATTGTGGAGCTGGAGAAGACTCTTGAGGGTCCCTTGGACTACAAGGAGATCAAACCAGTCCATCCTAAAGAAAATCAACCCTGAATATTCATGGAAGAACTGCTGCTGAAGCTGAAGCTCCAGTACTTTGGCCAGCTAATGTGAAGAGACAGTTCATTGGAAATGACGCTGATGCTGGGAAAGACTGACTGCAAAAAGAGAAGAGGGTGACAGAGGATGAGATGGTTAGATTACATCACTGACTCACTGGACATGAATTTGAGCTAATTCTGGGAGATGGTGTAGGATGGGGAAGTCTCCTGGCATGCTACAGTTCATCGGGCCATACAGAGTCAGACAAGACTTACTGACTGAACAATAACAGAAACAACCCCAGGCAGAGTAACAGAGTAAGAAAAAAGTCATATTCCTAATCTGTGTTGGTTTTTAAAAATCTGCATTCATAACATTAGACAAAGTCATCTTGGAAAAATGAACTGGCTATTATTCTCTTTTAGGCCATGTTCCCTACTCCTCCAGCCACGTGAACTGAGTATGAATGTGCCTTTAGGATGGAAGCTATATAACCTGGAGACCTCGATGCCTAACCACTGGTTGGCAGAGCCAAGAGACTGTTGCTCATGCACCATCATGTCAAACTTAAAATAGGACTCCTAAAATCTCCATAATGAACTTTTTGGAATAAATACGTTTAAAAAATAAAATTTGCTATGTAGATTTACAACTCAGAAGTTCATTCTCTAGTAGTCATATTTGGCTGAAGCCAAATACTGATTTTTAACAGCCGACTCTTCATCTCCAGGAATATAAACGTGTATTCTACTCACCTCTTAGGCTCTGACTTAAGAGCCTGACCTCCTCTCTCAGCAACCAGGTAACTACATCCCAGGGAAGTCTACAGAAAGAACCTAAAACAATTATTCAATGATCTCTCCAGGTCTGAGCTCCCTAAGCTGCCTTTCTTCCCTAATAATAAGTCTGTTATCTGTTTAAGTTGGACTTCCCTGGTAGCTCAGCCTGTAAAGACTCCACCTGCAATGCAGGAGACCCTAGTTCGATTCCTAGGTCAGGAAGATGCCCTGGAGGAGGGCATGGCAACCCATTCCAGTATTCTTGATACATGGATAGCACCAACATCTGCACACTCAGCCTATGTTAGTGCCTTTCCAGCCCAGGACCCACAGCTCATGACATTAGAAACAGGGTGGACAGCACCTTCTCCTCCAGGCTTCTGTTAAGAGGCTTCCAGGCTCTCCCTTCTTGCCCCTACCCAGCTCAAATGTCCAGGCTTCACCCATCGTCCTCTCCTCTTCCCTAACAAAATCTCCCTCCCACGGGACAGAGAGAGACATCCTTGTGGATTAGCCTGAGGGAAAGACCCACAAGCCTCTCATGACCTGGTTTACATTGTTACTGACCTCTAGGATTGAAAGCCTTTGAACTTGGCGAACTCAGTGTCTTTGTTTCATCAACTCTACATTATAAGAAAAAAAAATTCTTCTACATCCTGGGACCTCACTTGACCTGGAAGAAAAGCAGCAGACCTTGACCCCACCCCCTCAGATGGGCCACAGGGCTTCACAGGTTCGCTTCTGTGACCCACCCACCATGCCTCCCATCCCAGCTTCCTCCTTAGACATGCCACGGCAAGGCCTTGCCTGTGCCACTGAGAGCAATAAACATGCCAGTGTAATTAATGTCTTAACAACTTATTACAATCCTCAGATAATTAATCACAAAAGCTAAACATGCTGTCTCACCCTCCTAATGTGCTAATGCTCTAATTATTATGCCTCAATTAAGAGGAAGTCAATGCTCCTTGCTTAGAAGTGCATGCTTAATAAGAGTTCACGCATGGCTCCGGCACACAGTAGTAGGTGGCAGGGAGCGGAGGAGGAGAGACCTTTCTAACGAAGCTTTATAGCCACTTCCGGCAAGAAAGTGACAACCTCCCTTTCTTAAATTTTACCCTTGGATGGATGCTGAGTTCTAAGAATCTACTGGGGCTTAGTGCTGTCTCTCAGAAAGGGCGGAATGCTGTCCCCAGTGAGGGTGTGCATCCGTGCTAGCACCTGTGTGCATATCTGAGATGGTAAACTGGAGCATATTGTTCCCTTTATGAGACTCATGTGTGAGTGTGGCCCATGGGACCCATGGGGCTGGCCACCTCCTGGAAAACCCAGGACCCAGGACCTAGAGTGCTGGGGGAGGAGCTCAAGGAGTGAAGGGTCTCTCTCAATTAGATTTTCCACTTGTCTCCAAATTGTCTTAAACAGTGTTTTTTCTTTCTTGAAGTAGACTTTAAACTTATTTGAAATAAAGATTACATTATTAGTACCTAGGATTTATCCATATACCCAACAGCAAAACAAAATTTACCAAAGTAAAACCACCATTCACGAAGGCATTTTTTCTATTGTAGGTTTTCCCTGGTGGCTCAGAGGTTAAAGCGGCTGCCTCGAATGCGGGAGAACCCGGGTTCGATCCCTGGGTCGGGAAGATCCCCTGGAGAAGGAAATGGCAACCCACTCCAGTACTCTTGCCTGGAGAATCCCATGGAGGGAGGAACCTGGCAGGCTACAGCCCATGGGGTCGCAAAGAGTCAGACACGACTGAGTGACTTCACTTAANCCTGGAGAAGGAAATGGCAACCCACTCCAGTACTCTTGCCTGGAGAATCCCATGGAGGGAGGAACCTGGCAGGCTACAGCCCATGGGGTCGCAAAGAGTCAGACACGACTGAGTGACTTCACTTAACTTTACCGTCTATATTAGTTCATCTTTAACAATCCACTAGATTGAGCTCATAACCCACCAATATATCTCAGTTCAGAGGTCGAAAAATACTGCTCTAGAAGCTAAAATGTCCACAGGGAGGTTCCCCTTTACTGAATCTCTCAACTGAGGCTGGGATCTGACTTCCTAATCCTGAGGGTCATTTTATCAACTAGTCGTAAATATCCACTGAGAAGTCATATGTTCCTCAGCCCTGAAGCGTCAGCCATCTGCCTCCTCACCTGGCTACCTACAACTGGGGCAGAGTAGGAATGACCCATCAGTCCCAAAATCTAACTACACATACACACACAATTTCAGAATAATAACATTCTTAAAAAATTGTTTGGGACCCAACACTTTGGAAAATCTTTTTAAGGAAAAAAGAACTTTTTGAAGCACTCTGAGCATAAAAAACAAGAGAAACTAAAACTTAGTCCAACCCTTGCTTGGAGCCATTGTGTTTGGTTTTACATTTTTCTCATTTACCATACCTGGAATGCTCTCTCTTACTGATATACATATCCTGCTATATTTAAATAGTTAATAGATAACCAACAAGAACCTACTGTATAGCACAGAGAATGTTGCTCAATATTCTGTAACAGTCTAAATGGGAAAAGAATTTGAAAAGAATAGATATATGTGTATGTATACTTGAAGCACTTTGCTGTTCACCTGAAATTAACACAACATTGTTAATCAATTATATATATATATATTTTTAATTTAATGGCTTCTTTGTATATATTCAAATATAAGCAACCACTTTTTAAGGGAGAGGGCGAGGGTGGGATGATTTGGGAGAATGGCATTGAAACATGTATAATATCATATGTGAAACGAATTGCCAGTCCAGGTTCAATAAATGATATAGGATGCTCGGGGCTGGTGCACTGGGATGACCCAGAGGGATGGTATGGGAAGGGAGGTGGGAGGGGGGTTCAAGATGGGAAACACCTATACACCCATGGTGGATTCATGTTGATGTATGGTAAAACCAATACAATATTGTAAAGTAATTAGCCTCCAATTAAAATAAATTTACACTAAAAATAAAAATAAAAACCACTCAGTGGATTCAGAAAGAAAAAAATAAAGAAAAAAGAAAGAGAAAAAATAATACCATGAGTGCCACACCTGGGTACAAGGTGTCAGGCCAGGCCTTTCTGGATGCAGACCTGCCTGTGGGAGACTGCTCTGGCCATGCACCTGCTCTACCCCAAGTCCACTCCATCAGTGGCCAGGCCCTAGACCCTTCACACATGCACACACTCCTGTCCCTGTGGCTGTGACAAGTTTCTGGGGGTAGGAATACTAAGTCTCCAAAATCTTATATCAATTTATCTCCAGAAGACCATTTTTTATTCCTTCTGCTGTTACTGTTTAGTCATTAAGTCATATCCGACTCTTTTGCAGCCCCATAGATTGTAAGCCACCACGCTCCTCTGTCCACAGGATTTTCCAGCAAGAAAACTGAAGTGGGTTCATTTCCTCATCCAGGGGATCTTCCTGACCCAGAGACCAAACCCGTGTCTCCTGCATTGGCAAGCAGATTCTTTACCACCGAGCCACCTGGGAAGCCATATGCTGTGTACTAGACACTATTTCTTGAACTTTGGGAGATGCTGAGACACACCATCTGCTCTTTAACAGTTAGCGGACTTCTCAGAAAGATGAGACAGAAGCATAGTAAGGAAAGGCTCTCAGTTCCGGGCAGTATTTGATAAGTGGCCCATAGATGATATTGTTTAGAAGAGTGATAGGGGGATTCCGGAGTGATGAATGATGTTTAACTTAGGGAGCAGGTGCTGGAGCTGGCCCTTGAAAAAGCACAGATAACACTTTGCAAGTCTACAGTTCAGCCCTGTAGACCCCTGGAGTCATCCCTGACTCTTTTTTTTTTTTTTTTTGTAATACTCTCATCCAAATTCTGTCCATATTTCCAAAAAATATAGAGAGAATGCAAATACTTCTCTACTTCCATCACTACCACCTTGTCCAAAGCCCCATTATCTCCCACCTAGATCACTGTAAATGCCCCTCACTGGTCTACCTACTTTGGGGTTTCCCTCCATACAGACTGCTGCTCACACCATAGTCAGGAAGGTCTACTTAAAGCTTAAGTCAGATCATGTCATCCTTCTGGCTTTTCCATCTCACTCCTTATCACGCCTTACACAGCTCAGACAGTCTGACCTTTCATTAATTCTCCACCTTCATCTACTACTACTATCCTCTAACCCCCAGTTCACTCTACTTCAATGGCACTGAGCCTCTTAATATTCTCCAAACATACCTCACATGCTCTTGGAGTCCCTCCAGACATCTGCCTGGCTCACTCTTACCCCTTTCAGGTCACTGCTCAGATGGCATCTTCTCAGTGAGGCCCTCCCATACCACACTAATTAATGCTGAGAAAATCCCCAAGACTCTCTAGTATCTGTTTCTGTTATCTTTCTCCATAACTTATCACCATCTGATGCCATTGATACATGACTTGTTTACAATCAGTCCCTACTTACTTAAACACAAGCTGGATATTAGGAGTTTTTCACTTTATTTTTGCACAGCACCTAGAACAGTTTCTGCTGTGTATTAGGTGCTCATTAACTTGGGAGGTTGCAAAAGGACATTGAGCAAAAGAATGGTGTGAAGAAAATCACAAAGATGGGAAAGTACTGGGTGTGATGTGAGGGGAGGGAGTGAGGAGGCTCACTTGGTAAGACTGGGAGTTTTGCTCTGGAGGAAAGTGGGGATTGAGGCTGAAACTGTGAGGATGAAGGTTCTTTTTCTTCCAGGCCAGGTCTCCCCACATGGAGCACCCTCTGCCGCAGCCAGAGAGAACTGATATCCTACTCTTAACATCTGTTTTAAAATGCAGGCCCTTTTTGTCAGGAGGATCTGTTTTTTTCATTTGCCTGAGGTCTTTGACAGTTCTTATTCTATGCTCACATATTGGGATTGACATAAATACACAACCATGTATAAAGCACAGGGATCTCAGCTTGGTGCTCTGTGATGACCTAGACGGGAGGGAGAATCAAGGAGGAGGGGACACATGTAAGCACCTAGCTGATTCACTTCATTGTACAGCAGAAATTTAATACAACATTGTAAAGCAACTATGCCCCCAATAAATAAAAAAACAGAGAAAACAAAAGCTTCCCAGGACAACATGTAAGGTACTACCTTCCCTGGCAGGAAATCCAAAGATGGCTTTAATTTTCAGAGATGATGGATCATGAGGAGGATAAACCAACGTGCCTTTCACATAGCTCTCTTCCCGGAATTCAGCATGCTCCCAAAGAGAGGTGCTTTGGGAAACAGATGTCTTTGGACACTGATAGGAGGTCTATGGGATGGGTAGGAGCAGAAGATATGGAAGCTGAGAGAGAGCTTTCAATCATGGGATTTCAGGAGTAAGGTGGACTCTTCTTTGAGGTTAGGGGCAAGATGCTCTCCCCAAACTGTTGTTACCTTAAACCATAAGAGAAGAGCGGGATTTATATCATTTAGTGACTGTAAGTGTATATGTGTATATTGTGTATGTGTGTGTGTGAATTTACCAAGATGGTAAAGAATCCGCCTGCCTTTCGGGAAACCTGGGTTTGATCCCTGGGTTGAGAAGTTCCCCTGGAGGAGGGCATGGCAACCCACTCCAGTATTCTTGCCTGGAGAATCCCCATGAACAGAGGAGCCTGGTGGCCTACAGTCTATGGGGTCACAAAGAGTCGGACACAATAGAGCAAGTAAGCACAGCNGAGGAGGGCATGGCAACCCACTCCAGTATTCTTGCCTGGAGAATCCCCATGAACAGAGGAGCCTGGTGGCCTACAGTCTATGGGGTCACAAAGAGTCGGACACAATAGAGCAAGTAAGCACAGCTCAGCACAATTACATAAATACTAAATTATGTGAATGAAAGTTCTAAACTGACAAGGAAGATGTTGCTCTCAGGATCCCATAAAAGCAAACTGTTTTCCCAAATGGCAACTGAATGGAAAACACGGTAAAGTATTAGACTCAAGAGGACAAGAGTCTTCATCAGGAGCTGGTCCTTGCTTGCATTCTTGCTCTATATTTACTAGCTATCACACACCTTAAGGCAAGTCAGGAGACTCTGTTGAGGCTTCATTTCCCTCAGTTGTATAAAAGGGGTAATAATTTCTAACTCACAAAATTGCTATGAGATTTACATGAGGCAATGCCATGGAGGTGTTTTGTAAGGTGTTGCATCAATTAGCTCTGCCAAAAAACATGCTGCATAAACAAACCACCCTAAAACTCAGTGGTTTAAAGCATTTGTTTATTCTCACTGATGCATGAATGGCTGATTCAGCCTGGGCTCACTAGGGCTTAGCTGAACAACTTTTCTGATCCTCAGCTGGCTTCATGCATATGTTTGGTGATCAAATTGGAGAAAACTGATCTAGGCATGGCTTACTGACACCAATCATCTCCGTTCCACATGTTTCTCAGCCTCCTGAAATCAGCAGGCTACCTCATATATGTTCCTCTCCTGACAATGGAATAAGAGAGCAAGCTCAGTTACATGAGAACTTCTCAAGCCTTCGCTCACATCAGTGGCCAAAAAATTCACACTGGTGAAACTGAAGTAATGGGGCAGAGGATATGATCTGCCTTGGTAGTGGGTAACTGGAAGATTCCATGGCAAAGTACATAGGTGCAGGAAAAGGTAAAGAGTTAAAGAAATGGATACAATCTACTGTAAGTATTTATAAAAGGCAAGAGATTATTGCCAATGTGTTCCAGAGAACTGGGGAAACAGCAGGAGTCTTTCTGGCTTCTCAGTGTTGGACTCTTCAAGATTCCAATAGATCATTCTTTTCTGCCATCAGTCCCGCACTCCCTAGCTGGTCAAGTCCAGGAACACTATTAACTATCAGTCATCAAAGAAGGCAGGATCCTCTACTAAGGAAGAGCACAGGCTTGGTCAGATAGACCAGGATTTGAGTCCCTGATCTGCTATTGCTATAAAATCTTAAGTTATTTAACTGCCCTAAATCTTACTTTCCTTATCAAATATTATTATTGTTTCCTTGGCTATCCTATCTAGCCTCATGGCTTTAAATATCATCCATAAACTGATGAAATGCTAGAATTTCTAATACCAGTTCCTCCCTAGGCTCCATATTTGTACATCTCCTAATCCACATCTATGCTTGGATATGTCACTAGCATCTAAAACTAAATATACCTAGAGGGGCTCTCCTAACATTTCCCCAAAATCTGCTCCTCCCATGCTCCTTCTGATCTCATGGACTAGCATCTTCATTCTTCTAACTGATCAGACCTAAAGTCTTATTGTTATCTTTCTTTTATGTCCCATGTACAATGTTCAGGAAAATCCTACTGGCTTAGCCTCTGAAATATTTCTTAAACCCAGTGGACTCATCACCAAGTCCACTTCGAGAACCATTGTCCAAGCCACCATCATCTCCTACATGGACTATTGCTTTGGTTTCCTAACAGTCTTTCTGCCCCTAGACACCTTCAATAAAGCCATTAGCCAGTGAGTCAGATTGTATCTCTTTTCTGTTCAAACCCTGCAACAGATTCCCATCTCACTCACTGTAAATGCCAGATTCCTTACATAGCCTCCTAGGCCTCACGGTCTTATTGCCAGTACTTTGCTCTTTCTGCTTCAACTACAGACTAGCACTTGTCATTGGCACTTGCCACCGACCTCTACAAGGATTAAATCATGAGCCACTGTAGCTGCTGATTTTCAACACCCTCTTAAAAGGAGTTCAGGGTGGGGAGCAGAAATGAGGCACTCTGTGCTCTGGGAAAAACTGGCAGAACAGGTCTTCAGATACTTAAATATTTTCAGGAGATGATTTTATGAGCCCAATTTCTATAACTCCTCCTATCTAGAAAAGCACTAAAATCCTTCATGGTGACCTCTACTCATGAGACTAGCAGAACTCTTCTGCAAAAAGTATGTGCTTGATTGCATGGATTCCACCTTCATCAATATCACATATATACTGACCATCCCCCTAGCTCTTTGGAGCAGTTTCTCAGAAGTATCGGAGGTGCTGTCTTCCGGGCTATAGTGCTCATTTTGCTTCAAGTAAAACTTAACTCAACTCTCATTTTATGCATTTTTTAAAAAGTCAGCACACTATAGCCACAGGAACCTCCTTGCTATTTTCCAGAGCTTTGTACTTCTAGCTTCCCTTCTCTGCAATATTCATTTCCTCAAATACTTGCATGACCCATTCCCTTCTCTCCTCCAGGTCTTTACTCAAAGCTCACTTTCTCTTTGAGGCCTTCCTGGCTATCCTGTTCTCACTCTCTGCCTTTTTTTTCCTTAAACTTTATCACTATCTAAAACACTGATAATTTTACTTCTTTATTTTGCTCATAAGTATTTCAGCTACCAGAAATGTAAGGTCCACATAAGGTGGGTTTTTTGTCCATCCTATACACTGTTGTACTCCCTGGGTCTAGAACATTCTCAGGCATAATATATTTGTTGAATGAATGAGGGGGAAAAAAGGAAATATTGCACAGATTAAATGAGATAATACCTGTAAATTGTACACAGTCAGTGCTCCAGAAATGACAGCTCCATATAAACAGAAAATAGAGCCCCAAGCCTTAGGTTTCTGAGGCTAAACTCTGACTTTGTATAATGAGTTTTTACTAATGTTCTGTATGTGTATTTCTGTGTTTGTGCATGCTAAGTCACTTCAGTTGTGTCCCACTCTATGTGACCCTATGGACTGTAGAACCCCGCTCATGCTTTTGAATTGTCGTGTTGGAGAAAACTCTTGAGAGTCCCTTGGACTGCAAGGAGAGCAAATCAGTCAATCCTAAAGGCAATCAATCCTGAATATTCATTGGAAAGACTGATACTGAAGCTAAAATCCAAACTACGGCCATCTGATGAGAAGAACTGACTCACTGGAAAAGACCCTGATGCTGGGAAAGACTGAAGGCAAGAGAAGAAGGGGATGACAGAGGATGAGATGGTTGGATGGCATCACTGACTCGATGAACATGAGTTTGAGCAAGCTCCAGGTGTTGGTGATGGACATGGAAGCCTGGTGTGCTACAGTCCTGGGGTTGCAAAGAATAGGACATGACTGAATGGCTGAACTAAACTGAGGCTCCTCTTTCCATGGGATTCTCCAGGCAAAGATACTGGTGTGGGTTGTCATGTCCTCCTACAGAGGATCTTTCCAACCTAGGGATCCACCTTGGATCTAGGGATATTACTAGGGATGTCTCCCTGTGTAGCAGGCAGGTTCTCTACCTCTAGCGCCACCTAGGAAGCCAGATATGTGTTTATGCTGCTGCTGCTGCTAAGTTGCTTCAGTCGTGTCCGACTCTGTGTGAGCCCATAAATGGCAGCCCACCAGGCTTCCCTGTTCCTGGGATTCTCCAGGCAAGAACACTGGAGTGGGTTGCCATTTCCTTCTCCAGTGCATGAAAGTGAAAAGTGAAAGTGAAGTCGCTCAGTCGTGTCCGACTCTAGCGACCCCATGGACTGCAGCCCACCAGGCTCCTCCGTCCATGGGATGGGGCCTAAATCAGTTCTCTTTCCCCAGCATCTTCTTGCATGCAGTAGATGCTCAATATAATTTTATTCAATCAAAGTAAAAGTAGATGAGTCTGAAATTGCAGGTGATTGGTTACATTGTTCACTCTGATGTTGATAAAAATCTGAAGGGGGCTTCCCATCTGAGGAGTAAGTGAGCATCAGAGCTGTACTGGGCCTTGAAACAGAGTCAGTTGCCAAATTTAAAATCCACTGGGCACCAGAGTTACTAGGCTGTTAGACAGGTAGACAGATACCTGCCTAACTTACAAGCTTTTTCTCCAATCTAAAGGTGCCCTCAGAAGTCTATTTCCCATCAGAGTGCAGTTCTATTTATATTTATAGCTATCCCAAGAACAATAATAACAACCACCACAGACAAAATTAGACATGTCTACAGAGTTCATTTCCTCTTAAACTCACAAAGTACAAGAGGATGATTCATTCTTCTGATAGACTGACAACTGCGTGTTTCTTGTGCTCTATGAGGTTTCAGCTTAATTCCCTGCTATTTTACTTAACAAAAGAAAAAAAAAGGATGATGTGTCTGTGAACATCTCTCTCTTTTCAGTGATGTAGCAAAGCACCCAAAGAGATAAATCCAATACCACATTTCCAAGTCTGAACTCTTACAAAGGCAACTGTGTTTGGGGGCATGTTTTCATTTCAAGCTACCTCATTCAGCCTCTAACCCTCACTTATCTGGCTATGGCACACATTTATGGAGCTTCTATTAATACTGTATAATGTGCACTGGGTGTCTCAGGTTGCAAAGCCTAGACATCATGACAGGAGATGCTCAACAGCAACCCTAGAATTAAACACTATAAAACAAACCAAGAAACATTACAAGGTGATATGTGATAAAATGTCTGGTGATGGCATGTGGACATTAGTTCCTTAGCAATAGATTGGGTAGGTAGAAATCCCAGGAAAAGCTTCATGGAAAAGGTAGTACTTTAGTACTTGAGTCATAAGAAGGGATTTGAACAAAGAATCTAAGAGAATTAGTGTAAACACATAGATAGGAGTGAGCAAGGCTTGTGAGTTTGAGCCCTGAGTTGTCCATGCATTTTATACAAAAAAAAAGTACATCATTAATAAAATGTCAAATGTAAAGTTTAAGTCCTACCACTAGTAATATCAGTATCTCAAGTGAAAAGGTTACTGGTACTAAAAACAATTGTAAAAGATTATTGGACCAATGTAATTTGTTAAAAGAGCAGAACAGGGGTGTGTGTGGGAGGGAGGTTCAAGACAGGGGGGATATATGGATGCTTCTGGCTGATTCACATTGTTGTATGGCAGAAACCAACACAACATTGTAAAACAATTATCCTCCAATTAAAAATGAATTAAAAAGAAATTAACTAGAGGCCAGATAAGGAAAAAAAGAGAAAAGAACAGAACAATTAAAACTTTTTTTTTCCCCCTAAACTCCTTCTGGGTTTTATAGTAACTATTTCCTGAGATTTTAATCCTAGTCATGATTCTGATGTCACTTTGCCATTATAGCCCCACCACCCAACAAGGTGAAATGAAACTTTCCTTCAACTGCCATGATAACCCAAGATCACTGGGACTTTTTTTTCCTTCTTCTTAATCTCTAAGCATCTTTTGGAATCTGGCTGCATCGCTAAAGCCCAAGGCAGCTTTACATCACTGCTCTTCTTGGCAGATCCCTGCGGCCAAACAACTGCTCACATGTTTCCCATTCTCCAGGCTGATAACCTTCACTTCTTCGACCACTTCAGCTTGTCCAGGGCGGGGGCAGAAAGAGGCTCAAGTCTCAGCTCCCCTGAAGCTGCAGTTTTCATAGCAGACTAGAGCATGCTTGATCCTTTCCAAGGGTTGGGGGGTTTACAAACCAAGGTCCTGACATACTATAACAAAAAATTAGGAAAACTATCAAATATACAAAAGAAGAATTTTATCAATCCATCTCCTTAGGATCACTGAGGCTTACACCTGCTATGTGTAGCAGAGATATACACCATTTTTGCTTTCTCAAAGACATATGAAAGCTACATTTTCCAGTCTCTCTTACAATTAGGCTAGAGACCATGCAACTAAGTTTTTGCCAATGAAAGATCAATAGAAGACATGTAAAGCCACTTCTAGTCCTGGTCCTAAAAAAGCATCATGCCAGCAACTTCCACCCCTTGCTTCTCTTTCCAGTGAAACCATGAGTTTCAGTTGACATAACTACATGATGGATGAATCCCAGATAGTTGAGTCACTTCCTGAAGAAGAGTCACCTAATCCATATGAGAAAGTGACATGGGCAATAAATAAGCCTTTCTCATGCTAAGCCACAGATAATTCAGAGTTTATCTGTTACTTTAATATAGTATAGCCTACACTGATGAATACATACTGTGGAAAAGACAGAAAATTAAAGTCAGATTATTGCTTCCATTAATAACAACTGCTGTTAACAATGTTCTTCTACGCTGGGCACTGTGCTGAGCACTATATGCATGAAAGAGCTAGTAAGTGTGTGTGCGTAAATAAACAATTACCCATTTTACAAATGAGAGAATTGAGACTCAGAGAGGTTTACAAAAAGCTGCTCCAAGGTCAAACAGTTAGTGATGAAGATTTTCTGATGCCTGAGTTTAGGCTACTTCAATGATTTTATGTCTCTCTCTTAGTAAAGATTCCCTCTTTCCATTTTTGCAAGAGATTACCTCAATTGTGTTCACTTTCCTTTACTGAAATCTTATTATTCTTTCTACCAAATTCAGAATTTTCTCCATACTGCCTCATTACTTGCCCTACAGAGTCTGAGCACAACAGTTTCCAGCACATTATGTATTGTCAATCATTACGGAAGCCCAGTGGGAAATGGCCATCACTCTGAATCCTTAGCCTGAAAATGAGAACCTGTCAACTAGTTTAGCTATGATCCAATCAGAAGTAAGGTGTTATAGGAAAAATAACCTAGTGTTTCAGTCTATGCCACTGCAGTCATTAAAATATTAATTGCACCCAAACCAATCTAGATAAAATAAATCTAATCTACCGATATTTATTGAGTCTCCTGTGTGTACAGGGCATCAGAGAGGCAAAATGGTTTTGTGGTTTATATCTGAGTTCTGGGTCCTAATGAGCCTCAAGAGACAGCCTTAGGCAGCAAGTGTGATTTCCAAAATCATATATATTTTTACATTAAAAGAAAAAAATTCACCTTCATTTCTGCTAATAAGATAAAATAAATTAAGATCCTATTTTGGTAGTAGATAGTATGTATGTATACCCCAGTGCTTTCATATTTGTAATTAAATTTCATCATCATAGCAATCCCATGAAATAACTAAACTGGCTATAATTATTCCCATTTGCCCATGGTAAAATTGAGGCTTACTGACATGCTAACGCTCTTCACAGTGGTAGAACTAAGTGAGAGTGAAGCAAGATATCCAGTAATCTGAAACTGAACAACCTATGCACTTCTTTAAAAAGAGCCCTTGGCATTGCATATAATTCTGACAACTTCCATCCTATCCTAATCACACAGATCAGCTGTAGCAAACCTTTATCAGGAACCAGCATATGTAGGACAAGGCTTTAGAATGTTCCATCTAACCCACCTTTTCTTTCTCACTTAAAAATATAAATCTGCCGAATCACATGGAGCTGATCCACTATGGTTCTTCCCCTGACCTTTCTCTCATCAGTGAACACATTATTCATATGAAAACTTTTATCATCTTATGTGCTTCCGTAAGCTCTGCATATAAAATCTAGACTATATTGTGTCTCCACTCCAAGTAGGATAATCTGGCCTCATTTTGCTTCCAAAGTAAGCTCCAATGTTCTAAAATTAATTACTTCTGATGATATTTTCATGGTGGGTCCCTTGATGGCCATGAAAGAAAGGTCCAGGTGTCTTGTAGGCAAGGTGAACAAGTAGTTCATTTGCCAAATAATTTATCTGGAAACTGCAATATCTGGTGCTTTCAACATATTTCCAACAGGAAATGCAATACACCCCCAAATGGATCATATGAAGAGACCTATATGAAGGGTTACCCAGAGAGCAATGGGTCAGGATACTGAGGTACCCAGAGACTGACAACAGATGAAAGCTGTTACACTGTCAGGGAAGACGGGGCAAGGGGAAGAATTAGTGTCACCAGAAGCCAGTGAAGGCTACAGTGATGACAGGGAAAGCTGCTGCCAAAAATACCACGGCACACTAAAGCTGGGAGAGAGCAAGAGAGAAACATTATAATTTCTCTCCTGCCATCCTCTGGTCTCTTGCTGATGCCTCCGACTATCCCGTAAGGGACCAGTGAGCAAAGGGGTCCCGATGATATAGTCTGTAATAGACAGTTTCTGAAGTACAGAGCAAGCCAAGGAAGGACAGAAAATGAATCTGGGGCTGGGGTGGGAGTCAGTGGGGGATGGTTCAGACAAAGAATTACCAGTACATCTGGTGATTCACAGGCCTTCAGCTGTACATTTTGTTTGCAAGGGTGGGAGGTAGTTTTTCTGAGAATGAAGCCCCTTTTCAACATTCCACCATCTGACGCACACATAAAATACTGATGTAAAAATGGCTCTGACCTGAATACATATCGATGTTTTTTAATGTGTTAGTAAATACAGTCGTTGGCTTTCGCAGGAGAATTATGCATCATCAACTGACATAAAAAGGGAGTGTAATGTCATCTTCAATTGCTGTTAGAAGAAATAGGATAAAATTATGAGCAATTAGGAAAAGAAATATTGTATCCCTATGGCAGCTCAGGTTTTACTGAAAATCCTGTTAGATTGGTTATGTGAGCCACCACATAAACCACTGGGGCCCACACCCAGGCACAGGAAAGAGTTATGACCAGAGAATACGTTTCCATGGCAAAGCTTCAGGGAGTTTAACACCCGAAGTAGCTTGGAGCACATCAATGGCACAAGGTCAATGAAGAAACCTGCTCCAAACATGAAGAGTGTTTACAAGCATTCTGTAAATGTGATTTAGAAAACTCTTATCTCACAGATGCCAATATTTAAGATAACAAATGACTCACAAGAAAAAAAAGAGCAGTCCCCTCAAAGGAATCATGTGCTAAGAAAATACAGATCTGGATCTAAGGGAATGGAAACTGGGGCTGTGGCTTCATTCTAAACAAACAGTATCTGTCTTTGGAGGTGGATTTCCAATTTTGGCTTTACTATATATGATGATTCTTTAATACATA
Source organism: Oreotragus oreotragus (assembly GCA_006410675.1). Lineage (NCBI taxonomy): Eukaryota > Metazoa > Chordata > Mammalia > Artiodactyla > Bovidae > Oreotragus > Oreotragus oreotragus. The sequence continues at coordinate 63,116 of SJYX01001405.1, forward strand.
TCAATTAATTTTCTCCTTGAAAAAGGATCACTGTTCTTTTAATACCCACTTGCTCTGAAATTGAGGAAGGCCTGGTATTGACCTCTGAAATATTGTTGAAAGAGACCTGAAGCTCTCTGAACTATGAAATCAAATACAGTCTTTTCACCCTGGCATTCAGGGCCCTAATCCATCTTCCCAGGCTTACCTCCAAATATCCCCTTACAAGTCAGCAAATGTCACTTTCATTTTACTGTTTCTCCTATCAATAATTTCTGTCTTTGCTGATCATTAATCTATTCATCCTTCAAGACCACCTTCTCTGCAGAACATTTCCTGATCTCTACAAAATACTAATTCCTCCAGTCTTTTTAATACTCATAGAATTCAATTTATTAATAAAAATGGTACTTACTTTCTCCCATATTGCATTTTAGTCATTTATACCCTTGCTTACTTTTCTCTAAGATGTTAGAAGTTCCTTGAAAGCAGGGCTCACTCCTTTCATAAACCCTACAGATCTTAATACTGTGAATTTCATACACTAGGGGCTCTGTCAGGATACTGAACTGAGTTGGACTGAATGGTATTAGTGAGGATGAAGGAATGAATGAGCGATTCCCCTTAAAGTTCGCAAAAATAATCAAGATTTCCTCTCACTGAGTCACAGATAAAATAGATTTTTTCAACAATACCAGAAAAGATGATTCTACATAAAGGGGACTCAATACTTTAGACTGTCTTATCAGTCTGAGAGACGGTTAACTCCAAAAAGGCATTTTCCAAGCCCTCATAATGCTCTCCAAAAGTGACTTTATTCATACCAATAGTACATAATTCCTAGATGTTGTTAATTTCTAAATATAAATTTCTAGATCTCAGTTCTCTACAAATATCCTGTCTAATGTCTCAACTTATCTCCTGAATACATCTCCTTGGATTTCCCAAAGTCATCTCAAAGTCAACATGATATATTTGAAATTCACTGTCTCCAACCCAACTTTCCCTTGCTCTCAACCCCACAATCTCTTTTCATTCCAAATTTGCCATCTCAGTTAATAGCATTTTTCTTGATCATGTTTGACTATCTAGATGCCATCCTGAGCTGCCCTGTGCAAACATATGCAAGGCTGCAGTGAAGAAGCACATCTGGCCTATGCCTGCACACTTGCCTCTGGTCTCTCACCTCCTCTAAATGCAGACTTAGTCAGTTACTCCAGAGAGTGACTAAGACGGTGGAGTAGGAAGAGCTCACTTTGAGCTCACCTCTTCCCATAGGCTCACCAAAACGACAGCTATTTACAGAGCAGCTATCAATGTTAACAAACTGAAGACTAGCAGAAAAGACCTTGTACAACTCAAAGGAGCACAATGAGATAGATAGGAGGGACAGAGAGGCAATATTATTGGGACCCACTATCAGGAGGACAATTACAACTACAGAGATTCTCTTCAAGGAGTAAAGGGTCCAAGCCCCACATTGAGCTCTCCAGCCTGGGGATCCTGCACCAGGAAGATGTGCCCCAGAATATTTGGCTTTAAAGGCAAGTGGGGTTTACTTTGTGAGAGCCAAAAGGCTGTGGGAAATAGAGAATCCACTCTTAAAGATGCACACGAAATCTCATATACTTCGAGACCCAGAGAAGAGACGCAGTACAAGCAACTCTAAAGACAAACACATACTGAAAGTGAGGGGATGGAAAAAATATTCCTTGCAAATGGAAATCTAAATAAAGCCAGATTAGCAGCACTTATATCAGACAAAATAGACTTTAAAACAAAGACTATAATAGAAGACAAAGAAGAACATTACATAATGATCAGTGGATCAATCCAAGAATATATAACAATTGTAAATATTTACAACATAGGAACATCTAAACATAAAGCAAATATTAACAGACATAAAGGGAGAAATCAACACAATAATTAGAGAGGTATTTAATATCCTGCTTATATTAACGGGCAAATCATCCAGACAGAAAACCAGTAAGGAAGTCACTAGTCTTAAATGATACATAAGACCAGATCGGATGGATTTAATTGATTACTCTAGAGAGTAATACACACAGATATGTGTGTGTGTGTGTGTGTGTGTGTGTGTGTACACAAAATATTTTCCAGGATGGATCACATCCTAAGCCACAAAACATGTCTCAGTGAATTTAAGAAAACTGAAATCATATCACGCATTTTTTCCAAGTGCAACACTATGAGTAAAGAAATCAATTACAAGATAAAAATGCAAAATATATGAACACATGGAGGTTAAATGTAAGCCCTAAAATGATGACTTCTAGAAGAAGTCATAGGTAGTATGTTTTAGACATTGATCTTCATAGCATTTTTTTGATATGTCTCTCCAGGCAAGGGAAACAAAAAGAAAAATAAACAAATAGGACTACATCAAATAAAAGGCTTTTTCTCAATGAAGAAAACTATCAACAAAATGAATGGGAGAAGATATTTGCAGACCATATATCCAATAAGGGGTTAATATACAAAGTATACAAATAAATCATACACTTTACTATCTTAAAATCAAACAATCCAAGTTTTAAAAAAGGAAGCAATTTTAATGGGCATTTATCCAAAGCAAACATACAGATGACTCTGATACATATGAAAAGATGCTCAATATCACTCACTAGGGAAATGCAAATCAAAACAACAATGAAATATCACCTCACCTGTCAGAATGGCTATTATTAAGACAACAACAACACAAGTATTGGTAAAAAGGGAACTACTGTGTACTGTTGGTGTAATGTAAACTGGTGCTGTCACTGTGAAAACAGTGCGGAGACTTCACAAAAACTTAAAAATAGAACTACCACATGATCCAGAAATCCCACTCTTGAGTATTTATTTGAATATAGAAAAAACACTATTAGAAAAGATATCAGAACCCCTATGTTCATTGCACTATTGTTTACAATGCTCAAGATATGGATGCAAACTTAGGGCCTATCGATTAGCTGAATGGATTAAGCATATGGAGCATCAACATATAAAGGGGCATTGCTCAGCCACAAGCATGAGCTCTTGCCCTTTGCACCAACATGCGCTGACCTAGAGGTTATTATTCTAAGTGAAATAAGTCAAAGATAAATCCATGACTGCACTTACATGTGGGATCTAAAACCCAAAACAAGCAAACAAACACAGCAAAACAGAAACAGAGGAGGACAAACAGGTGGTTGCCAAAGGGGAAGGAGGCCAGGGAATGACTGAAGTAAGTGAAGAGAATGAAAACACACAAACTTCCATAGGCGAGTCATGGGTATGAGATGCATGATGTAGAAAATACAGTCAATAACTATGTGATGTTTTCAAATGGTAAAAAAGACTGCAGTTAGACCTCATGGTGACTATTTTGAAATGTACTGAATTATTGAATCATTACATTGTACAACAGGAACTGGCATAGTACAGTATACCAATTATAGTTCAAAGACAAACAAAGTGATAGAAAAACAGATCAGATTTGTGGTTCCCAAAGGCTGGAGATGGGGGATTGGATGAAAAGGTACAAACTTCCAGTTATAAGATAAATAAGTACTAGGGATGTGATGTACAAAATTACAAATATAATTAACAGTGTTGTGTGTTTTATATGAAAATTGTTTAGAAAGCAAGTCCTAAGAGTTTTTATCACAAGGAAATTTTTTTTTCTATTTTCTTAACTTTGTATCTGTATGAGATGATGGATGTTCACTAAACATTATGATGATCATTTCATTATATATGTAAGTCAGATCATTATGCTCTGTACCTTAAATTTATACAGTGCTTTATGTCAATTAGAGATCAATAAACCTGGAGATAATCAATTAGTCAATACTTAAAGTTAAAAAGGTACAAACTTCCAGTTACAAGATAAATGAGTACTAGGGGCTTATTGTGCAACATGATATACACTGCTGTGTGATATATATGAAAGTTATTAGGAGAGTAAATCCTAGGAGTTCTCATCACAAAAAGAAATTTTTTTCCTCTTACTTTGCATCTATACGAGATGATAGATGCTTACTAAATGTACTTTGATAATCATTTCATAATGTATATAATTCAAATCATTATGCTGTACACATTAAAGTTATATGCCACTGTATGTCAACTATATCTCAATAAAACTGGAAAGAAAAATAATTTTTAAAAAATCAAATTAAGTAAATGGGAATAAGGGTGTGACTCTTGATAAACTGAGATGGTGCATACAAAGCATTCAGCACAGCACTTGATAAAACTAAACACACGATGAATGTAACTGTTTTACAATTATTTGCAAAAGATGAAATTTCATGCAAATGCAGGAAATATACCTTTGAGACTGCTGGAGGGATAGATCTCACCACCAGGGACTCTGCCCACAGAATAGAACATTATTAAGGGAGAATTATAAGAATCATATCAAGAAAATACAGCAAAAGTTCTACAACTGAAATTTGGAAGTAGATGATGAGTACTTAGAAGAAGGATTAATAGAAGGCAGGATTTAAAAATGGGTGAACTATGAAAAAGAAAGAGCTGAGCAGCTACATAAAGTACGAGAAAGTGAAATGGAAGGGGCCATGTATTAAATCCATGAACAATGAGAAAAAAATGTGCCAGATTTATATTCAGCCAAGGTCACTGCTCTCCCAGGAGAGGACCCTTAAAGGAACTAAGCTGGGCTCCTGAAAGAACACGCAGGCAGAAGGAACAACACAAAACTGGTGCAGCATAAAAGGATTGTACACGAATCAAGGGGAAATGGAAAATCTCCTTCCCCAAGGGCGAGCCTAAATTAGACGTTTCCCTGCCTCGTGTACTCAGAAGTAAAGTCCAGGGAGACCCGGCATATTGTGCTCTGATTTTGGGTCTTCCTTGAGCACACATTAAAAGGGGAACTGAAAACATACATGTGCTTTTGATCCCCAAATTTCAGGGCAGAACAGAAACATTAGCAGGACATTACAAGCCACCTCTCTCTGCTACTGATAAAAAGAGGCAAGCCACAAATTCCAGCTTACTACCTGGCCTCAGGGTATAAAGGGTCACCTGGAACCCACTGGACCAGAATAAGATGTCCCTGTTGACAGCAAAGCCATCTTTAGAGGCCTGTCATGTGCTGGCCTGCTAATTCAGGCACCCAGACTTGCATCCTCAGGGTGCCCAAGTTTCTGGTAGCAGGGTGTCCCCTATTCTCAGGGCAGCTCTGTCCAAGGACTTCCTCAGAATGGAAAACTAAGGATACCTCCCACCAACTAGCTGGGCTGTGTCTAAGCTATTAAAAAAAGAAAGTTCTTTAGAAAAGTTTGGGTTGTGAGTCTCTTCTCTGCATTTTTCAACATCCTTCTTTCTCCTTTAGTTCTAAGTGATCAACAACTTTTTTCTCATCCCCTTGGCCTCCATCTCTGAGAATACATTCCAAGTAACTGCCATGCACAAAGCCTCAACACAGGGTACAAAACCTCATCCCCCCTTAAATCCTGGATCTAATGAATTTCTCATTGATCTTCCTTCAGCCCAGGTGTAAAACTCAGGGCTCCATGCAGTGTGGGTACTTCTTAAAATATCCTTATAAATCTTGGCCATCATATTCATTAATTACAGCCCAACCAAGACTCTGGCTGTTAGTTCTGGGTGGCAACTTCATTTATTCCCACATTAAATGCTGTATTTCTGTGGAGCTATTTCAGTCTCACTCCATTACTTAGCTTACCCACCATGTCATCAAGCGATTTCTTTTGAGAGACCCAGCCCATATTTTTAAAAACTGAGATAATATATCCAAGTACTCTGAAAATAGGTAACAGCTAAACATTTGAGTCTTACTATGTCTGAAACACTGTACAAAGTGCTTCAAATGCATTAGTCCATTTAACACACATACACACACACAAATATCTATGAAATAAATACTATTATTATTGCCCTGGTTTTATAAATTGAGGATTAGAAAGATTAAGTAATTGGCCCACAGTTAAATGACTAGGGTCTCCTCCACTGGAATTCAGGTTTCTCTGATTTCAAAGCTCAAACTTTTATTGACCGAACCATAGTAAGTGATTATAAAATTGTAACCACATGCTTTACTAAGCCACAGTATGGAGATATGCACTGAAAAACAAACATAGCATTTTGGAGTTAAAAAGACCTTTAAAATGCTTTAATCCAATATCCAAACTCAGCATATGGGCCCTTGGTCCCCTTGGAGGCAGGCACTGTGCCCAGGGTCACAGAGCTAGTAGATATAGAGCCAAGACTGGGACCCAGGACTCCACATTTTCGGCTACACGCTTTCCCTGCTGAAGTCTGCTGCTGTCCAAATGGTCTATTACACTGGAATTTGTTTTCCCCTGGGTACAGATGAGAGTAGAAGGATCTTTAGAGTGGTGTTAAGTGAATTGAATGTTCCTTCAGCAAATGAAAATGAGAGGCTAATTAGATTCCATAATCACTCTCTCTGATTAACCTTGCACTTCCTCCTGCACCAACGTCTATCTCTCTGATGTCCCTCTGTTGTGATGTGCAGTATCCTCTGCTCAGTCTAAATTTGTCTCCTCACGCATATGTCCTGATCACAAAGCCTGACTTACTTCATTCTTTAACAGCCAGAGACTGTACCCAACCGGATGGGGTTGAGAGCCTGAAATTGTGCTTGTTCTTACGTTTGGTAGTCAGCAGGTACTTATTCTATGATGGTAAAGTTGCAACTTGGAGGGTCTAAATTTAAAACTCACAGAGGCCAGGCAGAAAACTGAAACAAGAAAGTTGGTAGACCTTAGGACATACTGATATTTCAAATGAATGTGGGGAACTAGTAAACTTCAGGGACCACATATCACCCTAAAAAGAGCAGCCGCTCCTCATCAATAGCCAGTGGAGGCTGTGGATTCTGTTTCTCTGACAATAAGTTCTATGAGCATGAGGACTTTGTCACATGTCTTGTTGTATTTCCAATGCACGAAGAGGGCCTGACACATCCAGTTCAGTTCAGTCACTCAGTCATGTCCGACTCTTTGTGACCTCATGAATCGCAGCACGCCAGGCCTCCCTGTCCATCACCATCTCCCGGAGTTCACTCAGACTCACATCCATCGAGTCAGTGATGCCATCCAGCCATCTCATCCTCTGTCGTCCCCTTCTCCTCCTGCCCCCAATCCCTCCCAGAATCACAGTCTTCTACAATGAGTCAACTCTTCACATGAGGTGGCCAAAGTACTGGAGTTTCAGCTTTAGCATCATTCCTTCCAAAGAAATCCCAGGGCTGATCTCCTTCAAAATGGACTGGTTGGGTCTCCTTGCAGTCCAAGGGATTCTCAAGAGTATTCTCCAACACCACAGTTCAAAAGCATCAATTCTTCGGTGCTTAGCCTTCTTCATAGTCCAACTCTCACATCCATACATGACTACTGGAAAAACCATAGCCTTGACTAGATGGACCTTAGTCGGCAAAGTAATGTCTCTGCTTTTCAATATGTTTTCTAGGTTGGTCATAACTTTTCTTCCAAGGAGTAAGCATCTTTTAATTTCATGGCTGCAGTCACCATCTGCAGTGATTTTGGACCCCAGAAAAATAAAGTCAGCCACTGTTTCAACAAAAGTAATGTCTCTGCTTTTCAATATGTTTTCTAGGTTGGTCATAACTTTTCTTCCAAGGAGTAAGCGTCTTTTAATTTCATGGCTGCAGTCACCATCTGCAGTGATTTTGGAGCCCAGAAAAATAAAGTCTGACACTGTTTCCACTATTTTCCTCATCTATTTCCCATGAAGTGATGGGACCAGATGCCATGATCTTCGTTTTCTGAATGTTGAGCTTTAAGCCATCTTTTTTGCTCTCTTCTTTCACTTTCATCAAGAGGCTTTTTAGTTCTTCACTTTCTGCCATAAGGGTGATGTCATCTGCATATCTGAGGTTATCGATATTTCTCCCAGCAATCTTGATTCCAGCTTGTGTTTCTTCCAGTCCAGCATTTCTCAGGATGTACTCTGCATAGAAGTTAAATAAGTAGGGTGACAATATACAGCCTTGACAACCTCCTTTTCCTATTTGGAACCAGTCTGTTGTTCCATGTCCAGTTCTAACTGTTGCTTCCTGACCTGCATACAGATTTCTCAAGAGGCAGTGCCTCCTATGTGTGCCTGACACATAGGAGGCACTAAATAAATATTTTCTGAATGAATGAAACTTCCATTTTGGAAGCTCTACAGTGTATTCTATCTTTAGTCTAAAGATAGTCCTTGTTCTCCTAAAGGAATGCAATACATGATTGCTCTGGAATAAGGGAACTGTGTAGAGATATTGATTTCAACCACAGGGCATTTCATTTCAACTTGAGGGACACGTCCAGAGTAAAGAGAATAATGGAACATGGTTCACCAGTTCCAGTGTTGCTAGCCAGGTACCCTACTAGCCTAGAAAGGACCATTCAATGATAGGAAGAGTTTTTAGTAGGAAAGTCTTACTTCAGGCTCTAAACAGTTGTGAAGTGAAACTGTTGGTTGCTGAGTCGTGTCTGACTCTTTGCCATCCCATGGACTGTAGGGCACCAGATTCTTCTATCCATGGAATTCTCCAGGCAAGAATACTAGAATGGGTAGCCATCTCCTTCTCTAGGAGATCTTCCTGACTCAGGTATTAAACCTGGGTCCTCTGCATTACAGGCAGATTCTTTACCCTCTGAGCAACCAGGGAAGCCCACTAAAAGGTTATAGGACCTTAAACAGATCTGGCCTCTCTCTGATACAGTTTCCTTCTCTTTAAAAGGAGGCGATTAGGTCCCTTTGACTACTATGGGAAATGTACACATCTAGGAATCCCAAATGTCATTAATAGAGCCAAGTGATGTCATAGAAATGCATGAGAAACTACTATGAACAATCATGCAAGAAATTGGACAACCTAGAAGAAATGGATCAATGTCTAGAAACATACAGTCTATCAAGACTGAATCATAAAGAAATAGAAAATCTAAAAAGACCAATTACTAGTAAAGAGATGGAATAAATAATGAAAAGGACCAGATGGCTTCACTGGTGAATTCTATTGAACATTTAAAGAAGAACAAATGCCAACCCTTCTCAAAATCTTCAAAATATGCGAGAGGAGGGAACACTTCCAAACTCACTTTAAGAGACCAGCATTACCCTCCTAGGAAAGTCAGATAAGGGCATCATGAGAAAATAAAATTGTATGCCAATATACCTGATGAACATAGAGGCAAAGTTTTCAGCAAAATACTAACTGGATTCAACAGCATTTTAAAAGAATCATACACCATGATCTAGTTTGATTTATTCCTTGCATGTAGAAGTGAAATCGCTCAGTCATATCCGACTCTTTGTGACACCATGGACTGTAGTCTGCCAGGCTCCTCCCTCCATGGAATTCCCCAAGCAAGAGTACTGGAGTGGGTTGCCATTTCCTTCTCCAGGGGATCTTCCCAACTCAGGGATCGAACCTGGGTCTCCTGCATTCCAGGCAGATGCTTTAACCTCTGAGCCACCAGGGAAGAAGGATGGCTAAAATACACAGAGCAATAGATGTGATAAACCATATTAACATAATGAAAGATAAAAATCATATATATAATCACCTCAATAGTTGCAGAAAGAACATTTAACAAAATTCAACATCTTTTCATGATAAAAAAATCTCTCAACAAATTAGGTATAGAATAAATGTACCTCAGCATAATAAAGGCCATATAGAAAATGCCAACAGCTAACATGCTTGATGGTAAAAAGTTGAAGACTTTTCCTCCAAGATCAGGAACAAAACAAGGATGCCCACTTTTGCCACTTATATTCAACATAGCACTAAAAATCTTAGCCCCAGCAATTGGGTAAGAATAAATAAATAAAAGCCATCCTAATCTGAAAGGAAGAAGTAAAACTGCTTGCAGATAACATAATCTTATTTATATACAGAAAACCCTAAAGACTTAACCAAAAATTCTTGAAGCTAATAAACAAATTCAGTAAAGTTGCAGGATACAGTGGAGAAGGAAATGGCAACCCATTCCTGTATTCTTGCCTAGAGAATCCCATGGACAGAGGAGCCTGCTGTCCATAGGGTTGCACAGAGTCAGACATGACTGAAGTGACTTAGCATGCATGCATGCACGCATTAGAGAAGGAAATGGCAACCCACTCCAATATTCTTACCTGGAGAATCCCAGGGACAGAGGAGCCTGGTAGGCTGCCATCTGTGGGGTCACACAGAGTCAAACATGACTGAAGCAACTTAGCAACAGCAGCAGCAGGATACAATTGCATTTTTGCAGAAATCAGTTGCATTTTTATACACTAACAGAAAATTGTCCCCCCCATCAAGATTAAGAAAGCAATTCAATTTATGACATCATCAAGAATACTAAAAAATAAACTTAGCCAAGAAGGTAAAGGTGAAAGATCTGTGCCCTGAAATTATAAGCATTGATGAAGGAAATTAAAGACACAAATAAATGGAAAGATATCCCATGCTCATGGATTAGAAGGAGTAATATTGTTAAAATGTCCATAATACCCAAAGCAATCTACAGATTCAATGCAACCTTTATCAAAATCCCAATAGCATTTTTCACAGAAATAGAAAAAAAATCCCCCAACTGTGTAAGGAACCAATTAAAAAACCCCATATCACAATGTAATCTGAGAAAGAACAAAGCTAGAGACATCATACTTCCTGATTTCAAATTATGCTGCAAAGCCACAGTAAGCAAAATAGTGTGGTACTGCCACAAAAATGAACACATAAACCAATGGAACAGACTAGAGAGTACAGAAATAAACCCACACATATATAAGCACCTCATCTTTGATAAGGGTGACAAGAATGAGACAAGGATAGTCTCCTCAATAAACAGTATGGGAAAAACTGGATATCTGCAGGCAAAAGAATAGCGCTTGAAGTTTACACCACACACAAATACTAATTACAAATGGACTAAAGACGTAAGAGTNCCAGGCAGATGCTTTAACCTCTGAGCCACCAGGGAAGAAGGATGGCTAAAATACACAGAGCAATAGATGTGATAAACCATATTAACATAATGAAAGATAAAAATCATATATATAATCACCTCAATAGTTGCAGAAAGAACATTTAACAAAATTCAACATCTTTTCATGATAAAAAAATCTCTCAACAAATTAGGTATAGAATAAATGTACCTCAGCATAATAAAGGCCATATAGAAAATGCCAACAGCTAACATGCTTGATGGTAAAAAGTTGAAGACTTTTCCTCCAAGATCAGGAACAAAACAAGGATGCCCACTTTTGCCACTTATATTCAACATAGCACTAAAAATCTTAGCCCCAGCAATTGGGTAAGAATAAATAAATAAAAGCCATCCTAATCTGAAAGGAAGAAGTAAAACTGCTTGCAGATAACATAATCTTATTTATATACAGAAAACCCTAAAGACTTAACCAAAAATTCTTGAAGCTAATAAACAAATTCAGTAAAGTTGCAGGATACAGTGGAGAAGGAAATGGCAACCCATTCCTGTATTCTTGCCTAGAGAATCCCATGGACAGAGGAGCCTGCTGTCCATAGGGTTGCACAGAGTCAGACATGACTGAAGTGACTTAGCATGCATGCATGCACGCATTAGAGAAGGAAATGGCAACCCACTCCAATATTCTTACCTGGAGAATCCCAGGGACAGAGGAGCCTGGTAGGCTGCCATCTGTGGGGTCACACAGAGTCAAACATGACTGAAGCAACTTAGCAACAGCAGCAGCAGGATACAATTGCATTTTTGCAGAAATCAGTTGCATTTTTATACACTAACAGAAAATTGTCCCCCCCATCAAGATTAAGAAAGCAATTCAATTTATGACATCATCAAGAATACTAAAAAATAAACTTAGCCAAGAAGGTAAAGGTGAAAGATCTGTGCCCTGAAATTATAAGCATTGATGAAGGAAATTAAAGACACAAATAAATGGAAAGATATCCCATGCTCATGGATTAGAAGGAGTAATATTGTTAAAATGTCCATAATACCCAAAGCAATCTACAGATTCAATGCAACCTTTATCAAAATCCCAATAGCATTTTTCACAGAAATAGAAAAAAAATCCCCCAACTGTGTAAGGAACCAATTAAAAAACCCCATATCACAATGTAATCTGAGAAAGAACAAAGCTAGAGACATCATACTTCCTGATTTCAAATTATGCTGCAAAGCCACAGTAAGCAAAATAGTGTGGTACTGCCACAAAAATGAACACATAAACCAATGGAACAGACTAGAGAGTACAGAAATAAACCCACACATATATAAGCACCTCATCTTTGATAAGGGTGACAAGAATGAGACAAGGATAGTCTCCTCAATAAACAGTATGGGAAAAACTGGATATCTGCAGGCAAAAGAATAGCGCTTGAAGTTTACACCACACACAAATACTAATTACAAATGGACTAAAGACGTAAGAGTAATGCCTGAAACCACAAACCTCCAGAACAGAGAAAAGGCTCCTTGACATTAGCTTTGGCAATGGCTTTTTGGAATGAAACCAAAAACAAAGACAACGAAAGTAAAAATAAAATATTGTGACTTCATTAAACTAAAGCACTTTCACATGACAGAGGAAACAACAAAATGAAAAGACAATGTACGAATGACAAAAAAAAAATTTCATATCTTTCAAATATCTGATAATAGGTTAATAATCAACATATGAAACAAACTCACAGAACTCAATAGGTAACAATAATAACAACCAAAGTACTCCATTTAAAAATGGGCAAAGAACCTGAATAGACATTTTTCAAGGAAGACAGACAAATGGCCAAAACGTATAGAAAGAGGTGCTCGATATCATTCATCATCAGGGAAATGTAAATGAAAACGACAGTGGTTTATCACTTCGCATCAGAACGGCTATAATCAAAAAGTCAAAAGATACGAAGCATGGACAAGGGGATGGAGAAAAGGGCTGTTGTTCAGTCGTTAAGTCGTGATCAGTTCTGTGTGACCCATGAACTTCAGCATGCCAGGCTCCTGTCTTCTACTACCTCTTGGAGCTTGTTCAAATTCATGTCCCTTCAGTCAGTGATGCCATCTATCTGATGGAGGAAAGGGTACTCTTGTACATGTTGATGAGAATATAAATTTTCATAGCTATAATGGAAAATATTATGGACATTCCTCAAACAAAAATAGGACTCTTATGTGATCAAGAAATTCTGCTTCTGGATATACATAAGAAGGAAATTAAATCAGTATCTGGAAAAGATATCTGCACTCCCATGTTCACTGAAGCATTATTCACAGCAACCAAGATATGGAAACAACTTAAGTGTCTGCTGATGGATGAATGGGCACGTACATTATCAGACACAGAGATACAGATACTGCATAATCTCATTCATGTGTAGAATATGAAGTCAAAATCAGAAGCAACAAAGAACGGTGGTGGTCATGGGCTGGGGATTGGGGCAAATGGGGAAATGTTGGTCAAAGGGTATAAACTTTCAGTTATAAACTGACTAAGATGTGGGATCTAATGTAAAGTATGCTTACTCTAGTCAATACTGCATTATATACTTGAAACTTACGAAAAGAGTAGATCTTAAGTACTCTCATCAAAAAAATACATAAATAAAGATAATTATGTGAGATGATACATGTGTTAATTAGCTTGATTGTGGTAATCATTTCACAATCTATACACATATCAAGTCATTGCATCATACAGCTTAAATATATATAATATTTTCTGTCAATTATACCTCAATAAAGCTGGAAAAATGCATCAACATACAATAAATAAATAAAGAGTTCAACCCACCACCCATCTCTCCTAGCTACTATTTGAGACACCAAAAGGTCAGCAACAAAGTAACAGTGTAATTATCTAAAACTCCATGATGTAATGCAACATTGGACATTATTCCCATAGACAATCCCAAAGGCTGATTCCCTCAACCTGTAAGTTCAGAGCAGTAGTGGCAATCTAGACTCAAAGTGAAAGTGAAGTTGCTCAGTCCTGTCCGACTCTTTGTGACCCCATGGACTGTAGCCTACCAGGCTCCTCTGTCCATGGAATTTTCAAGCAAGAGTACTGGAGTGGGTTGCCATTTCCTTTTCCAGGGGATCTTCCCAACCCAGGGATCGAACCCAGGTCTCCCGCATTGCAAGCAGACACCTTACCATCTGAGCCACCAGGGAACCCATGGAGTTCTCCAGGCCAGAATACTGGAGTGGGTAGCTTTATCCCTTCTCCAGAAGATCTTCCCAACCAGGGATTGAACCAGAGTCTCTTGCAGTGCAGCCGGATTCTTTACCAACTGAGCTATCAGGGAAGCCTCTGAGGAGTTATAACAAACCATAAATGCATATGCATGTGTGAATAGAGTGGTCTGACTTATGTGGATACATAATAATCCTCATTCAGCTAGTGTTCATCATTCATGGATTTAACTCCCCTCTCCATCTCCTGCTTATAATTTTTTATTCCATTTTACTAAGACAGGCACCATTTACAGTAGATTCTGCGCTAAGGACGAGACCTAATTGTTCTCTTCCTATATTCTATTCCACATGGAGTATATATTCACATGTGTGTATGTGTGTGTGTGTGTGTGTGTGTGTGTGTGTGTGTGTGTATGCAACCGCTCACACAGATGCGATTGCATATCACTTTGTAAAACGTCAGGTGTGATCTAGCCACTCATTAATAACACCTAATTCTGCATTTCTGGGTAAATATCTAAATTGTCACTTTTCTTGTGTCATTTCTTCCTGTGTTGTCACTTTGGTACTTCAAAGAATCAAAATGTGGAAATTCTTTTAGTTCTTAAAAATGCTACCTTCAAAGGAGAAATTCTCTGAGCTGACATGAATAGTTCTGTATCACTATTCTTCCCCATACAGATTTCCAATTTGAGACTGCAGTTTGGTGTTTTTTTCTGATACCACACATAATAATTGGTTATAATTAGGTATAATTGCTTCTAGGAATGAGTACAGTATCTAATGGTGTTTAAAATAAAGTGGCCCTTGAATGTCAAAGCAACTTATTTACCTTGCCCAGAGACTTCTGTAAGAAACCTAGAAGCCACGTTGGATAAAATTTAGGACTCATGGGCACTGGGGCTTTGAGGGAAAACAGAGGCCAAGGAAGCTAAGGGCTTGGGTTCTGGGACTCAAGCCACAGCATGTGACCTGGATAAATGAAATTCAATGTCTAGCTTTTTCTCTTAAAAAGTAGATTGAAACCAGAAGTCCTATAACAGGAGGCGATTTACAACACAGAAATTGTTCAAAACAAATATTTGATAGAGGCCAGAACACTTTCTGCCTAGAAAGTAGAAATATTATAGCCATAGGTGTGAAACAGACACAAAATGAATTGAAACACAAGTAAGTGAGACTGTTTACCATCCTGCATACTTTAGGAGCAAAACATTGTGGGAATCGAGCCTGAGGTGATGGGACCTACAAATGAAGACAGAGGAAAAGAGATAAGGCTATGAGACAGACAACCCAGACATTCACGGGTGATGTTGTGAGTGAAATATCAATATGTCCTGCCATGGCTCTCTGCTCCATAAATCCCCAGCTAATAAGGTACCTATGACAGAGGTGCTCTTTAACAACTTTGAGGGTGTAATAATTGATGGCATAGCCAGCTGGTTGCTGCAATCAGATATAAATTAAATCATCTTTATTGTTTTACGCTTCCTCTGACTCCCTACCCCCTCCCAGTCCAGCTACCTTTTCAGACTCGCTAAACCAATCCTGAGACAAGAATATATCTGCATCACTTACCAAATGACAAGAGCCAGAGCGAAATAGAGAGGGAAGAGGATAAGGAACAAGTTTCAAACAATTCTCAGTTCCTTGGGCCAAAGAGTACGGTCTTATTTTGTGTTTCGTTTTGTTCTATTTTGGTTTTCAAATGCTAAACAATTCTTTCCCATACTTTCTTTGCCCACCTGGACCAGGTCTAGCAACGGCTAAGCATCCTTTAAGAAACATGGCTTGGGGAAATCTGGTAGGCC
Organism: Oreotragus oreotragus; assembly: GCA_006410675.1. NCBI lineage: Eukaryota > Metazoa > Chordata > Mammalia > Artiodactyla > Bovidae > Oreotragus > Oreotragus oreotragus. The sequence continues at coordinate 79,107 of SJYX01001405.1, forward strand.
AGTCCCTCTGGTCCACCAGATGATGAAGACAAGGTCATTCCCTCATGTTGCTTACTCTCTGGATAGCAGGGAGGGAGGGGAGACAGACATGCATGGACTGTTGTGATGAGGTGTGACTGGAGCTACAATGGAGATCTAGCTGAGAGAAGAAAGGAGGGTGAGATAAAGGCAGCATGCCTAGGGAAAATTCAGGGCAGGTGCCTAGAAGCAAATGGAGGAGGAGAGAGAAGGTCTGGGTCAGACAGGGCTTGTTCTACATTACCTTCCCTGTCTCTTTCTCCTTGTCCTGACACAAAGGGTCCTGGCAGCACATGTGACAGAGTGCTATCTTGAATCACCAGGAAAGATTCCTAGGTTAAAAAACTCATTAGAATACTTGTCAAAGTAACAAAATAATACATGTTCAACGCGTACTAAGTCGCTTCAGTCGTGTCTGACTCTCTGCAATGCCATGGACCATAGCCCACCAGGCTTCTCGGTCCATGGGATTCTCCAGGCAAGAATACTGGAGCGGGTTACCATTTCCTCCTCCAGGGGATCTTCCTGACCCAGGAATTGGAACTGGGTCCCTTATGTCTCCTGTACTGAAGGTGGATTCTTTACCCACTAGTGCCCCCTTGGTGATGGTTATTGTATTAACTTGACAATGATGCCAACGATATGATGATGAAACTGATGATGTCAATGGTAGGAACACAATGTCATAAATGAGTCTTAAAATGTCCTCTTTCTCTTTTAGCTCTTCCAAGGGTTTTGCATTTCCAATATTTATAATTCCTTCATTCAGTTTAACGTTGTCTATAGGCTGGTAGTGTCTCTTTACAAAAAAATGTGGATTAGATTGTCTTGATGGAATAAAAATGTCTAAAAGAGTGAAAATCTGGGAAGAAGAGGGACAGACATGCTTGTTCATTCTGAGTCCTTAAAACGTCTGGCTCTGACTGCCCACTCATAGGCTGCAGCCCAGCAGACAAGGGCAAACAGCAAACTGAGCTGGCTATGACCAGGTGGGACTATCAATCATGATGAGAGTTGAAATTGAATCAAACAGGGGCACCTGTGCACACTATTTCACAATGCAAGCAACATGAAAAACACAATCTTGTGAAATAAACCTTGTTGCTTACCATTGGGCAACAATTCCTTCCACCCTCTCCTTAGGGCTTGAGCTGCTTCCTGGCTCCTAAGAGCTATTCAGAGGCTCACACGAACATTTCACTCTATGGAGACATCTGGGAGATATTATACATTTGGATCCAGACCACCACCAAAAGCAGATCAAACTGCACATAAAAAATGTTTATATTGCACTGTAACCTATTACATATGCAACAGCGTTATGTCTAAAAAGCAACGTGCTGTGCTATGCTAAGTCACTTTAGTCGTGCCCAACCCTTTGCCACCCTATGGACCATAGCCCACCAAGCTCCTCTGTCCATGGAATTCTCCTGGCAAGAATATTGGAATGAGTTGCCGTGCCCTCTTCCAGAGGATCTTTCTGACTCAGGGATTGAACCTGCATCTCTAAAGCCTCCTGCATTGGCAGGCAGGCTCTGTGCCACTAATGCCACCTGGCAAGCCCCCAAGAGCAATGTCCATATATTAATTAAAAATACCTTAGGAATGATGCTAAAGCTGAAACTCAAATATTTTGGCCACCTCATGTGAAGAGCTGACTCATTGGAAAAGACTCTGATGCTGGGAGGGATAGGGGGCAGGAGGAGAAGGGGACGACCGAGGATGAGATGGCTGGATGGCATCATGGACTCGATGGATGTGAGTCTGAGTGAACTCCGGGAGATGGTGATGGACAGGGAGGCCTGGCATGCTGCGATTCATGGGGTCACAAAGAGTCGGATACAACTGAGCGACTGAACTGAACTGAACTACCTTGTTGCTCAATGGTAAAGAATCTACCTGCCAATGCAGGAGATACAGGCTCAATCCCTGGTCTGGGAGGATCCCACATGCTATGGGACAACTAAGCCTGCGTACCGCAACTGCTGAGCCTGTGCTCTAGAGCCTGGGAGCTGCAGCTACTGACCCCATATACCACAACTATGAAAGCCTGCATGCCCTACAGCCTGTTCTCTGCAGTAAGAGAAGCCACCATGAGAAGAAACCTATGAACCACAGCTAGAGTATTCCCTGCTTGCCGCAGCTATAGAAAGTCTGCTCAACAACGAAGACCCAACCCAGCCAATGAATAAACAAAAGTATTTAAAAAATACTTTGTTAAAAAAAAGTGCTAACCCTCATCTGTAACTTCCATGAATACTAATCTTTCGGCAATAATAACATCAAAGATCCCTGACCACAGGTCACCATAATAAATACAATAATGATAAGCTTGAAATACTTTGAGGATTACCAAAATATGACACAGAAACTTGAAGTTAACAAATAATGAAAAAAATGGTGTGCATAAGTTTGCTTGATGCAGGATTGCTGGAAACCTCAGATTTATAAGACAAAAAAACAACACAGTATCTGATAAAATGAGGTATGCCTGTAAATTTACTATATATAGAAGGCTTCTTAGTTTAAAAAAAAAAGTGAACAAATTTCTGTGCAGAAAGTGATTTAGGGAAAACAGGTAGAGCTGAGCTAGCGATAAGTGGGCAGCAGGATCTAAGGCTGCCTACCATCTGGTGCTCATTTTCAGGGTTCCAGGATGCTGAGACGTTTCCTCAACACCTCCCTATTAAATCTTGATGACAGAGGAAATGGCACAATGAAACAGTTCTCCTATTCTCTGTCAAAGATTATCCTGTCCCCCTAGAGGTAACCATCAGGCTTATATCAATTTGAGCAAATTTATCAGTTCCAGGTTGGGAGTCAGGGTTGGTGGCTAATGAGGGTTGTAGGGAGGGAGGCGGGTTCACTGTACTCCACTGGGTGCTGAGAAGTCAGGAATGTTGGGAAAGAGGCACAGTAGGGACAAGAAAGAAGACAAGACAGAAGAGGGCAGTAGGGCTACTGAGAACACTCGCCCGCTGCTTAGCACGATGCACACTTGGCCTTGGCCCAGGCTCTGCACTAGGCATAGGACTGGGGAGGAAGTAAGGGTGAGAAGAGACATGCAGACTTTCAACTTGGAATCTATCCAGAGGTATTCCTGCCCACCCCATCCCCATCAAACATATGCAAATGGCAATGGTAATAAACTCAGATAATGATAGAGTCAGCGTTTAAACTCACCACAGAATGCATAAATTACAGGGGAGGCTGTCACAGATGCAAAGGCTGGATGCTTTATTGCTGCGAAGAGGAAATTCTGATTCGCAGGTGCTAACTGGGTATCTCAGGCCAGGCAGGGAGTCCCCTCACTCTGGGACTGCTACAGGGCTTCCTACAAGGAAAAGAAGTTTGAGGTCAGGCTATGCTGCTGTTGGGTGTGCAAACTGCTCTCGTAGGTTCAAGGTCTTTCTTCCAGCCAGACAAAGCAGCCCAGACGCCATCTTTACAGCACAGCTGCCTGCTCACTCTACTCCAGCTTCGCAGGCTGCCTTGCTATTGCTGGAACCTGCCAGACACACTCTTGCCTCTGCCCGGTTTGCTCTGCCTGCATCCTTCTTCCAGAAAGATGTGTGTTTCACTCCATTACCTCCTTCAGGTCTTGACTCAATTTATGCTCTAGTCACTCAGTCATGTCTGATTCTTTGCAACCGCATGCACTGTAGCCTGCCAGGCTCCTCTGTCCATGGAATTCTCCAGGCAGGAATTCTGGAGTGGGTTGCCACTTCCTACTCCAGGGGGATCTTCCCAACCCAGGTCTCCTGAATTGCAGGAAGATTCTTCACCATCTGAGCCACCAAGGAAGGCTTTCTCAAAGAGGCTCACCCAAACAACTCTGTTTATAATTACAACACTTCATGCCTCCTTACCTTGTCCATAAAATTCACCATCTTTTAATATACTATATAATTTACTTGTGCTATCTACGTTATTTATTGGATGTACTGTTTATTATCTGTCTCCCTATGTTAAAATATAAACTCCTTGAAGGTAGGAAATTTTGCCTGTTTTGTCTCCCCTATATTTCACACAAACACACAAAGTAACCCAAGCATCTGGAACAGAGTCTGGTAATGAATAGGTATTTCATAATTAAACATTTGCTAAACACATTATTAAAAGCTGTCTCCTTTAGAAGTCAGGAGGAAGAGAAATTTTCTTCTCAATAATGGTAACTGAAACTTGTAACATTTGTTTCAGGGACTCTCTCCTTTCCCAAATTGTGATTTGTTACTGACTCAAGACTGAATGTTCTTACCAATGAGTGCAACACATATGGTTCAGAAGCATATCCTCTCCCCAGAGAAGCCCGGAGACCTGGGGCAAGTACACATCAGTTTGATTTCTCCCATGCTCACATAAAGACCAACTTGAAGAATCATTATACATTATACCTTTTAGAACTGGGAATGAACTTACATCCTGTCCAATCATCTTATTGGAAAAATAAGGCATGGGAGATTGGATGGTTTGCCCAGGCTCACACATCCAATTAGTTGGAACAATGAGATCAAATACCATGGCTGTTAATTTCCTACCCAGTGTAAGACTCTTTTCCCCCATGCTGTCTCTGTGCAGTTTTACTACACGTTTTGTTATCTAGGTGTTCGACATAGCACAAAACTTCACTCTCTTAACAGTTATTTTTTAAGGGCTCCTTCAGGGATCCATTTTTCACAGCATATCTCTGCTTCAGCACCTCTGCACATGGACAGCAGCCAACCCAGTTTATTCTAGCTAGTCTATGCTTTACTGAACATTTGATTCCTTCGGCTTCTGTTTACATGATTAGCCAGTGCTCATCCTTTGCCTTCAAAAGTAAGCCTTTTCTAAGGGTTTGATGATCCATGCAAGTCTCAGTAACTTTCATGTCTAGTAGTCTACATAGAATTTTCAGCCTGTGGGCATTGATAGTAACAATACCTAAAGCAAAATGCTGAAAACTAGTTCTCTGGGAGACTAATGGACACTTTGATATTAAATAAATAAGTGTGCATATATTTACATAAACAAATGTAAATAACTTTCCTTCAGTGTCTTTTTAAAAGTTCATTACACATTTCCAAGAGAGGCGTACTGTATGCATCATTTCTCAATCTAAATTGACCATGAAATATTTTATTGTGCAGCATTCTACAGATCTAATGAGAACATGTTTGGGAAATACTTCCCTACAGGGCCAAAATATCTAAGGGCAGGAGGGAATGTGTAGCATGGAAGAAGAAAAGCAGGAGACAAGATTAAAAAAAAAAAAAAAAAAGTAGGTATAGAAGTCCAAGAATAGTAGAGTTATAGAATAGTAAAAATATAAGGATGAATCAAAGATTCATCAGATCTCTCAAGACAAGAGGCCTCTCTCCTAGATCTAGCCATCTCCCATAAGATGACTAGGTGCTCATTAGCAGGGCCCAAGCCCCTGAAGTTCTAAACACAAATCACCAAGGAGCTGAAATCCACCCCTAAGCCTCTGATTTTAGCGGCTTATGCCTTTCCAGAAGAATTAACTTGCCTACTGAAATGGCTCCTGCCCAGGGCTAGAAAAGTTTGAATAAAATGCATTTAGCTACTATCTAAAGATCTTAAGTCATTGCGCTAAATGCAAGAGCCTTTTGTTAAAAATCACACTCAACTAGATATTGAGGTTTATTACATACTTTCTCCAATTTTCCTTCTCCCTTTATGTAATCTCAGCTGGGCTGATTTGCCTGCATTCTTTCCAGTGGAATTTTCTTATTACTCCCAAGACACAACAGAGAATCTCCAACCCTGTACAGAGGGGCACGTGGCTGCATCTGGATTAGAAAAAAAGGGGCTATTTATACTCAAATCAATAGGCAGATTTTAGCATAACATTGCAGGCTTTCTGCAAGAGAATGAAAGAAAAGAAAATGCAGTTCCTTTTCCATTCTTCTTTACTGTATTATTTGCCCCAAAGTATGCTTGTCACATGGCCCAGAGCAGTGTGATCTAATAATGATAGGCCTGCTTGGCATAAGGGAGGGGAAAATCCAGCTGCACTGGGGGTTTCAGGGGATGGCTCAGACAGCTGGCCCAGCCCTCACCCCGTGTGTATTTCAGAGAAAACACTCAGTATGTTGCTCATCTCACTTGCATGTAATTCTTCCCAATGTTGAACCTGACTCTGGATGAAAGCTGTGCAGAGCCTCTTGTCTCTCAAACAACCAGAGGGCCAGGAAACCTTGGATAATACCAAAGTAAACAAACCTGAGGCCACAGAAGTCTTTGATTCCATTCCAGTTGGGAGTCTCTCCAAGTTTGTACTCAAACTGGCCAGCCTGTGGCCTCCCAACCCAGCTGTGAGGAAGAGCCAAATAGCCTGCCTCTTTCTGCAGCTTTAATTAACCCCTGGGCTTAGTGAAGCCAGTGGGAAATGCTTCAAGATAAGAGATTCCTAAGTCAAAGTTTTGAAATTTTTAAATGAAGGGATGGGTAGCCCCTCCATAAACCTGAAGGAGGCAGGAGAGAGCAGAGAGTCCCCCTGCAGCCATCCTAGGGGACACTCATCCTTTAGGCTGCTCCAAGGACATCCATCAAGACAAACTGACAGGCCACAGCACAACCACTATGTTCCTAAGTCTGTTCGTGCCAAGGACTGGCAGTTCCCTCTGCCATTCTCAGGACAAATTCCCCACTTTCATCTATTTGCACCTGTTAAGTCTTAGTGCCAGGAGCAGTAACCCATGCCTACCGAGTCACTTCATAAAGGCATATAAGAAAATTCTTGGCTGCTGTAACTCAACCCATTCTGTGCTTTGTCTTCCAGGACACTGAGTGAGCAGTGACTGCAGGAAGTCTGGAACATGAGACAGAGTACAATGGACCTCCCACCTCCAACAGCTATTGAGTTCTAGCTCCTCTTGCTTCCTACATGCACCGATTGGTAAGCCTGGGATCTGACCAGCTCTATGAAACTCTTTGTTGCTATTGCTGCTTAGTTGCTAAGCCATGTTGGACTCTTTTGTGACCCCGTGGACTGTAGTCCACCAGGCCCGTCTGTCCATAGGATTTGCCAGGCAAGAATACTGGGAGTGGGTTGCCATTTCCTCCTCCAGGGGATCTTCCCAACCCAGGGATCAAACCCATGTCTTCTGCTTGGCAGGTGGATTCTTACCATTGAGTCACCTATGAAGTCCATGAAACTCTTTACTTATATCCAATTCCTAGTAAGAGTCCGCAACTGACCAATAGATTATTCTCTCCTAAAACTGTTACAATAAGCTATTATTATATGGGTGGAAAGATCTCTGCCAAGGATCAACAATGCACTCACTTTAGATCTGGGATGAAAGTAAGAACATCACGTTTCATCAAAACACTTGGATGAGAACATTGCAGGGTTCAAAATCATAGCTCTAGACCATGTATCAAGTCACAGGAAGAAATTTAAAAAAAAAAAAAGAACTTTTGTTAGAGGGAAACAGAGAAAACAAAATATCTACAAGTTCTGGGGTTTTTTAAAGGTATTTTGCAAAACGTCTCAAGAGGGAGATAAGATTCATTTCTGCCCTTACATAAAAATGCTGTGGACTGGGACTTTCCTGGTGGTCCAGTGGTTAAGAATAAGCCCTGCGATACAAGGGATGTGAGTTTTATACCTGGTAAGAGATCTAAGATCCCACATGCTGAGGAGCAGCTATGCCCACACACTGCAACTTCTGAGCCCACACATCACAACTGGAGAGTCCCTATGCCACAATGAAAGATCCCACTAAGACCCAACACAATCAGATAGTTTTATAAAAAAATCTTGTGGACTGCATAGGAATGTACTTCCTTAAGTACTATATTAGGAAAACACCTCTCAGGCAATATAAATACTCAAATAAATAAAATAAAACCTTAAAGAGGTACACGTCATTATATAAACCCATGTGTGGAAGGCAACTTCATTCAAGGACTCAAAATTGGATGAGCATTAAAGGTGATGGAAGGGCTTGATATGCCTAGCATGGAGTATCTAGTGTGATTTCCTAGTGTTTCTGATCCTCTCAGAAAGGGAACAGATCTTTCCAAATGAATACTTGAATTATATAAGTTAAGGTAATGTAAGCAGTTGTAACAAATCTATTTCAAAATTTTAGTACCCTTACAAACTAGAGGTGTATTTCTCACTTAAATAGCATTCCAGTGGTGTTCCTGGTAGGTAAGCTACTTTTCTCTGGTTGGTGATTGAAAGACCCTCCTTGTGCCTTTGTTATTCCTTTAGAGCCTTAAAGTCATGTGTTCTACTCTGGCAGATGAAAAACCAGAACACTTCTTAATATCCTTGGCCTTGAGGTGGCACTATTATTTTTGTTTATACTCAAATTGGTGAGAACTAGCCATATGGCCTCCCTAGGTGCAGAAGAACTGGGAAATAGAATTCCTAGATGTGCAACTGCTTTACAAGAACAACTCAGTAATACAGGAAGACATGCATGAATTTTGGTTTAAAGTTTGCCATCTTTGCCTCAGAGATACACATCACAGCAAACCAGGAGGATCAGATGCAGCCACTCTACCCAGTGGCCAACATGTGTTATCAATTATTTTTGTTATTGAAGAGGAGATAAATGACTTCAGGGAAGAGGCAAAACATATATTAAAACAATCCAACAAACTTTAATCCTTTGGCTTCTCCCATGATTCTTGTTCCCAAACTAGTTACTTCATTCTAATAATTTTTGAGCTATTAAATGTTATATGGAGACTTCCATGTAAAGCTGACCCAGTAAGGGTAATTATACTCCAAAAGCCGCTTTCTAAAGTCACAAAAGAACGACAAAAAATAGTTTTTAAAACTTTGCCTATAAAGCAAGCAAACAGCTATAAACAATGAAGCAGATTGCCAAATACTGAGAAATTTGTACAAAGGAGAAGGAAGATTCTAGAAACTGACATAGCTCCTCAGTTCAAAAAAGATCCTTAAAAGCACAGGAAAGGCTGGTTAATAAAAATTTTGAGGAGAAGCAGATGAATGTTACAGTACTCAGGGGAGAAAAACTCTAAGAAGAAACAATGCTGACATCTGATTTATGTTGTCTCTGATTTTAACCCTTAGCTAAGGGTGGGGTGACTGGGGTGAAACAAGGTGAAAATGACATCTTGATCACCAGATCACAAGGCAGAAAGCCTGTGATTTCTGAGAACTTATTCTAAGCCTAACCAACATCTTAAAAGCTGAAAATTGTGGGCAGCTAATATTCCAAGAGCAAAATAAAGAATTAAGTAAAGGAATATGGACAAAAACATGTGAAGATTATATTGAACACTCAAAGAGAAGTAACCAAAAGAGGAAATGCTCTTTTAAATAAGTAATTCTTCTACTTATACACAACTAATCTCTCTCTTGATAAATAATGATTAAAATTTCAATATATATGTTCAAAGGAGAAAATAAGAGTTCAAAGAGAACACTATAAAACAATAAGAGAAAACAGAGAGAATCCTGGGGGGGTGGGGTGGCGAAGATCTTCCAATTCAGGCCACATAAACCTCCCACAGAGTGTGTTCCAATAAATAAGTTCACAGGGTTAAATTTTTTGTAAAAATCAGCTAGAAGCAACAGTGACAATGATAAAACAGAACCCAGATGCTTGAATTATCAGAAAGAGGAGTATTAAATAGCTCCTTTTTTTGAGAAAATAATTTCTAAAATAAGGTGCAATATTATCAAACTTGACCAGGTCGATGTGAAGATCAAATATAATTTATTGAAATAAACAAATAACTGAAAAGTTCAGTATAATTGACTACAAAGAGGCTCCAGGAAACTTCCTGGGGGAAATGGTAATATTTTCTAATTCATTATGCTTGGTTGGTATGTGGCTATATAAACAATTGCCTAAACTCATAAGCTAAATATGTAAGAACTGTGCACTCTATTATGTTAACTATATCTCAGTTTTTTAAAAAGAGTCCATGAAATAATTGAACAGAATATTATACATCCAAGAGAGAGTTAGAGAATAAGATAGATGGAGAATGCTTCTCAGACACATTGTTTTAATAGAAAATATTAAGGAGAAATAAGCTCAAGACAATAGTCAGAAAAAGCAATTCTATGAAGATGGACAAGATCTTCTAGAACCAACATCAAAAAGCAGATGTCCTTTTCATCATAGTGGACTGGAATGTAAAAGTAGGTATTCAAGAGATACCTCGGATGCAGTACTTGGATGCAATCTCAAAAACGGCAGAATGATCTTTGTTCATTTCCAAGGCAAACCATTCAATATCACAGTAATCCAAGTCTATGCCCCGACCTGTAATACGGAAGAAGCTGAAGTTGAGCAATTCTATGAAGACCTACAAGACCTTCTAAAACTAACACCCAAAAAAGATGTCCTTTTCATTATAGGGAAGTGGAATGCAAAAGTAGGAAGTCAAGAAATACCTGGAGTAACAGGCAAATTTGGCCTTGGAGTACAGAATGAAGCAGAGCAAAGGCTAACAGAGTGTTGCCAAGAGAATGCACTGGTCATAGCAAACACACTCTTCCAACAAACACTAAGAGAAGACTCCACACATGGACATCACCAGATGGTCAATGCCAAAATCAGATTGATTATATTCTTTGCAGCCAAAGATGGAGAAACTCTATAGAGTCAGCAAAAACAAGACCAGGAGCTGACTGTGGCTCAGATCATGAACTCCTTATTGCCAAATTCAGACTTAAGTTGAAAAAAGCAGGGAAAACCACTAGACCATTCAGGTATGACCTAAATCAAATACCTCATGACTCTACAGTAGAACTGACAAATAGATTCAGGGGATTAGATCTGATAGACAGAGTGCCTGAAGAACTATGGATGGAGGTTTGTGATATTATATAGGAGGCAGTGATCAAAACCATCACCAATAAAAAGAAATGCAAAAAGGCAAAATGATTGTAGGAGGAGGTCTTACAAATAACTGAGAAGAGAAGCAAGAGGCAAAGGAGAAAAGGAAAGATATACCCATCTGAATTCAGAGTTTGAAAGAATAGCAAAGACAGATAAGAAGCCTTCTAAGTGAACGATAGAAAGAAACAGAGGAAAACAATAGAATGGGAAAGTCTAGTGATCTCGTCAAGAAAATTAGAGATACCAAGAGAACATTTCATGCAAAGATGGCACAAATAAAGGACAGAAACAGTATGGACCTATCAGAAGCAGAAGATATCAAGAAGAGATGGCAAGAATACACAGAAGAACTATATATAAAAGACCTTAATGACTAGGATAACCACGATGGTGTGAACACTCACCTAGAGCCAGACATCCTGAAGAGTGAAGTCAAGTGGGCCTTAGGAAAATCACTATGAGCAAAGCTAGTGGAGGAGATGGAATTCCAGCTGAGCTATTCCAAAGTCTCAAAGATGATGCTGTTAAAGTGCTGCACTCAAAACGCCACAAAATTTGGAAAACCCAGCAGTGACTACAGAACTAGAAAACATCAGTTTTCATTCCAATACCAAAGAAAGGCAATTCCAAAGAATGTTCAAACTACTGCACAATTGCACTCATTTCACATGCTTGCAGGCTCATGCTCAGAACCCTCCAAACCTAGGCTTCAACAGTATGTGAACCAAGAACTTTCAGACGTACAAGCTGGATTTAGAAAAGGCAGAGGAAACAGATCAAATTGCCAACACCTGATCAATTCAGTTTAGTCGCTCAGTCATGTCCGACTCTTTGCGACCCCATGAATCGCAGCATGCCAGGCCTCCCTGTCCATCACCAACTCTCGGAGTTCACTTAGATTCACGTCCATCGAGTCAGTGATGCCATCCAGCCATCTCATCCTCTGTCGTCCCCTTCTCCTCCTGCGCCCAATCCCTCCCAGAATCACAGTCTTTTCCAATGAGTCAGCTCTTCGCATGAGGTGGCCAAAGTACTGGAGTTTCAGCTTCAGCATCATTCCTTTCAAAGAAATCCCAGGGCTGGTCTCCTTCAGAATGGACTGGTTGGATCTCCTTGCAGTCCAAGGGACTCTCTCATGAGTCTTCTCCAACACCACAGTTCAAAAGCATCAATTCTTTGGTGCTCAGCCTTGTTCACAGTCCAACTCTCACATCCATACATGGCTACTGGAAAAACCAGTCTTGACTAGATGGACCTTAGTTGGCAAAGTAATATCTCTGCTTTTGAATATGCTATCTAGGTTGGTCATAACTTTTCTTCCAAGGAGTAAGCGTCTTTTAATTTTGTGACTGCAGTCATCATCCACAGTGATTTTGGAGCCCCCCAAAATAAAGTCTGACACTGTTTCCACTGTTTCCCATCTATTTCCCATGAAGTGATGGGACAAGATGCCATCATCTTAGTTTTCTGAATGTTGAGCTTTAAGCCAACTTTTCACTTTTCTCTTTCACTTTCATCAAGAGGCTCTTTAGTTCTTCTTCACACTCTGCCATAAGGGTGGTGTCATCTGCATATCTGAGGTTATTGATATTTCTCCCGGCAATCTTGATTCCAGCTTGTGTTTCTTCCAGTCCAGCGTTTCTCATGATGTACTCTGCATATAAGTTAAATAAGCAGGGAGACAATATACAGCCTTGACGTACTCCTTTTCCTATTTGGAACCAGTCTGTTGTTCCATGTCCAGTTCTAACTGTTGCTTCCTGACCTGCATACAGATTTCTCAAGAGGCAGGTTAGGTGGTCTGGTATTCCCATCTCTTTCAGAATTTTCCACAGTTTATTGTGATCCACACAGTCAAAGGCTTTGGCATAGTCAATAAAGCAGAAATAGATGTTTTTCTGGAACTCTCTTGCTTTTTCCATGATCCAGCGGATGTTGGCAATTTGATCTCTGGTTCCTCTGCCTGTTCTAAAACCAGCTTGAACATCAGGGAGTTCACGGTTCACATATTGCTGAAGCCTGGCTTGGAGAATTTTGAGCATTACTTTACTAGCGTGTGAGATGAGTGCAATTGTGCGGTAGTTTGAGCATTCTTTGGCATTGCCTTTCTTTGGAATTGGAATGAAAACTGACCTTTTCCAGTCCTGTGGCCACTGCTGAGTTTTCCAAATTTGCTGGCATATTGAGTGCAGCACTTTCACAGCATCATCTTCCAGGATTTGAAACAGCTCAACTGGAATTCCATCACCTCCACTAGCTTTGTTCTTAGTGATGCTTTCTAAGGCCCACTTGACTTCACATTCCAAGATGTCTGGCTCTAGATTAGTGATCACATCCTCATGATTATCTGGGTCGTGAAGATCTTTTCTGTACAGTTCTTCTGTGTATTCTTGCCACCTCTTCTTAATATCTTCTGCTTCTGTTAGGTCCATACCATTTCTATCCTTTATCGAGCCCATCTTTGCATGAAATGTTCCCTTGGTATCTCCAATTCTCTTGAAGAGATCTCTAGTCTTTCCCATTCTGTTGTTTTCCTCTATCTCTTTGCATTGATCGCTGAAGAAGGCTTTCTTATCTCTTCTTGCTATTCTTTGGAACTCTGCATTCAGATGCTTATATCTTTCCTTTTCTCTTTTGCTTTTCACTTCTTTTCTTTTCACAGCTATTTGTAAGGCCTCTCCAAACAGCCATTTTGCTTTTTTTGCATTTCTTTTCCATGGGGATGGTCTTGATCCCTGTCTCCTGTACAATATCGTGAACCTCATTCCATAGTTCATCAGGCACTCTGTCTGTCAGATCTAGTCACTTAAATCTATTTCTCACTTCCACTGTATAATCATATGGGGTTTGATTTAGGTCATACCTGAATAGTCTAGTGGTTTTCCCACTTCCTTCAATTTAAGTCTGAATTTGGCAATAAGGAGTTCATGATCTGAGCCACAGTCAGCTCCTGGTCTTATTATTGTTGACTGTATAGAGCTTCTCCATCTTTGGTTGCAAAGAATACAATCAATCTGATTTCGGTGTTGACCATCTGGTGATATCCATGTGTAGAGTCTTCTCTTGTGTTGTTGGAAGAGAGTGGCATAGAAAAAAAGAGAGAACTTCAGAAAACATATACTTCTACTTCATTGACTGTGCTTAAACCTTTGTGTGAATCACCACAAACTCTGGAAAATTCTTAAAGAGATGGCAATACCAGACCACCTTACCTGCCTCCGGAGAAACATGTATATGGGTCAAGAAGCAACAGTTATAACTAGACATGGAACAACAGACTGGTTCCAAATTGGGAAAGGAGTACATCAAGTCTGCATATTGTCACCCTACTTATTTAACTTATATGCAGGGTACATCATGTGAAATGCCAGGTTTGATGAAGCACAAGCTGGAATCAAGATTGCCAGGAGAAATACCAATAACCTCAGATATGCAGATGACACCACCCTTATGGCAGAAAGTGAAGAGGAACTAAAGAGCCTCTTGATGAAGGTGAAAGAGGAGAGTGAGAAAGCTGACTTAAAATTCAACATTTGAAAAGTGAATATTGTGGTATCTGATACTACCACTTCATGGCAAATAGTTGGGAAAACAATGGAAATAGTGAAAGAATTTATTTTCTTGGGTTCCAATATCACTGCAGATGGTGACTGCAACCATGGAATTAAAAGATGTTTGCCCCTTGGAAGAAAAGCTATGACCAACCTAGACAGTGTATTAAAAAGCAGAGACATTACTTTGCCAACAAAGGTCCATCTAGTCAAAGCTATGGTTCTTCCAGTGGTCATGTATGGATTTAAGAGTTGGACCATAAAGAGGGCTAAGGGCTGAAGAACTGATGCTTTCCAATTGTGGTGTTGGAAAAGACTCTTGAGTGTCCCTTAAACACCAAAGAGTTCAAACTAATAAATCCTAAAGGAAATCAATCCTGAGTATTCATTGGAAGGACTGATGCTGAAGCTCTAATACTTTGTTCCTGTGATGCAAAGAGCCAACTCTTTGGAAAAGACCCTGATGTTGGAAAATGTAGAAGGCAGGAAGAGAATGGGATGACAGAGGATGAAATGGTTGAATGACATCACCGACTCAATGGACATGAGTTTGAGCAAACTCAGGGAGATGGTGAAGGACAGGGAAGCCTGGCATGCTACAGTCCATGGGGTTGCAAAGAATTGTACATAACTGAGCAACTGAACAGCAACACACATAGATTTAGTCAAAGTTTCAGGAGAAAACTTATAGAAGATAAAAATAATATTTAAAATTTAATGGATGAGAATTCTCTAGAACTGTTGAAAGTCATGAAATTTTGTTTTAGGAATCTCAACAATTCTAAGATTCATCACAGTAAAATTGCAGGACACCAAAGATAAATTTATAAACCTCAAAAGCAATTAGAGATAGGAATCCTTATAATTAAGTTGAGAGCTAACATCTCAGCAGCAGCAGTGAAGTCAGAAAATAGTATTTTAGTTTTCCTCAATAATGACAAAGGATAAGTGTAGTAATACCCCATGTGGTGATGCATTACTTCATATGAAGAAGAACTGAACTGAAGTGAAGTTGCTCAGCTGTGTCTGACTCTGTGACCTCATGGATTACTTCATATAGTAAAATACAAATACAAGACAATGGAAGACAGTCCCCTCCTCTGGCTCAGTTTCTTACCTTCTGTATATTAAAGGTTAAAGAGGTAGGGAGAGTGGGAAAAAGATGAATCCCAATCTCCTTAACTAACTAGGAAACCTTCAGAAACAGTTACTCTCTTGGAAGTCTCAGCCAGGCATGGAACCCAGAATTGTCCCCATCACTACTGAGGCTAAAATATACACAAAGGCCAAAAGACAGTCCCTCGCTAATGTTGGGGTAGGGATAGATTTGTATCATGTAACTAGAACTTGAGAACTACCAGTCAGTTAGGTTCAACCAAGTCATTTTAACCCTAAAATAATATGTCTTTGCATTTTATAAATACAAATATTTGTACACCTCTTATTGCATTATGTTAGGATTTTACTGTATCAATCAAAATTTGTACACATATTAAGCTATATCTCAAGAACAATGATGAGATAAAGATATATTCAGCTACAAAAATTTTTTAAAGTTTACCATTTTTAGACGTGTACTAAAGAAAATTTAAAGTATGTATCTCCAAAAGAAAGAAAATAGCAGAAAGAAGCTTTGACATTCAAGAAGGACTATAAGTGAAATAAATAAATATATATATGTAACTTTTAAATAAAAGTGATTCCATAAAACAATAATAAAGTGTCTAATTTATGATCTACTAGAGAGAAAGCTAAAAGGATGGTCACTTAGACACCTGTTAGAAGTGATAAGAATTAATCAGTTTTAAGGTCTTAAATTTGGAGGGAAGCAAGATAAAAAATATTACTAAACTTTATATTGTGTAAAGAATATATTTTTTAAAAATTCAAAGATAGCCATTGTAAGAAATAAAATTAATATCTTCAAAACCAGTATAAAGGGAAAGAAAACTTGAATCAATTCAAAAAAAAGGAAAGAAAATAGGGGGAAAAGGACACAATCTCTAACACCTAAAAAAAGAAAATAAGTAAAGGAAACACAGAATAAAGCTAAATATATCAGTGATTACATTAAATAAAAATAGCCTATTTGGTTTAAAAAGTTCTTAATGACCCAGATGACCACAGTGGTATGGTCACTCACCTAGAGCCAGACGTCCTAGAGTGTGAAGTCAAGTAGGCCTTAGGAAGCATTGCTACAAACAAAGCTAGTGGAGGTGATAGAATTCCAGTTGTGCTATTTCAAATCCTAAAAGATGATGCTGTTAAAGGGCTGCACACAATATGTCAGCAAATTTGTAGCACTCAGGGCTGGTAAAGGTCAGTTTTCATTCCAATCCCAAAGAAAGGCAATGCCAAAGAATGTTTAAACTACTGCACAGTTTCACTCATTTCACATGCTAGCAAGATTATGCTCAAAATCCTTCAAACTAGGCTTCAGCAGTACATGAATCTAGAAATTCCAGATGTATAAGCTGAATTTAGAAAAGGCAGAGGAACCAGAGATCAAACTGCCAACATCTGTTGGATCATAGAACAAGCAAGGGAATTCTGAAAAAAAAATAATAATCTGTTTCTGCTTCATTGACTACACTAAAGTCTTTGTGTGGATCACAACAAACTGGAGAATTCCTGAAGAGATGGCAATGCCAGGCCACCTTACCTGCCTCCTGAGAAGCCTGTATGCAGGTCAAGAAGCAATAGAACTGGACATGGAGCCACACTCTGGTTCAAAACTGGAAAAGAAGGACATCGAGGCTGCATGTGGTCACTCTGATTATGTAACTTATATGCAGAGTACGTCATATAAAACGCTGGGCTAGATGAAGCACAAGCTGGAATGAACTTGCTGGGAGAAACACCAATAATCTAAGTTATTCAGATGAAATCACTTTAACGGCAGAACATGAAGAACTGAAGAGCCTCTTGATGAACGTGAAAGAGAAGCATGATGAAGCTGGCTTAAGATTCAGTGTTCAAAAAACGGAGATCACGGCCTCGGGTCCCACCACTTTATGACAAACAGATGGTGAAAAAGTGGAACCTGTGTCAGATTTCATTTTCTTGGGCTCCCAAATCATTATGGATGGTGACTGTAGCCATGAAATTAAAAGACGCTCCTTGGAAGAAAAACTATGACAAACCTAGATAGTGTATTAAAAAGCAGAGATGTCATTTTGCCAACAAAGGTCCCTGTAGTCAAAGGCATGGTTTTTCCCGTTGTCATTTATGGATCTGAGAGTTGGACCATAAAAAAGCTGAGAGCTGAAGAATTGATCCTTTTGAACTGTGGTGGTGGCAAAGACTCTTGAGAGTCCCTTCGATGGCAATGAGATCCAACCAGTCAACCCTAAGGGAAATCAGTCCTGAATATTCATTAGGCGGACTGATGCTGAAGCTGAAGCTCCAATATTGTGTCCACCTGATGCAAAGAGCTGACTCATTGGAAAAGACCCTGATGGTGGGAAAGATTGAGGGCAGGAGGGAGAACGGGGTGACAGAGGATGAGATGTTTGGATGGCATCACCAACTCAATGGACATGAGCTTGAGAAAACTCAGGGAGAGAGTGAAGGAAAGGGAAGCCTGGCATGCTGCAGTTCATGGGGTGGCAAAGAGTCAGACATGACTTAGCAACAACAACATCAACAAATCTGGTTAAAAGTCACAGATTGTCAGACAGGATTTTTTAAGCTGTATGGGGTTTATAAAAAATACACCTAAAGCATAAAGACACAGAAAAGTTGAAAGCAAAACTGGAAAAAATTTTAAAGATACAAGCATTAACAAAAAGAAACTTGTATAACTACATCAGGCAAAAATAAACTTTAAAGCAAAGCATTACCAAAAATAAAAAGAACAATTTCACTATGATAAAAATGTTCACTTCTCCAGAAAGTTATAATTTTATATTTGAATATACCCAGTAGAAGAACTTAAAATTCATAAAGAAAATAAAAAGAACTACAAGAAGAAAAAACATCTATCATTTTACTGGGAAATTTTAACACATCTCTCTCAGAAATCAATAGTAAAGGTATGAAATATTTGGGCAACACCATGAACAATCTTGGGTTATACAAGACATATACAGAATATGCAATTAAAAGTTTGGTAACACAGTCTTTGGGGCTTCCCTGGTGGCTCAGAGGTTAAAGCGTCTGCCTCTAATACGGGAGACCTGGGTTCGATCCCTGGGTTGGGAAGATCCCCTGGAGAACGAAATGGCAACCACTCCAGTATTCTTGCCTGGAGAATCCCATGGACGGAGGAGCCTGGTGGGCTACAGTCCATGGGGTCGCAAAGAGTCGGACATGACTAAGCGACTTAACTTAACATAGTCTTTAACCACACAGGGAACATTTATGAAAATACATCACATACTAAGCCATAATGCAAATTCCAACTACTTTTGAGAATTACTACCATAAAGGCCATATTTTTCTGACCACAATGAAATTTAAGAAAATATATGTGAATGGGGAACAAGGGAGTGAACAGGCATATGCTCACACATGCATGTGTGCCTGCTAAGTAAGTTTAGCTGTATCCTACTCTTTGTGTTCTTAGGGACTACAGACTTCCAGGCTCCTCTGTCCATGGGATTCTCCAGTCAAGAATACCGAGGTGGGTTGCCACTTCCTCCTCCAGGGGATCTTCCTGACCCAGGGATCAAACCTGAGTCTCTTATGTCTCCTACACTGGCAGGTGGATTCTTTACCACTAGCACCACCTGGGGAACCCATGCACACACATACACATTTTTAAATAATTCATGAGTAGAGAAAGAAGAAACCCTAATGGAAATCATAGCATATGCAGCAGTAGCAGCAGCAGCAATGAGACTGCTAAGATATAAGCAAGATAATTCTTAATCAAATCTTGCAGGACATAGGCAAGGTACCTTGGAGGAGGAAATGGCAACCCACTCCAGTATCTTTGCCTGGAGAATCCCATGAACAGAGGAGCCTGGCAGGCTACAGTCCATGAGGTCACAGACAGTTGGACATGACTGAAGTGACTTAGCACCACCAGGTAAGATAATGCTTAAAGAAAAAATATATTTAAACACTTAGGACAGAAATGTGGAAAAGGTGAAACTTAACAGAAAACCACCTAGTAGGCCAGAAAAAAAAAAAAATCCAAATAAAATAGGAAGCAAATAAAAAGAGAGAAAGAGAAAGAAGGGTAGTGAAAATTGAAACAAAGTTATTAACAAGAGTTTCACAAACAGTTTGGCCCACGGTTCAGTTCAGTTGCTCAGTCGTGTCCGACTCTTTGCGACCCCATGAATCACAGCACAACAGGCCTCCCTGTCCATCACCAACTTCTGGAATTCACCCAAACTCATGTGCATCAAGTCGGTGATGCCATCCAGCCATCTCATCCTCTGTCATCCCCTTCTCCTCCTGCCCCCAATCCCTCCCAGCATCACAGTCTTTTCCAATGAGTCAACTCTTCGCATAAGGTGGCCAAAGTACTGGAGTTTCAGCTTTAGCATCAGTCCTTCCAATGAACACCCAGGAGTGATCTCCTTTAGAATGGACTGGTTGGATCTCCTTGCAGTCCAAGGGATTTTCAAGAGTCTTCTCCAACATGACAGTTCAAAAGCATCAATTCTTCGGTGCTCAGCTTTCTTTACAGTCCAACTTTCACATCCATACATGACCACCGGAGAAACGATAGCCTTGACTAGACAGACCTTTGTTGGCAAAGTAATGTCTCTGCTTTTGAATACAGGGATGCTCAAAACTGACAACTATACCTATGTGTTCAGAGCTTCCAAATAAATGTTTAGGCTCTAGGTCTCAATCACTAATGTACAACCAAAGATTATCAAAAATACAAGGAAAGTCTCTAACACAAAAGGCAAATAAAGCTGTACAAATGAGGGCTGCTGCTGCTGCTAAGTCACTTCAGTCGTGTCCAACTCTGTGTGACCCCATAGACAGCAGCCCACCAGGCTCCCCCATCCCTGGGATTGTCCAGGCAAGAATACTGGAGTGGGTTGCCATTTCCTTCTCCAATGCATGAAAGAGAAAAGTGAAAGTGAAGTCGCTCAGTCTGTCTGACTGTTAGCGACCCCGTGGACTGCAGCCCACCAGGCTACTCCATCCATTGGATTTTTCAGTCAAGAGTACTGAGGTGGGGTGCCATTGCCTTCCCCAACAAATGAGGGCAGGAGAATGGAAAAACAATTCAGATAAAGTGGAGATTACTCAGAAAGGAAAAGAAAAAGCTTCAGAAAAAGTTATTAATATCCCCAGAGATATAATACAAGATTTTAAAGAAGCAATAATGGAATGCTAGAACAATAAAAGAAATATATAGGGAACAAAATTGAATGCATAATAGCAGAATTTTAAAAATCAATGCGATAAATTTACCAAAAAGTAAAAAGAAGGTAAGTTGATCACAGGAGATAAGTTAATCACAAAAGATAATCAAATTAGAGAACGACTTTACTATCTCCAGCCTCAAAGATATGAAAACAGATAAAATAAAGGAGGATATCATATGAAATAATTCAAGATTTATCAGGAATGAAAGACATGATCTTTTTCAGAGTATAAGTGTATAGCACAATGGATTAAAATAAGCCCACTCTAAGGAATATTACTGTAAAATTTCTGACCACTGAGGACCAAAAGAAATTCCTTAAGCAACAGAGGGAAAAACAGGGGACACAGATGAGAACAAGAGCCACAATGGCTTCAGGTATTTCTATACCAGCGCAGAAAACTAGCAGAAAATTGAGCAATGACCTCAAAATTACAAAGAATGTTTCCTAAATTATATTTCTATGCCCACTCAATACCAATACCAATAGAGGGGGGAAAGTATAGGCATTTTCAGAAATAGGTAATCTAAAACTTTTTCCTGCTACATACCCCTTCTCAGAAAATTATCAAAGAGAGTGTTGCTTCAAAACTAGAAGGTAAAGCAAGAGAAATATGAAATATCTGACATACAAGAATGCAAATAGAAGCTATGAAGATAATAATGATAAAAACAAAACCATCACTGTTCAGAGGAGATATTAACTGTTTACACAGAAAACCCAAATGATTTTCCAAATTACTAGAATTAATCAGAAAATTTGGCCGCAGCTACACTAAAATGCTAGTCTAGCTAGAATATTGTACTTCTATATAATATCAATAGGCAAAATATTTTTAAATATATCATTTTAAAATATAAAAGGTACCTGGACATAAATGTATCAAAATATAGGCCATATTTTCATGGGGAAGATACAAAGCTACAGTGAGAAAAAAGGGGCTTCCCAGGTGGCTCTGACAGTAAAGAATCTGCCTGCAGTGTGGGAGACCCAGGTTCAATCCCTAGGTTGGGAAGATCCCCTAGAATGGCAACCTACTCCAGTATTCTTGCCTGGAGATTTCCATGGGCAGAGGAGCCTGGTGGACTTCAGTCCAAGGGGTCCAAAGAGCCAGACACAACCAAGTGACTAAAACACACACACACAGAAAATCTAAAGAACTATGTAAATGGAAATGTATACCATGTTCATAGATATGGATACTCTACCATGAAAATATCAGTGGCCCTATAAATTGTTTTAAATATAAGTGGCCCAAATATACTAATTAAAAAACAGAAATGGGCAGGGTAGATTAAAATAAGAATTACCCAATTACATGCTACATATAGGAAACTCACTTCAAACAGCAACATAGGTACGTTGAAAGTAAGATAATAGAAAAAGAGATATCAGGTCAATGTTAACCAAAAAGTAAATTGGGTTAATAGGATTAAATGTAAAATAATGAAAAAGATATGCATCACTCAAAATAAAATAACAAAAGTAGTTACCTTAATATCAGAAAAGGGAACTTCAGAACAAGGGCTATTATCATGAATTAAGAGGGACATTTTTTAATGATAATAACTTCAAGAAGACAGAAAAATGGAAATTGAACTGCTACATGACCCAGAAATCCCACTGCTGGGCATACACAGCGAGGAAACCAGAATTGAAAGAGATACATGTACCCCAGTGTTCATTGCAGCACTGTTTATAATAGCAAGGACATGGAAACAACCTAGATGTCCATCAGCAGATGAATGGATAAGAAAGCTGTGGTACATATACACAATGGAGTATTACTCAGCCATTAAAAAGAACGCATTTGAATCAGTTCTAATGAAGTGGATGAAACTGGAGCCTATTATACAGAGTGAAGTAAGCCAGAAAGAAAAACACCAATACAGTATATTAAAGCATATATATGGAATTTAGAAAGATAGTAACGATGACCCTATATGTGAGACAGCAAAAGAGGCACAGATATAAAGAACACACTTTTGGACTCTGTGGGAGAAGGGGAGGGTGGGATGATTTGAGAGGATAGCATTGAAACATGTACATTACCATATTGAAATAGATCACCAGTCCAAGTCTGATGCATGAAACAGGGCACTCAAAGCCAGGGCACTGGGACAACCCTGAGGGAGGGGACAGGGAGGGAGGTGGGAGGGGGGTTCAGGATGGGGGACGCATGTCCACCCATGGCTGATTCTGTCAATGTATGGCCAAAACACTACAATACTGTAAAGTAGTCAGCCTCCAATTTAAATAAATTATTTTTTTTAAAGAACAGTCTAAGCTTGTATGTACTTAATATCAGGGCTTAAAAATTCATGAATAACTGACAGAATTGAGAGATACACAAACCGACAGAGTTGGAAACTTCCACACTATATAATTAAGTTTTAAATAGTTTCTAAATATAAATAAATTAAGGGGAAAATGAACAGAAATCTTATAAAAATGATTCACAAGAAGCTGACAGATATGGAAGACACAGGAGATCCAAGATATACATAATATGTGTTCATAATGAATAGAATGCATCAAATGGTCCAGAATAAATACTTTTAAAAAATCCTTCATGAATGAGTAATACTCAAACCTGCAGATGGATGTTACACAAGGAGAAAACTGCTGAGTTGTCTACAGTGGGATTAGAAACCCGCACTATCCTGGATACCTTTCAGCACGGCAGTGCCAGGAGGCAATCAAGCATGACTCAACGCTTTTTACTTTGGATTAGTCTGTGAAGACTGAATTTTTGAAAATTTAAAAATTATATATTTCATTTACAGTTTTATGGGGAAATAAAATCAAGTACTCTGATGCTGGGAGGGATTGGGGGCAGGAGGAGAGGGGGAATTCATGTCAATGTATGCCAAAACCAATACAGTACTGTAAAGTAAAATAAAAATAAAAATTAAAAAAAATACATAAATAAAATAATAAAAAAAAGAATTTCCAGATGGCATGGAGTCCTGTGCTCTTGCACAGACTACATGCCCATGAAGCTGACCCTGGCCCTATTAAAGAGAATGGAAGTTGGAAGTTTCATCTTCTACAGAATGAAAAAAATGCTTGAAAATGTCAAGTGATATATTTTTAGTGGAATAATATTTTTACCACATGGAGTATAAAGCAGTCACTGGCTTAATTACTCTCAAAATGAATTACAGTTGAGGGTTAGGATCACCTTAACCGATGAACTGTCATGTCACTGGCTTAACAGTTTTAAAAAACATTTTAGAAAAGCTTCTGAAAACCCCCTGACGACAACTGAAGAGACCCAGTAGAGATCCTGAATATTGGGATGGTAATTTGACCCAGATCCATGCCTTGGATTCTTTTTGATAGCTGTCATCTAGACTCTCATTCCACATTAAAAGAAATTTTCCCCATAGGACTGATCATCATGCAGACATCCTGGACTTAGAAGTGGATGCAATAATGTGGCTCTGTGTTCTTTCCTTTGGGGAAGAGAATGAACATGTTTTTGCTTAGAAATGAAAGAGCTTATTTAATCAAATAGTTTTTAAAATTACGAAACATTTTAGATACCAAGTATAGACTCTATAAAGAATACAGAACACCTACATAGCCTCTTCCCAGCTCTTTAGAAACAAAATATTAAAAATATAATTGAAGCCATTTTCTCTCCTCCCACAAATGTAACAGTGAGAACCACAAAGCTTAACAGCTCTGTCCAAACCCTTGCACTAGAGACCTGATTAAACACTAGCATCATTTTTTAGCAACTTAAGGCTGTGTCCCTAGGATGACCTGGGCCCCCACTAAACCCCATTAAAATGCCTGACTGAGGAAGTGCGATGGCTGCTAGGAGAATTTACTGTTTGATCAAGCCAACACCTGATGTTAGGCTGCTGATCTCTCTTGGAGAGAGAAAAGATTCACAGTTGTGAATCTGTATCTCTACAACTTAGAAGTGTCCTTCTCGAGGCCTGAGAGCCATTCCTTTGAAATGTAATCATCAAGAAGAACAGGGTCTCTGTCTACCAACCTCTGTGGGAGAGAAGAATCCTAACCTTGGAAATTGCCAGCTAGCAGACACTGCTGGTCTAATCACAATGACACTGACCGATGCTTTGTGATTTTTCACTTGTCTGACGCTAATGAGTCCAGCTCTCCCTGCTAACTCATTCTCTCTTTAAAACCCCTAATCACTTCTGCAAAAATCAGAATGGAGCTCAGCCCTTTCTCCTACTGCCAGTAGTTTCCGAATAACATCTGTTTTCACTGCTTTGACTAAAGGCTGTCTGTTTTTATCTTTGAGAACTGCTAGTCCATTTTTTCTGTGTGTCATTCTGCTACATTTTTTAAAAAAGCAGACATGTATCTATTAATAAAAAATATATTGTGTTGCCTATTTTAAAAATAAAATATAAATGACACCATACTTTACCTACTCTTGTTCATTTAACATCATATTTTCCAGATTTATCCGTATTGTTACATGTGGTTCTGCTACGTCAGCACTGTGTCCAGGTTGGCCAAAGCATCTCCCTAGGTCCATTCTCCGGAGCCTCTGCCCACCCCTAGGCCCATGGATGGTCAAAGTGGAACAAAAAGCCTCTGCTTTGGTGGTGATGGTGGGAATCGAGCTTGGATGTTTAGGCAGAGATGGCCACCATTGTGGAGTGAAGGGGAAGTAGGGTGGGAAGAGATAAAACGTGGCAGCTCTCTCTGCCTGGAACTCCAGAGTCCTAGATTCTAAATTTGGACTTTACTTTCTGTGTTTACATATGAAATATGTTTATAAACATTCAAAGGTTCAGGATGGGGGACGCATGTCCACCCATGGCTGATTCTGTCAATGTATGGCCAAAACACTACAATACTGTAAAGTAGTCAGCCTCCAATTTAAATAAATTATTTTTTTTAAAGAACAGTCTAAGCTTGTATGTACTTAATATCAGGGCTTAAAAATTCATGAATAACTGACAGAATTGAGAGATACACAAACCGACAGAGTTGGAAACTTCCACACTATATAATTAAGTTTTAAATAGTTTCTAAATATAAATAAATTAAGGGGAAAATGAACAGAAATCTTATAAAAATGATTCACAAGAAGCTGACAGATATGGAAGACACAGGAGATCCAAGATATACATAATATGTGTTCATAATGAATAGAATGCATCAAATGGTCCAGAATAAATACTTTTAAAAAATCCTTCATGAATGAGTAATACTCAAACCTGCAGATGGATGTTACACAAGGAGAAAACTGCTGAGTTGTCTACAGTGGGATTAGAAACCCGCACTATCCTGGATACCTTTCAGCACGGCAGTGCCAGGAGGCAATCAAGCATGACTCAACGCTTTTTACTTTGGATTAGTCTGTGAAGACTGAATTTTTGAAAATTTAAAAATTATATATTTCATTTACAGTTTTATGGGGAAATAAAATCAAGTACTCTGATGCTGGGAGGGATTGGGGGCAGGAGGAGAGGGGGACGACAGAGGATGAGATGGCTGGATGGCATCACGGACTCAATGGACGTGAGTCTGGGTGAACTCCTGGAGATGGTGATGAACAGGGAGGCCTGGTGTGCTGCGATTCATGGGGTCGCAAAGAGTCGGACACGACTGAGCGACTGAACTGAACTGAAAATCAAGTATAGAGAAATATGTGCTATAATGGGTATTAGAATTCTGGGGTCCAGGTCCCAGATCTCCCCTTTACCCTCTGCATCCTTGAGTAAGTAAGGAAGTCCCAACTTACTCACCTATCCTAACTCAAACTATGTGGAAATTACAGTCTCAAAGACTTGGCAATGCTCTGGCTGCCAGACTGGCCCTGAGGTCAATGATTCCATGTTCTGTATCCAAGAGGAGTACTAAAAACAGGTATGATCCAAGAGAATGTTCAGGTCAGGAAGATCCAATTTATTGAGCAAAAGAAATGCTCCAGGTGACATAGGCAAGTACAGGCTATGACTGAGTGGCAATGTAAAGTGGATAAAAGCACGGGCGTTGGGGTCAAACCTTTGTGGATCTGAATATAACGTCTGCTCTCTTACTTGCTGTGTGACCTTGGATAAATCACTTTCCTTGCCTGTAAAATAAAGGTAATAATCCTGCTCTTACAGAACTAAGTTTCATATCATTTGAAAAGGCATCCATATCAGAGTTTGGTAGAGAGTTGGTGCTTAATAAGTTGCAATTAGTGTTATTCAGTAAATTCTAGCCATTACCATTTCTGAAACAAAGACTGCTGCTAAGTGCCCTGCCCTCACCTGTATTGTCTCAAGTTAACAAAGCTGAGCCTATAGGGGAAAGGAATTCCTTATGCTCCTGTAGGGAGCTAGGTAACACAGGAATAAACATAGTGACTCTTAGCTTCAATTTTGTCATCTCTACAATAAAAGGATTTAACCAGACAATCTCTAAGGAACTCATAGCTCATAGCTCTAAAACTCTTTGATCTGTGAACCAAATCTAATGTGTATTCTATGTTTAGAATTGATATATTGTTAGATCAGGTGGGAATTGCTAAAATCATATCATCGGTTGATTTATATAAAGGCTTATGGTAAATGACCTTGGGTAAGGAATATAATCTAAAATGGTTTTTGTAACATCAAATGGACTGTAAAGATTTAATGGCTTACCCTTTGGACTGAGGACCTCTTAGACGGATATATTTTTACAGTTTAAAAGGGTCTTAGAAGCCAGTTTTTCAAACCTCTGACCACTGGAGGAACAACTTCTACTGTATTACCACAAGGTTCACAATCTGATTTGGATACATCTCATGACAGGGACCTCACTGCCTCACAAGATACCTTTTCCATTTTTGGAATTCTAATATATAAAAGTGCTCTTATATTTATTTAGAAGGCAAAACTTTTTTAAGCCCCAACTTTTCCTTCTTGAACACAATGGCCCTTCATATTTGAAGCAACTGTTAAGCATTCCCTTTATCTCTTTTTCAGGCTATAGAAATTTAATCAATTCAGTCATTCTCCATACACATTTCTGGACCCCTCAACATCCTGACTTCCTTCTCTGGGGCCACTTTGTAGCTCAGTTAAAATATAACCCCTGAATTAGGCACAGTACTTCAAATATGGTGCAAGAGGAAATATTCACCCCCAGTTCATGGAACATGATGTCTTTTTTAATCCCACCAAAAACTAACATTTGACTAAATTAAATAGACATTTTTCCAAAGACAACATACAAATGGCCAACAGGTTTATGAAAAAATGCTTACTGTCATAATCATCAGGGAAACACGAATCTAAACCACAATAAGACATTACTTAACAGCTATCAGGATGGTTATTACAAAACACACACACACACACACACACACACACACACACACAAGGGTTGGCCAGAATGTGGAGAAACTGGAATTTTTTGGTGCTGCTGTTGGGAATGCAAAATGGTACAGATGCTTTCATGAACAGTATGGAGTTTCCTTAAAAAATTAAAAATAAAACTATCATATGACTCAGCACTCCCACTTTTGAATATTTAACCAAAAGAATTGAAATCAGGATCTCAAAAAAAAAAAAAAAAAAGATAGCATTCCCATGCTTATTGCAGCTTGCAATCACCAAGATAAAGAAATGACCTAGATGTCCATTGACAGATGAATGGATAAAGAAAATGTGGTATATACATACATATTTAGTTTGAAAGAAGAAAATTCTACAATATGAGGCAACATGGATGAACTTTGAGGACATTATGCTAAGTAAAATAAGGCAGTCATAGAAAAACAAATACTGCATAATTCTACTTACATGAGGCATCTAAAATAGTCAAATTCATAGAATCAAAGAAGAAATGACCTAGATGTCCATTGACAGATGAATGGATAAAGAAAATGTGGTATATACATACATATTTAGTTTGAAAGAAGAAAATTCTACAATATGAGGCAACATGGATGAACTTTGAGGACATTATGCTAAGTAAAATAAGGCAGTCATAGAAAAACAAATACTGCATAATTCTACTTACATGAGGCATCTAAAATAGTCAAATTCATAGAATCAAAGAGTGGAATAAGACTAGGGAGAGGGAAATGGAGAGTTACTAAATAATGTGCATAAAGTTTCAGTTAAGGAAGATAAATAAGTTCTAAAGATATGCTGTATAACATTCTACCTATCATCAATAATAATGTACTACACACTTAAAAATTTATGAAGAGAGTAGATCTCATGTTTTGTTCTTACCACAATAAAATAATTTTTATGGGATGATATAAATAAAAGTAGAATTTATGTACGTGAGGCCCCACTTCACTATTGGCTCATATTATACTCATAACTTTGGCCATAGTGTCCTCATTAACAAAACAAGAGCCTAGACTAAAAGATCAAAGTTTTTTAAAAATTTTAAACAACTTTTAAAAATTACTTTCCTTTTAAGATTTTTAAGAAATGTTGGCTAATATTTCCCATTTTCTACAATGCATCCTTGAGCCTATTTTATAGCCAAGAGTTTGCATCTCTCACTCTCTTGTACCTCTCACCTTCTCACCCCTATACTGCCCCCACCACTACCCACACTGGTAACCTCTAGTTTGTTCTCTATATCTGTGAATTTGTTTCTTTTTTATTGACTAGTTATACTTTTTAGATTTCACATATAAATGACATTTAGTATTTGTCTTTGTCTGACTTTTTTCAATTAGCATTCAGTTCAGTTCAGTTCAGTTGCTCAGCTGTGTCTTACTCTTTGCGACCTCATGGACTGCAGCACACAAGGCCTCCTTGTCTATCACCAACTCCAGGAGTTTACTCAACCTCATGTCAATTAAGTCAGTGATACCATCCAACCATCTCATCCTCTGTCGTCCCCTTCTCCTCCCACCTTCAATCTTTACCAGCATCAGGGTCTTTTCAAATGAGTCAGTTCTTTCCTTCAGGTAGTTAAAGTATTGGAGTTTCAGCTTCAGCACCAGTCCTTCTAAAGAACATTCAGGATTGATTTCCTTTAGGATGGACAGGTTGGATCTCCTTGCAGTCCAAGGGATTCTCATGAGTCTTCTTCAACACCACAGTTCAAAAGCATCAA
This sequence comes from Oreotragus oreotragus, assembly GCA_006410675.1. Classification (NCBI taxonomy): domain Eukaryota; kingdom Metazoa; phylum Chordata; class Mammalia; order Artiodactyla; family Bovidae; genus Oreotragus; species Oreotragus oreotragus. The sequence continues at coordinate 108,909 of SJYX01001405.1, forward strand.
TTCTTCAGCATTCAGCTTTCTTTATAGTCCAACTCTCACATCCATACATGACTATTGGAAAAACCACAGCCTTGACTAGATGGACCTTTGTTGGCAAAGTAATGTCTCTGCTTTTGAATATGCTGTCTAGGTTGGTCATAACCTTTCTTCCAAGGAGTAAGCGTCTTTTAATTTCACGACTGCAGTCACCATTAGTTGCCAAGGACTTCCCTGGTGGCTCAGAAGGTAAAGCGTCTGTCTACAATGCGGGAGACCTGGGTTTGATCCTGGGTCGGGAAGATCCTCTGAAGACAGAAATGGTGATCCACTCCAGTACTATTGCCTGAAAAATTCCATGGACAGAGGAGCTTGGTAGGCTACAGTCCACGGGGTCACAAAGAGTCAGACATGATTGAATGATTTCACTTTCTTTGGAGCCCCTAAAAATAAAGTCTGCCACTGTTTCCACTGTTTCTCCATCTAATTGCCATGAAGTGATGGGACCAGATGCCATGATCTTTGTTTTCTGAGTGTTGATCTTTAAGCCAACTTTTTCACTATCCTCTTTCACTTTCATCAAGAGGCTCTTTAGTTCTTCTTCACTTTCTGCCATAAGGGTGGTATCGTCTGCGTATGTGAGGTTATTGATAATTCTCTTGGCAATCTTGATTCCAGCTTGTGCTTTCTTGTGCTTTCCAGCCCAGTGTTTCTCATGATGTACTCTGCATTACAAGTCAAATAACCATAGTGATAATATACAGCCTTGATGTACTCCTTTTCCTGTTTGGAACTAGTCTGTTGTTCCATGTTCAGTTCTAACTGTTGCTTTCTGACTTGCATATACAGATTTCTCAAGCAGCAGGTCAGGTGCTCTGGTATTCGCATCTCTTTCAGAATTTTCAACACTTTATTGAGATCCACAGAATCAAAGGCTTTGGCATAGTCAATAAAGCAGATATAGATGTTTTTCTGGAACTCTCTTGCTCTTTTGATGATCTAGTGGATGTTGCCAATTTGATTTCTGGTTCCTCTGCCTTTTCTAAAACCAGCTTGAATATCTGGAAGTTCATGGTTCAGGTACTGCTGAAGCCTGGCTTGGAGAATTTTAAGCATTAGTTTACTAGCGTGTGAGATGAGTGCAATTGTGCAGTAGTTTGAGCTTTCTTTGGCATTGCCTTTCTTTGGGATTAGAATGAAAACTGACCTTTTCCAGTCCTGTGACCACTGATGAGTTTTCCATATTTGCTGGCATGTTGAGTGCAGCACTTTCACAGCATCATCTTTCAGGATTTGAAATAGCTCAACTGGAATTCCATCACCTCCACTAGCTTTATTCATAGTGATGCTTCCTAAGGCCCACCTTGACTTCACATTCCAGGATGTCTGGCTCTAGGTGAGTGATCACACCATCATGATTATCTGGGTCATGAAGATCATTTTTGTAGAGTTCTTCTGTGTATTCTTGCCACATCTTCTTAATATCTTCTGCTTCTGTTAGGTTCATACCATTTCTGGCCTTTACTGAGCCCATCTTTGCATGAAATTGTCCCTTGATATTTCTAATTTTCTTGAAGAGATCTCTAGTCTTTCCCATTCTATTGTTTTCCTCTGTTTCTTTGCATTGATCACTGAGGAAGTCTTTCTTATCTCTCCTTGCTATTCTTTGGAACTCTGCATTCAAGTGGGTATATTTTTCCTTTTCTCCTTTGCTTTTCACTTATCTTCTTTTCACAGCTATTTGAAAGGCTTCCTCAGACAGCCATTTTGCCTTTTTGCACATCTTTTTCATGGGGATGGTCTTGATCCCTGCCTCCTGTACAATGTCACGAACCTTAGTCCATAGTTCATCAGACACTCTATCAGATCTAGTCACTTAAATCTATTTCTCACTTCTACTGTATAATCATAAGGGATTTAATTTACATCATACCTGAATGGTCTAGTGGTTTTCCCTACTTTCTTCAATTTAAGTCTGAGTTTGGTAATAAGGAGTTCATGATCTGAGCCATAGTCAGCTCCCGGTCTTGTTTTCACCAACTGTATATGGCTTCTCCATCTTTGGCTGCAAAGAATGTAATCAATCTGATTTAAGTGTTGACCATCTGGTGATGTCCATGTGTAGAGTCTTCTCTTGTGTTGTTGGAAGAGGGTGTTTGCTATGACCAGTACATTCTCTGGGCAAAACTGTTAGCCTTTGCCCTGCTTCATTCTATACTACAAGGCCAAATTTGTGTTACTCCAGGTGTTTCTTGACTTCCTACTTTAGCATTCCAGTCCCCTATAATGAAAAGGACATCTTTTGGGGGTGTTAGTTCTAGAAGGTCTCGTATATCTTCATAGAACCATTGAGCTTCAGCATGGTACCCTTCAAGTCCATCCATGTTTCTGTAAATGGTTTCACTATTTTTGTGTCTTCAGTCAGTTCATGACTCAGTTGTGTCCAATTCTGTGACCCCAGAGACTGCAGCTCAGCAGGCTTCCCTGTCCATCACCAGCTGCTGGAGATTGCTCAAACTCATGTCCACTGAGTCAGTGATGCCATGCAACTATCTCGTCCTCTGTTGTCCCCTTCTCTTCCTACCTTCGATCTTTCCCAGCATCAGGGTCTTATCTAATGAGTTAGTTCTTCACATCAGGTGGTCAATGATGTCTTAATAGTATTTCATTGTGTGTATGCATATATACATATACATGTATATATACACTATATCTTCTTTATCCATTCACCTATGAATGGACACCTAGGTTGCTTCCATGTTTTGGCAACTGTAAATAATGCTGCTATGAACATTGGAATGTATGTATATTTTAAATTAATATTTTGGGGTTTTTTCAGATATATACCCAGAAGTGGAAATGCCGGGTAATATGACAGCTCTCATTCTAGTTTTTTTAGAAAACTCCATATCGTTTTCCACAGCAGTTGCTCCAGTTTACATTCCCTCCAACGGTGTGCAAGGTTTTCTTTTTCTCTCTATCCTCACCAGTGTTTGTCATTTGTGTTTTTTTTGATCATCGTCTTTCAACAAGAGTGAGAAGATACCTCATTATGGTTTTCACTTGCATTTCCCTGATGACTTGCAGTATTAAGATCTTTTCATTTGCTAGTTGGCCATCTGCATTTGCTCTTTGGAAAAATGTCTATTCACTGTTTATGTCCATTTTTCAACCGAGTTATTTTTTTGATGTTGAATTGTATAAGCTATTTATATATGCTGGATATTAACCCCTTGTTGGTCATATCATTTGCAAATATTTTCTCCCATTCATTTTGTATTTTTGGTGATCATTTATTTTACTGTGCCAAGTGCCCTTGGAATAGTATCTGATGCTTAACCTCATATCAGCTGCCAGCCTAAGCATTCCTAGTCTTGACTTACATAATTAAATTGTTGATCCTGAATTCAGGACATTAAGCTTTTCTATATTTAAAGTTTTTCTTCTTAATGTGGACTGAGTACTCAGGATTCAGTCTCCAGATAATTTTGAATCTTGGTTCCCTCATCTCTTTCCTTATAATTTCTTTTCCCAGGACTCGAGCACCTGCCTTTTTGATAAGCAAACTTCCTGTGCCTTCTTCCAGATCACCAGTCTCTTCCTAAATATCAAATTTGACTTTATTGAGCAGTTATGGCTAAAGATATAACATAGCAATATTTAGTCAGGGTGTAAGTAGATATCATAAAAGTAATGTTTGGGTAAAACAGTAAATTACAATTGTGTGTGTATATACACACATACATATACATATATGTGTATATACACACACACATATACTTTGAGGCAGCCCAATCAATTTTGAAATTTCTTAGAAACCAAATCACATTTGAGAACCACAATTTATAAGCCACAAAGCAGAGAAGAAATGAGCTTTTTGCTTCTTTACCAGTCTCCAGGGCTCCATTCAATTCAGAAAACTTTCTTAGCAATGACAAAATAAACCTCAGCTCCCCAACATGGCTTATAGAATTTTTCACAATGTTGACCCCTCTGCCTCTCTCACTAATATTCCAGTCACATAAAAATTGTTCTTCTTTCCACAAACAAACCATATTACATTTACACTTATATCTTCTGATATGCTAGCCCTTCTGCCTATTAACATTTCTTTCCTTTTCTCTCTGTGGCAAACTTTCATTTCATTCTTAGAGACCTAATGCAAATACCATTTCTTCTGTGAAATGAACTAAAATTCCAATACCATAGCTCCTTTTTCTGAGTTTCCCCACTGGACCCTCTAATCCCCCTTTTAGAGTCCTTACAAGGTTATATTGTGATCAACTGTGTCTTACTGAAAGTAGATAGCTAGGGGACATCAGGCTTCCCTGGTGGCTCAGCTGGTAAATAATCTACCTGCAATGCAGGAGACCTGGGTTTAACCCCTTGGTTAGGAAGATCCCATGGAGAAGGGAAAGGCTGGGTAGCATTTTAGCCTGGAGAATTCCATGGACTGTATAGTCCATGGAGCCACGAAGAGTTGGACACAACTGAGCAACTTTCACTTTTGAAACTTCCCTGGTGGTCCAGTGGCTAAGACTCCACACTCCCAATGTAGAGGGCCCAGGTTCTATCCCTGGTCAAGGAACTAAACACTGAATGCTGCAACTAAAAATAGGCACAGCCAAATAAGTAATTATTTGGGGCTTTTCTGATATCTCAGTTGGTAAAGAATCTGCCTGCAATGCAAGAGACACCTGTTCAATTCCTGGGTTGGGAAAATCCACTGGAGAAGGGATAGGCTACTCACTCCAATATTTTTGGGCTTCCCTTGTGGCTTAGCTGGTAAAGAATCTGCCTACAATGTGGGAGACCTGGGAACATTGTATGATAACTCAACTGATGCCCTAAGTTTTGGGCATATTGTAGAATTTAGATTTAAGCAAGTATTGCAGGACTTATCTACCATGAATAGTATTGTTTCTGTGGGGAAATGTAAACAGTGTTCTACATAGCAGAATTTTAAATTAACTTAGGGAATACAATCTTATCATTGATCAGTTCTTTCATTCAGCAAGTGTTTCTTGTACATTTACTATATGTCAGTCATTGTTTGAGTCACAAGAGATACAATGTTAATCAACCAGTCAAATATATGGCCCTCAGGGAGCTTATATGCTAATGGGGAAAATAAAATATAAAGACAAAATAAGTTTGAAAATTAGGTAGGTTGAAAGATGACAATAGTAAAAGGAAAAATAAATCTTGGTAGATAGAGTAGAAAATATCAGGGGAAATGGTTGCAATTTTTAGACAAATGATGAGGTAAGTTTTCACAGAGATAGTGCAGCAGGGTGCAAATGTGAAGGACATGAGCAAGTGAGCCATTCTAGGAAGGAAGGATGAGGAGAGGAAGACTGCCTAAGCTGTCCAAGAGCAGCAGTGAGGCAATGTGGCTGAAGTGGGAAGAGCAGGGCTAACAAGAAACATAACCAGGAGCCAGGTCCCATAGAGCCTGGTAGGTAAGTGTGAGAACTTTGGGTTTTAGGCTGATGAGATGAGACTCAGATGAGAGTGATAAGAAGACTGATATGATCTAACATATCTTTAGAGGATCCCTCTGGTTGCTGTGATAAGATAGGTTTGCGGGAGGCAGGGGCAGGCAAAGACAGAAGCTAGACATTAATTCGGAAATTACTGTAACACAGGTGAGACACAATCTAGTGAGAGGCAGTGGTCAAATTAGAAGAATTTGTCAGGATTTTCTGATGGATCAGATAAAGGTTGTCAGAGAAACAGAAGAGTTAAGGCTGAGGTCAATGCATTTTTATTCTAGCAATTTAAGGACTGAAGCTATACTAACTGAAATGGAAAAACGTATAAGAGAAACTCATCTAGAGAAAGACTTAGAGCTTAGCTTTGGAAATGTTAAAGTTTCCAGGTCCTATTAGACATCCAAGAGGTGATGCCCATCAAGTGAGGATGGTTCTGAATCAGGGAAGGTATCCAGACTGGAGATATTAATTTGAATAATATCAGCACAGAGATGCTACTTAAAACCATGAATCTGGACCAGATCACCTACAGAGGAATTATAGACAGAAAAAAAGAGGTCCAAGAGCAGGGCACTGGGGTACTCAAATATTTAGGAGATGAGGAAATGAGGAAACGGGGGAAGAAAAGATTTAGAAGAAGCATTTTAAAAGGTAGGAGGAAAGCCAGGCAAGGGTAGTGTTCTGGAAGCCAAGAAGAAAAACATCTTCACACAGAAGAGAGTGAACAGCTGTGTGTCAAGTGCTGTTGAGATTTTAAGTAAGATGAAGATAGAGAATAACCACTGGATTTAGCAACATGGAACTCAAGGGTGACCTTGACAAATGCAGTTTCGGAAGAGCAGTGCTGGTGACGGCTTAAGTGGAATAGATTCAGGTGAGGATGGAGGAGAGAAATTAAAGCAATTAAAGAAGTTTAAGACATTTTGAAGTAAAGAGAAGGAGATAATAGAGTTAACTAGAATGGGAATTAAGATCAAGAGAGGTTTTCTTTCTTTCTTTCAGGGTGGGAGAAACAATAGACTGTTTGAATGCAATAGAGAAGGGAATATTCAGTAGAATGGGGGAAGAATGATGATAGAGCAGAGAGAGGGTGAATGTCAGAGTAATATCCCTGAGCAGGCTTTAGGAAATATAGTAGCATGAGCTACATAGAAGCAAATATGGGCAGAATACGGATAGTGGTTAGATACTGGGAAGGCCACAGAAGCAAGTTACTAAGCAAAGATTTAGAATGAAGGCAAGGATCAGGTAGGCTGAGGTTGCAGGCCAAGTCAGGAACATGCAGGCGAAACACAAGAAAACAGGAGGACTGAAGTCAGGGGAGCAGTCTGAGATGACATCCAAGAAATTACCATAAAGTCAACGCAAAGAAAACTTGGAAGCGTGAACTGTAGACACAATGATGTAACACAAAGTGCTTTTTGTTGTGCAAAGACCCATTTTGAGGGTCTGTGATGATTTCCCATGGATGGCTTTCCTTCCTCTGGTTCCTGAATCGGATGGCCAGTGTATCCTTTCTAAGAGATGCCTTTATCGTTACTTTAATGATAAGCTATATTTGTATACAAAATGTGTAATATACCAAGGGCTCTGAAAATCACTTCACTGTAGCAGAGTCTCATCAGTGCTTCTAAAACCCACGAAGATAATCACACAGAAATAAACACCAGGGTGGCAGACTGCGGTCACCAAACCATTTGCAACTTCTAGGGCACTCATATACTACCTTTACTGCCTCTGTGTGGCGTTTGGGGTCATATCACACTGAAATGTTAGAAATGCAAAAAGGAAATACTCTGAGTCCCTGAGTCACTGGGTCCCTGGAAGACAAGAACACCAGAAGGCTGTCCAAACCTGAATCAGAGTCTGACAAAAACAAGAAATACATCACTGTGTTAAGTCACTGACACTTACATTTTTTTCCCTACAGCATAGCCTAGCGTGACCCTGACTACAACATAGACACACCATCTTAGCAGAGGTAACCATTTGGCCTATAAATGCCAATCCTTTAAGCCACAACAAACATCACAGATGCTTAAATAACAAGTTCCCTTAGGATATAAAACATAATTTGATTCTCAACAATTTGGTTTGCTCACAGCACATCTGGTTTTCAGGAATACATCTATGTAAATTGAGTCACCTCTTTAATGATACTGTATTTGCATCTGAGAAACAGGAAAGACAAGACTGACTGCAGGTTAAATAAAAAGTGCCTAGGTCTATCTTAATTTGCTCTCTAAGCTCCTGATGATAACATATGTAAACACCCTGTAGGTAATTAAATTCTAAATTCTTCTTTGCTATAATGATCCAGGTGTCACTGGAATATTTTTTTAAAGACGTTTTGCCTACCTAAGGCCTCAACATATGATTTTTTTTTCTTTTTTAATTAAACCTCTGCCGAGGAATAAAGCATCTTATTCATACAGTCGAATCTTTCCAGAACCCTCCAACTCAGCTAAGAGAGCCAGTCTAGCTGATTCAGGCAATTGTGTTGCCTTTTAAAATACTGTCCCCAAAGAATCCTTTGCAGCTACTCAGAGCCAGCATAGAGTCAATTATTAAGGTTTGTACCTGTGTTGCTTAGACTGCACTTTCCCCCTAATACTGTCCCTATTAATCTACTCAGGAACCAATTTGCTATTTCTGATGCTGGGTTAGGGGTTGTTCAGATGCCTGGTTGTCATTTCTTTGGTTGCTTTCAGCTTATGTTTGGTTTAGACCATGCCACCTGGCGGCTTCTCTGGCGGCTCAGATGGTGGTAAAGAATCTCCTGTCTACCATGCAGAGATCGGGCTTGATCTCTGTGTTGGGAAGATCCCCTGGAGAAGAAAATGGCAACCTACTCCAATATTCTTGCCTGAAGAATTCTGTGGACAGAGGAGCCTGGTGGGCTACCGTCCATGGGGTCACAAAGAATCAGACACGACTGAGCAGCTTTCAGTCAGTCACCCACCCACTCACCTAGTGCAGATGCTGCAGAAAGGGTCTCTGGAACACCTCCTGCCTTATGAATCTCTTGCTGAAAGTGCTAAAAGTATTTTTTCTACTTCACTGATAAAATAACAGGGTTTATTAACCTGGGTTTATTATCTCTACTGGGTTTTTTGTTTGTTTGTTTGTTTGTTTGTTTTTTATCACTGGCAGAAAGTTTCTCTAACAGCATCACTATCCCAAATATTTGTTAAGGGCTTAAACAGTTTCTAATGCTGCCCCTTTATTTAATTTACAGCCATTTCTGAAAACATACCATTCAGTGTTTGGTGAAACAGCTTATGCCTCCTGTCATATTTCACATTTTGTTTTATGCTTTGATAGATTTCACTCTGATCCTTTTTTAACTAGTAAAATATTTTTAGGGAAGAAGATAGATTCATGCATATTAAGTTACTTCACAATTTTGTCCAACTCTTTGGGACCTATGGATTGCAGCGCACTTGGCTTCTCTTTCCATGGGATTTTTCCAGGCAAGAATACTGGTGTGAATTGCCATGCCCTGTTCCAGGGGCTCTTCCCAACCCAGGGATCAAACCTGTCTTTCCTGCAGCTCCTTCACTGCTGGTAGAGTCTTTACTGCTGAGCCCCTGAAGAAGCCCAGGAAAGAAGACACATTTTCTTTAAACGGTAAAGTTGCAGAAAGAGTCCTATATCCTGAAATCTTTTCACCGGTCTAAATAGCAACAGTGGGTTGCTTTTTACCAGAACTTTAAAATACAGCAGAACTTTAAAAGAGCAGAACTTTTGGACATCCCTGGTGGCACAGTGGGTAAGGATCTGCTTGCCAGTGCAGGAGACAGAGGTTTGCTCCCTGGTCCAGGATTGCACATGCGAAGGAGCAACTAAACTGGAGTGCCACGGCTACTGAAGCCTGTGGACCTCGAGCCTGTGATATGATCACAACAAAAGCCACTGCAAGGAGAACCCGGGCACTACAGGAAAGAGCAACAACTGCACTCACCGCAAGCAGAGAAAGCCGTGCACAAAAAGCAGCGAGGACCCGGCACAGCCAAGAATAAAAAATAAGCTATAAAAATAACAACAACAGAACTTAAAAAAATTTAAGCCTCTTAATTTTCACAGAGGTTAACTGCATTCTCTCATGGCCTCATTTCACAAAAGCAATTGTAGTAAAATGGGAGGCATATGGAAACTACTCAGCTTACCTGAGTCTAAATTCTGACTCTGCCACTTGCCAACTCTATAATTTGGGGCAAATCACTTACCTTCTATAAGCTTCATCATCCTCATCTGTGAACTGGGGCTCAGAATACTTGCCCACAGGGTCATTCTAAGAAGTCAATAGAGTACCCATATGAAAGTGTCTATCACTGAGCCTGGCCCAAAATAGACCATCAAGATTCATTATCAGAAGACACATTCATTATCTCCAAGACACACACAATCCATCTATAATGAGATCACAAGAATTAGTAATTTACACGGAGTCTCCTAAGTTGAAGTAATATGAAGAACTCCATGGCAATTTAAGGTGTTCTGGCCATTTAAGATTTACTTGATTTATTTACTACCTCCTCTTCTTATCCGTTAGTAACACAGGTCCTATAGTTCAACTTGCAGCTAATCTCTCTCATTATTGGAGGATAATTGCTTTGCAATATTTGAAACATCTTATTTTTACCTTCTCCACCAAGGAATAGTCCTATGGACTCCCCACCAGAGTTCTGGCTTCCTGCCACCCTCTAGTGCTTCTTCCTCACTCGATATCAAAAGAGCACAAAATGTACTCAGTAAAAGCTTGCTTTTAACTCAGAAATGCACTGGGGGCTAAGGTGAAGATGGCACTAATTTTTATTCCTAAGAGAATTTTCCTGGAGGAATCTATGTCTAGAATACAATGGAATTGCCTCCAAAGATTCCTTATAACAATCTACTTGCTTCCAAGCTCAAAGTTGGAATGAAAGTCTCAGGTTTAGGGCCAGTTTTGATAGCAAAGTCTCTCCCTTTCAACCTACGGGCAAGTGATTCTAGGGGGATAAGAAAGCATTTTTTAAAAGCAAACATGATCCTTTAGTCCAACCTGCAGAACTAGCTAACGTACAATACCCCAGGTCAACTAATGCCTTTGGGTGGCAAGGGTTTCATCTAAGCTTGAATGAGTCTTTTCTCTCTCTCACCATTCTTCCCCATGTAAGTGAATGATTTTCAGACTATGTTGACTATAATCCACAGTTTAAAAAACTCATTTAACTTTGCAACCCAGTATTCAGACGTATGTGTGCACGCACACATACACACACACATAGACTATTAAAAATGTTATGCAACAATTCTTGCCCTTACTATGTACTTGATTTTCACACTATTATATTTCCTATATTTCCTTTTTAAATGCTAGTTATGACCTATAAAGTGGATTTTTATGACTCACTAATGAGTCACAGCCTATTGTTTTAAAAACACGGAGCCAGATTTTTAATAAGGAGCTACTAGTCTGGAAAAGCAGTAAATGAAGTTCACACTTAATATGGGAAGCTGAAATTCTGTTAAAAGTACATGTACAGTTCTATTAAGACAGAACAATGTCCTTCTCCTATTCCTCCTACCAAGTAAAACTAAAAACTCTTAGAATTATATTTAAATAAACATAAGAAGACTCTGAAAGGCTAAGGCAGAGAAGTCAGACAATCTAGGGACCAGAGGACCCAAGGAATGATGTACTGCTGAATTTGTGGCTTTTCTTTTGGCCTCACATGTCTCAGACTTGGAACTGAAGAAGCTGGCAACCTAGAAATGCCAACAAGTACAGTAGAAGTCAACTCTCTCTAAACAAAGAAAAAGCAAAGGGAAGCCTACAAAGATATGTTCTAGACAATAAACATTCTATGCCAAACACAACAGGTAAACTGTGGCTCCCATTCCTACCCATGTCAGCCAAGTCCAAGTGGAAAGCCTAGATGAGGCTATAATGAGACGCTCTAACCACCCAGCATGCTGATGTCAGAGAAGGATGAGTAAGGAGCTGAAACTTCCATCTCCATGGGATGGTAAAGAGTTCCTCTCACCCCTGTCTATAATGTTATCAGAGACACTGTGAGGAGCCTGGGCATCCATCTCCACCCAGTACTACCAAAACAAATTTCCACTTCTCCACTGCAGTAGGCCTGTTGGAGAAATAACAGAAATCTTAGAATTATTATCTGACAAATATTTTAAAGCAGTCATCATAAACACGCCTCAGTTACCAAGTACAGGCACACTTGAAATAAATGAAAAAATATAAAATCTATACAAAAACAGAAACAAATAGAAAATAAATAGACAATACAAAGAAGAACCAATAGGAAATTTTAGAAATGAAAAATACAGTGACCAAATTTAAAATTCAACAGCAGAATGAATGAGTCACAGAAGGAATCAGTGAACTGGAACATACATTTATGTTAATGCCAACCTCGTAATTCATCTTTGAATTACCTCACCTTTCCCCTTTGGTAATCATAAGTTTCTTTTCTACGTCTGTAAGTCTGTTCCTGTTTCATAAGTAAATTCATTTATACCATTTTTTTTAGATTCCACATAAGGGATATCATATGATATTTGTCTTTTTCTGACTGATTTCACGTAGTATGATAGTCTCTAGGTCCATCCATGTTGCTGCTACAAATGGCATTATTTCATTCTTTTTTATAGCTGAGTAATATTCCATTGTACAAATGTAAATTTCTTCTTTATCCACTCATCTCTTGATGGGCATTTAGGTTGCTTCCATGTCTTCACTATTGTAAATAGTGCTGCCATGAATACTGGGTGCATGTATCTTTTTGAAATACACTTTTTTCAGAATATATATCTGGCAGTGGGATTGCTCTGCACATAAGCTAAATAAGCAGGATGACAATATACAGCCTTGACATACTCCTTTCCCAATTTGGAACCAGTCTGTTGTTCCATGTTCAGTTCTAACTGTTGCTTCCTGACCTGTATACTGATTTCTCAGGAGCCAGNGTTAAATAAGCAGGGTGACAATATACAGCTTGATGTACTCCTTTTCCTATTTGGAACCAGTCTGTTGTTCCATGTCCAGTTCTAACTGTTGCTTCCTGACCTACATATAGGTTTCTCAAGAGGCAGGTCAGGTGGTCTGGTATTCCCATCTCTTTCAGAATTTCCCACACTTTATTGTGATCCACACAGGCAAAGGCTTTGGCATAGTCAATAAAGCAGAAATAGATGTTTTTCTGGAACTCTCTTGCTTTTCGATGGTCCAATGGATGTTGGCAATTTGATCTCTGGTTCCTCTGCCTTTTCTAAAACCAGCTTGAAAATATTTCACATATTCACATAGTTCACATATTGCTGAAGCCTGGCTTGGAGAATTTTGAGCATTAATGCTGAAGCCTGGCTTCCAGGAAAGTGCACTGCTAAGTAGTGGGTCTTATAGTAGTCTCCTAGCATCTTCCATATCTGAGATTGTTGATATTTCTCCTGGCAATATTTATTCCAGCTTGTGATTCATCCAGCCCAGCATTTCACATGATGTATTCTGCATAGAAGTTAAATAAGCAGGATGACAGTATAAAGCCTTGTCATATTACTTTCCCAATTTTGAAACAGTCAGTTGTTCCACATCTAATTCTAACTGTTGCTTCTTGATCCATGTACAGGTTTCTTGGGAGATAGGTAAGATGGTCTGGTACTCCCAACTCTTCAAGAATTTTCCACTGTTTTTTGTGATCCACACAATCAAAGGCTTTAGCATAGTCAATGAAGCTGAAAGAGATGTTTTTCTGGAATTCCCTTGCCTTCTCCATGATCCTACAAATGTTTTGGCAATTTGATCTCAGGTTCCTCTGCTTCTTTGAAACCCAGCTTGTACATCTGAAGTTCTCGATTCAGGTACTCCTGAAGCCTAACTTGAAGGATTTTGAGCATGACCTTGCTAGCCTCTGAAATGAGCGCAATTGTGCAGTAGTCTGAACATTATTTGGCATTTGCCCTTCTTTGGGATTGGAAAGAAAACTGACCTTTTCCAGCCCTGTGGCCATTGCTGAGTCTTCTAAATTTTCTGATCTATTGAGTGCAACACTTTAACAGCATCTGTCTTTTAGGATTTTAAATAGCTCAGCTAGAATTCTGTCACCTCTACCAGTTTTGTTCATAGAATGCTTCCTAAGGCCCACTTGATTGCACACTTCAGAATGTCCAGCTCTAGGTGACTTGACCACATCATCGTGGTTATCTGGGTCCCTTTTTTGTATGGCTCTTCTGTCTAATGACAGAAATGAAGAGGAACTAAAGAACCTCTTGATGAGAGTGGAAGAGAAGAGTGAAAAAGCTGGGTTAAAACTCAACATTCAAATAATGAAGATCATGGCATCTGGTCCCATCACTTCACAGCAAATAGAAGAGGGGGAAAAATGGAAGCAGTTACAGATTTTATTTTCTTGGGCTCCAAAATCAATGCAGATGGTAACAGCAGCCATGAAATTAAAAGATGCTTGCTTCTTGGAAAGAAAGCTATGACAAACCTAAACAGTGTATTAAAAAGTAGAGACATTAAAAAAAAAAAAAAAAAGTAGAGACATCACTTTGCCAACAAAGGTCCAAATAGTCAAAGCTGTACCGGTAGTCATGTACAGATGTGAGAAGTGGACCCTAAAGAAGACTGAGTGCTGAAGAATTGATGCTTTTAAATTGTGGTTCTGGAGAAGACTCTTGAGAGTCCTTGGACAACAAGGAGATCAAACCAGTCAATCCTAAAGGAAATCAACCCTGAATATTCACTGGAAGGACTGCTGCTGAAGCTGAAGCTCCAATACTTTGGTCACCTGATGCAAAGACCCAACTCTTAGAACAGGCCCTGATGCTGGGAAAGATTGAAGGCAAAAGGAGAAGTGGGCAACAGAGGATGAGATGGTTAGATAGCATTATCTACTCAATGGACATGAGTTTGAACAAACTCTGGGAGACGGTGGAGGACAGAGGAGCCTGGTGTGCTGCAGTCCATGGGATAGTGACTGAACAACAACAAAGTATTTTCCTGAGTAAAGAAAGAGGAAAGTAGGTGTATACATTTTCTATCGCTGTGTAACAAATTAACTCAAACTCAAAAGCTTAAAGCAACACCCATTTGTTAGCTCACAGTTCTGTAGGTCAGAAGTTTATTGCTTTCACAATTACGGATCAGAGATAGCAGTGGGAATGACTGGCTAGAAGGCTTGATCCAGGAAGCCAGGCCATTTCCACTGGAGTCATAAACTTGGCTAGTGAACTCTCTCATGTTGCAGCCACTTGCTCAAGGAAAAGAAAAGAACAGGATTTGTGGTGCTTGTGAAAAGACTAAGAGAATAGCTCAACTAGGATTTTACTAGGTTTACAAACTCTCCTGTGTGTTCCTGGAATCTGACTTTAGACCACAGTTTCATTTCCTATGGCCAGATAGTTGAGACTGTTCAATTGCACACTAAATTGTTTGTAAGTCTCAAAAAGAAGAAGAAAAAAACCTCCTGATTGTAGGACTTTTCTTCTGTGGTCTAACCCCACTTGAAGCTGCTCCTTAATGATTTTTTTTCCAAGCTGAGAAATAATCCCAAAACAGGAAAATGCCAGGTAAAAGAAAGCATCCTTGGTATTCTAGCCTTTCAAAATTCAGTTCAGTTCAGTCACTCAGTCATGTCTGACTCTTTGAGACCCCTTGAATCACAACACGCCAGGACTCCCTGTCTAGCACCAACTCCCAGAGTTCATTCAAACTCACGTCCATTGAGTCAGTGATGCCATCCAGCCATTTCATCCTCTGTCGTTCCCTTCTCCTCCTGTCCCCAATCACTCCCAGCATCAGAGTCTTTTCCAATGAGTCAGCTCTTAGCATGAGGTGGCCAAAGTACTGGAGTTTCAGCTTTAGCATCAGTCATTCCAATGAACACCTAGGACTGATTTCCTTTAGGATGGACTGGTTGAATCTCCTTGTAGTCCAAGGGACTCTCAAGAGTCTTCCCCAACACCACAGTTGAAAAGCATCAATTCTTCAGTCCTCAGCTTTTTTCACAGAGTCCAACTCTCACGTCTATACATGACCACTGGAAAAACCATAGCCTTGACTAGATGGACCTTTGTTGGCAAAGTAATGTCTCTGCTTTTTAATATGCTAATTAGAACAACATAAATGTTCAGTACTAAAGCAATTATTCATGCAATGGAATACTGTGCTTCCACTTAAATATTTATCTTGAAGACTGTATTGCAACAAAGAAAACTTTATTTAATTATGTTGTTCAGTCAGTAAGTCATGTCTGACTTTTTGTGACCCTGTGGACTGCAGCATGCCAGACTTCTCTGTCCTTCATTATTTCCCAGAATTTACTCAAACTCACATTCACTGAGTCAGTGATGTCCCCCAACCTATTCTCTTCTCCAGGGGATTTTCCCAGCCCAGGGATCGTACCCAGGTAGGACTCCTACATTGCTTGGGGGTAGATTCTTTACCCTCTGAGACACCAGGAAGTCCCATAATAATAAGTGAAATAAAGCAAAAGAGAAAGTCATATTGAGCTATAATCTACTTAACAGTTTGCGTGTCTGTGTGCTTAGTCGCTCAGTCGTGTCTGACTCTTTGCAACACCATGGACTGTAGCCTGCCAGGCTCCTCTGTCCATGGGGCTTCTCCAGGCAAGAATATTAGAGTGGATTGCCGTGCCCTCCTCCAGTGGATCTTCCCCACCCAAGGATCGAACCAGGCCTCCTGCATCGCTGGCAGATTCTTTACCATCTGAGCCAAGAGAACCTAAACTGAAGGAAGGGCAAAGTTTATGTACCTAATGCACAGTGAGGCCAAACAAACCAAAACATGGGAGTTTGGAGGAGAGAAACGTTTATCGTATGGTCAAGCAAAAGGAATGGGTGACGTACACTTAAAACCCCCCAATTCCCCAATAGTCAACGATAGAACCCTGAAGAACCCTGCCATGTACGGAGTGTTCAGGGAAGGGATGCCTCCAAAGGAGACAGAAAAAAATGAATCAAAGAAGTCTAAAAAAGAGTGAAACAAGAGCGCCTGAGTCACAGAAGCTGGGAGAAGGTGGCATGTCCAAGGTGTCAAGCATTTCATATCCATTACTATACTTAGTCCTCACCCAAAGTGAAAGATGCTATTACAGCCCTTTTGCTATGAGCGTATTTTGAGCAAAGTTTCAAGAGGAACTTAGCAAGTTGAGAAATATCCCAGTGTAAGGGAGAGGTGATATTGAATGGTTTGCCTTGGAGACGAACAGAGATCATTCTGTCGTTTTTGAGATTGCATCCAAGTACTGCATTTCGGACTCTTTTGTTGACCATGATGGCTACTCCATTTCTTCTGAGGGATTCCTGCCCACAGTAGTAGATATAATAATGGTCATCTGAGTTAAATTCACCCATTCCAGTCCATTTTAGTTCGCTGATTCCTAGAATGTCGACGTTCACCCTTGCCATCTCTTGTTTGACCACTTCCAATTTGCCTTGATTCATGGACCTGACATTCCAGGTTCCTATGCAATATTGCTCTTTACAGCATCGGATCTTGCTTCTATCACCAGTCACATGCACAACTGGGTATTGTTTTTGCTTTGGCTCCATCCCTTCATTCTTTCTG